>JAHBCN010000678.1:0-159452 GCA_019359885.1 Listronotus oregonensis
CGAGACAATTACCAAACACCTCTTATTTACAGGATAAACTTATTTCCATGAGTATTCAATCATACGTTTTACTAAAAACACATTTAAACATTTTGTTTATATTTAAAAAAAAATTAGACGAATAAGTAGATACAACTTAGGGCTCCAAATTTCAAATTTAAATTATTTTTACTAGCATTAAATGTAAAAACAAAATGGAATATCTTTAATAGAGAAATTGGAAAATCCTATAAAAAAGCATTTAATCCAAGTAAAAGCATTATTTTAATCTTCTGTAATAGTCTCATTATGATAAGGGTGCATAAAGACTGCACCTATATTGCAAGGTGTTTTTTAGAGGTCAGATGTTATAAGTGAGGTGAGGGCGCATTTCCCTGAATATGAATTTGTTGATGAGGTATATATTAAATAGACAGTTGACCAAATTCTCTTTTTTGTACACAAACAAAATAACTGACGTTAATGTAAACTCCATTTTTACACAATTTAAATTTGAAAAGTAGTGTTTTTTAATTATTTCCCAAGTTGTACTACTGCTTAAAAGTCCCTAGATGATTTTGTTACCTTTTTAAAAGTAAAACTATTTTTCTTTTGGTGGTGTTTTTTTGGTAAAAATAACGACTAAAGAAACGTACAAGTAAAGTACCCCGCGCAAATCAAATGGAGTTTGGATTTCTGTCAAATTACCTAAAATTTTGGGGGAAAGTAGTTTAAAGTGTGCTGAACAAAAGTCTCCATGGGCTCAAACGATTTCTATGGATAGTTTTTGCGCTACGCTCTCGTGAATCCTCTGATGTTACATATAGAAAAAACGTGACTTAAGGATCTACAGAGGGGGTACACATATGAAAACTATTTTTTATCAATTATAGTATGTAAATAAAAGTATTGCCAATGGGTTACTTAAAAAATTATGGTCAAAGTTATGATTAAATTGGTACTCCCTGTATAGTGCCAATTCTTATTTTTTATTTTACATCACAGTACTTTTTTTTAATCTGGGCTGTTTGGCCTTACATACTATGTGTTATGGCCACGGATTTAAATAGTTTACTCTAATATGTAAAATCCCTAAACACATATGAACAGGGACACACGCTTCACATCCTGGGATCCGTCCGGATGACTTTTAGTACAAGACACAAAGAGGACCACTAAAGAAGGAAAAATATATATATATATATATATATATATATATATATATATATATATATATATATATATATATATATATATAATATATATATATATATATATATATATATATATATATATATATATATATATATATATATATAATATATATATATATATATATATATATATATATATATATATATATATATATATATATATATATATATATATATATATATATATATATATATATATATATATATATATATATTGTGACATAACATTACTAATAAACAACATTTTTTTTTTAAATTTCATAAATAAGCATTTTAATCATTTCTTTAATTTTCAGCTTATAAGATTTGCATTATACAAAGAGTATCAAATTTTTGTTTTTGTTTTTTTTTAATTATATATAGGCATCCCATACGCTATACTTTTATTTACATATTAAATTTGATAAAAAATAGTTTTTCTTCCCAGTTCGGATCTAATAATGACAAGTAATATAAACAATGGGCGCGTTTAGCTCACTAAGCTGTTTAGTGTGTTTAGCAGCGTTGCCAGAGCTGGTACAATTGTATCAATGTGGTACACTTTTTGACTTTTTGTACAAAAATACAATTTCACTCTTTTTGGTACATTTTTTGATCAATTACATTTTCAAATATTTTAGAAGATAAAATTCCCTAATAATACTTACCCATAATATTTTTTGTAATAACAGGGATTATAATATACTTAAATAAATAAAAAAACAGTAAATCATTATCATTTCTGCTTTCAATGGAAAACAGAAAAGTATCTTATTGATAAAGCAATTGTTTATTAATAAGAAACTATAAAAGATTTTTTTTTTAAGTTTTGTTTTTTATGGAAATATATTTTGATTGTGTAAAAAAAATAAAAAATATGTTTTAATTTTGTAAAAAAATGCTAAAAGTTATATAATTGTTGGTTTTTATTTTTCAATACAAAATACTGAATTCTGGTACATTTTTCAATAATATTTGGTACATTTTAAAAAATGATTCTGGCAACATTGGTGTTTAGTATGTTTACGCCTCTGAACGGTACCGTTTACAATAAACTCAACGCGTCAACATAATTTTTTTTACAATTAGAGTGTTTACTTCAAGTAACATAACCTCAAATATTTCGAATATTTTCTATTGGGGCAATATTTATAAACTCCACTAAATTATTGATGGCAACTTGCACGACACTCAAATCTATATTATCGTCTAGTAAGTTTTTAAGTTCAAATTCTTCCATAATAGTAATTCTTATAATTACCTTGAAACGTATCGTTCAGGGACACGGCAAATTGATTAGTTACCACCGTTTTACTTTAAGAGTAAACAGTTTAATGCGCTGAAAGCGCCCAATGCCAAATATCTTTGGTCAGATCTAGACAATAAACGTTTTTAAGCTCACTCACCTTCAAATAGTGTATTCTCTTTTGTTAATTCAGGAGCTGTGGTAGTGACAGGTACTTGGATGGCAGGTTGTGTCGGTGGTAAAACCTCCTGTTGCAAGTTAGATGATTCTTCATTGTCTGGTACAGGTGGTACTGCAGGTGGCAACGGAAGAACCTATTAAAATGTACTGTTGTTACAGATAAATTATTATTTTTTTACCATTAGAGTTAAGTTTATTTTTATTATATTTATTGTATTGATTAGATATATAAGTACTTTAAACATGGTTTTACGCAAGGCTATAGGTATATTTATATAGCAAAAAATACTGGAGTTTGGCAAATTAGATATATGGTAAAGGTTTATGACCTAAACTTGAGTTCATTGTAATATTTTTTAAAAATTATATGGTCAAAAATAAAGAATTTTCTAAATTGAAATTGAGGGTACGATATCTCTATTATTTGAAGTCTGATAAAAATCGTATATGTTTTTTTCTCTTCTTTTAAGATACACAACTTTAAATTTGGATTAAACATTTTCGTGATGCCGTTTTTTTTCCTTTTATTAATGATTTTTATTAATTACCTGTTGAGCTGGTTGCGGCGCAGAGGATTGCTGAGCTTGTGGGTGTGATTGCTGTTGTTGTTGAGAAGCAGCTGAAACGGTGATTTGCTGAAGCTGTTGCATGGGTTGACCGGGTTGAGATACTATTTGGGAAACTGTGGACGTAGGTTGAATTTGACTTGTGAGGATGGTACCCGGTGGAGTTATCTCAGTAAGTTGTTGCTGAATAGAAAATCATAACATTTTATTACATATAGTATAATTCAATTAAAAATTATATTTATATAAGTGATATATTAAGATATTGGTCGTGTAAAACTAGCTTACCGGATGAATTTGTTGCATATTCATCTGCATAGTCTGTTGAGTAACTGCTAAGTTAGGCTGTAAAGGCAAGCCTTGTTGAATAGCTCCAGAAATTTGTTGCTGAATTTGCTGCTGCACTTGTTGTGTTTGGGCTGACATTGAAACCACTGGCATGACAGGTCGGTCACCTGCCATTTGTAATTGTTGCTGAGGAATACCTTGAATCGTTTGAACTGCTGAAAAATAAAAGTACATACGTGGTCATCAAGTCACTCAAGGCCAAAATGAGTAACTAAAACTTTGGTAATATTTCTCACAAAACTTTTTCTTACAACAGTAATAAATATTGTAAAATCATAATTTGTTTGTTTCAGTATATATGTATTTTCACCAGAATCACCGACTTTTTAAAACTAAAAATATCTAGACGGCAATGAAGGGATAACTAGAGGTCTTGGAGAAAAAAATGGTGGCTCCTAGCCATACAAAAATTTGACAAAAAAGGGTGCTTTATTTAAATAAAGGACCATCCTCTTAAAAAGAGGACCAAACAGCTGGTAACTCTATTTATCGCGAATCAAAAAGTTGGTAACTCTATTTTTTTATCTTGACAACCCACGAAGGATTATACCTAAGTACCAGAGTACCGTGAGTGCCGGGTTTTTTGATGTTTAACCCTTTTTTCTCCAGCTCCGTCAACGTTCTCCAAGCACTGAAACATGCAAGTGTTGCATTTCACAGCACCTTTTATACAAATATTGTAAATGCAGCTATAGTTTGTAGATATGTGATCTGTACGTTTTTTGAATTGCAAAATATTTAATCTCGAAGATTTCCCCATGTTGTAAATATTGTATCTCTTTCATCTTTTGCTGGGCTTATAAATTGATGTATTTGTGACATAAGATCATAAAATAGATTATGTTAAATAAACCTACTTTTTTTTATATGTTGCTCACAAGCTTACCCTGGGTGTTTTTCAATTACTGCACAAAAGCGCACTTTGCGGCTCAATGCTTAGCACTTTTTATACGTAAGTGCTCTTATAGAGGCATAATCGGGCTTCGGATAACTTTTTTGTTCTCTCAGGGAGATTTTATTTTTAATTTTTCTCATCGATTATTAGTATAATTTATGATAAAATTTAAAAAAAAATCGATATTTTCTTAAAAACCCAATTAAGGTATTTTATATTTAATTAAATTAAAGTATCCTATAACATCCTACAATTTCATAAAACGAAAAAATATAGTGAAGGCTTTAACAGTATTTACGATATGCCAAATAAAATATTATTTAAGGATTTCAACGATTCGTTGGATGGTTTCGTTCAAAAAATCGCATTTGACGCCTTAACTTACCTTGTGTTTAATTTTATATAAAGAAGTGTGCAACCAAAAACAAGTACCTACTGATCAGAGCCAGTGGTGCCCCCAAAAATGAAATGAGCTTAAAATGTTATATTTGACCTTTTTTTTTAAGTGTTCTTTATGATTTTGCGAAAAACATATACAAATCGGCTATTTCACATATTTTTAATAAATTTGAGGAAAGCCACACATATGGCCCTATTTCGTCCTCATTGGATGAACCTGTGCTCTACTATGGGTTAGACTTGGTTAGACTCAACGCCTTATAGAAAAATTTTAAAAACATAAACCATGAAAATGTGACTGAGAAATATTTGTCTAAAGATAGAAAATTATGTTGTTTTACATTTAGTTTTTAAGTTAATTTTTTTTTAGGTCATATTTTTTTTTATTTACCTCTCTTAAAAGAAAAAACTTGTAAGTACGTTTCAAAAAACACTTTATTACTTAAATGTGTTTTCCGTCAACATCAATATAAATATCTTAAAATATTGTAAAAATTAGTTTAAAATACAGGGTGTAAAAAGTATGATGCTCACGATTTTAATGGGCGATAGTGGAGCTTAGAACAAGTCAATAAGTTCATATGACATATGTGTCAAAACTTGACAGATTTTTGTCTAAACGATATGAAAGTTATAAACTTTGGTAGAAATTATTTCTGAAACGCTTAACAATTGACAACTTTCGTCTTAATTGCTTACCGGTAGATTCATTGGCTAATAAAAAAAACTAACTACTGTTAAATGTGGCCGTCTACAAATTAACAAATAATAATAATAATAATGTTTCTCCCACTTAGCATTTAAAAAACAATTGGCAACAGCGCAGTTTGTCAAGTCAGTAGTCACTTTTTATTATGTCTAGTCGCTGCGGTATTTTTGTATGGCTTTTATTTCGTGCCTTAAAGTTCAAAATAACGTTTTCAAACCGGGAATATGCCGATATGTTAATAATTTACGCCGAAGCAAACCATAATGCTAATTTACAGCTCAAATTTACTGTGAAAAATTTCCACAACGGTACCAAAGAGTTTTCGAAACGGGATGTGTGCAACCGAGAAATCCTGGAAGGTACATGTAACTGTGGAACAAGAGAAAAGAATTTTGGAAATCGCAAAAAAAATCTTGGAACCATTAGGCCACGAAGTATACGTATCACATACCACAGTTCACATCTGTTTCATTTTTTTATAATTAGAGACATTCTATTCTTCACGTAAAATAAAAAAAAAGTGGTGTTTTAAAACATAATAATTTGTGTTCTTAAAATGGATATTAGGCTTAATTTTGTGTGAGGTAAGTACAGGGTCTTTGATTATATTTACGTCGCTTCTGGAGCCTTTATTTTTGAAGATAGAAAAAAATGTTTTATATAAAAATTGTAGGCCTTTTTCCATGTTATCTTTTGAAAGTATCAGTAAAAATATATCGCATTAAAAAAATGGAAAAATTTAGCCAACTTCAACTTTTTTAAATGGAACACCCTGTATATTATGAGCTACAACGAAAGATCTATTTTTGCTGATTTCAAATATATATCATTGATGATATTTGGGTGAACCGTTTTTGAGATATTTTAGCTTAAATAATAAATAAATTGAAAAAATCATACGGATATCAAGAAAGCCACGAAAACAAGAAAATTGTTATGTTGTATAAATTTATAATTTAGTTATTTTCTACATATCCTCCTTGATTTTGGATCAATTTAAACAAGACGCACAATAGCGAGTTTTGTTCTTCTGAATAGCCCATCGATAAAAAACAATATAAATAATTCTTAATAGTTAAAATGATAAACTTCAACTTTATACAATATGGAGACGTCATATTTATCAAACATAAATCATAGCAATTCGATTGTTTCCATGGCTTTCTTTGATAGCAATATGAAATTTTTTTGCAATTTATTTATAATTTAAGCTTAAATATCTCAAAAACGGTTCACCCAAATATCATCAATGTATATATATTTGAAATCAGAAAAAAAAGATCTTTCGTTGCAGCGCATAATATACAGGGTGTTTCATTTAAAAAAGATGAAGTTGCCTATATTTTTCCATTTTCTTATCGAGATATTTTTTCACTGATACTTTGAAAAGATAATATGGAAAAAATCATACAATTTTTATATAAAACATTTTTTTCGATCTTTAAAAATAAAGGCTCCAGAGGCGACGTAAATATAATCAAAGACCCTGTACAATTATTTTTTAATCACAAATAAAATGTAAATAAACATCTTTTTAAAAAACGGTGTAAATATGTAAAATCTTGCAAAAAACGATCAACGTTCGACTCCGATGAGTAATGAAGTGGGCGCGCTGTTGCCAAATTTTTTAAACTTTAAAAGGCAATATTTAGAAAACAATTAACTTTTGACCCATGTGTTTATGACTTTTTTGGCTTGTTTTGGCCTCCACTATCGCCCATTAAAATCGTGAGCTTCATACTTTTTACACCCTGTATATTAGTTTTTTTTCGGAATATAGAGATTATAAACTTGGGCGTAAATCGGCTAGCCAGTTGCGCAAGGGTCAGGGCAATTTTCTTCCAAAAACTTATTAATTTTAATGAAAAATGCATCAATTGTGTATAAATTGTATTCTGAATCATGACAAAGTATGAAAACTAAGTATTTAGTTTTATTTACATTTACACAAAAAATAGTAAATATTAAAACTTACTCATCATCGGTTTAGCTTGAATTTGTTGTGCTTGCTGTCCTTGTTGAATCTGGTATTGTTGCAGGGCTTGCTGCTGTTGCTGCTGCTGGATTGCTTGATGTTGTTGCTGCATGGCAACTTGTTGCATTTGTTGCTGGTTTGCAGCTTGTACTTGTGCTTGTTGATTTTTGTTTTGTTGGTTGGCCATTTGTTGGGCTTTCTCTGGCGTTATTGGAGATCCTGGTATCATTGCTGTCGTCATACCAGTTGATGTATTCATTACCAACATTCTGTAAAATATTCGGACAATATTAATCTATGTTCAAATTCTAGTATACTTTAAATAAAATTAAGAAAAAAATCCGTTTTACTTAAGAATATGCTGTTAAACTTATTTGTATATTTTGCACTACTGAAAAGTTTATAATTACACTCTTAACACTGCAATAATTTATTGAAATAAAATTTCTAAGCAGTGAAAAATTATTTTTTTCTTAAAGTTGGCTTATTCTATGAAAGCACTTTTAGAAAACAAAGAAAAACAGATTTTTAACGAATCGTGAAACCGAATTTGATTTAATCTTATTTGCTTTATCAGTTTGAACTGGTATAAATAATGATTTTCTATATTAATACCATGTATTACTAAAGAAGGTATACACTAAATTCCCCAAGATCTACTGAACAGATGTTGCTTGATTTGCATGCTCAGAATATGCAGAAAAAACAAAAAAAATATTTAAAATCATTTCCCACTTAATTCGACCAGAAACAAAACTGTTTCGGTACAGTTTGAATATTGTCTTGAATAGTGCCAACTAAGCATATTAAATTATTTTGCTCTGAAACTGGTAGTCTCGCCTTTATCTATAAGCCCCTATAACTAAGACCAAAGCAGTAAAGATGTGTTTTACAGTCCATCTTCAGAAACCCCAAACATGCCACTTTGTTCCTTTCTTTATCAGTGGAGTGTCGAGACTGTGGCATCTGCCTAACCAGAACTACTCTGGAAATCTTAAGTCCCATGTATACACTACCTCTTACTTCAGTTAAGACATCACGGTACATTAGTACTTGAGCTTTGACCCTTCGAGGACTGTCCAAAAAGAAGGAGCCTACAGCCTAGGTTTAGAGACCAACATCCGTCACCTGTCAGATCACATGCCTTAGGATCTGTTTGTAAAAAGTGAAGTTCTATAAAAATTCAATATAATAGGTAAGCAGGGAGTCTACTCAAAACTGAAAACCTAGGCAAAAAAGGTTTGGAAAGAGACAGAACTTCTAAGAAGACTGCTTAGTATCACAAAATACATGAAAATAGATTGTTTTTACGCTTAAGGCTTTCTTCTTGTGGGCTCAAAACATATTGACAATTCTTAATCTCATTGGTTCGACCAGCTGCGCTAAATGGATAGCACCTCTAGTTTCAGAAACTGACTAAACTAAGTAAAAATGTTTTAACTTTCCTTTTTATTTCAGAATTATGTCGATAGACATGTTTGAAAAAATAGCATATTAGGAAGTATGGGACAAGCAAAACCAGTAGGATTTAACGCCTATTTAAGCAAATTGGTCCAAATAAAATAGATTTATCATTTTTTCCAAACAAAGTGGAAAACTTTTGCGCAATGCCGGATTTAAGGATAGGCAACATAGGCAGTTACCTATGGGCCGCAACCACAAGGGGGCCGCCACCACACCCCCAAAAAAATTAAATTAAATCAATAAAGGCTCACTAGAAACGAAAAAATACTACGATTTGTTACAAATGGTTAGACGAAAAACTTATTTTTTGCTTTGAGCGGGAGAAGTTAACATTTAAAAATCTTCGAGATCAAGCAGCACGAAATATGAACAAAAATGGCGCCTTTTGCGCATTCTACCGCGCCGCGCCAGACCAATAGCAGCAGCGGAAAATGGCGTGTCACACGGCGCGCGCATCATTTTTATCATTAAAAAAGCAGGCCTTTTCCCATCGATAAAGCGAGTGAGACGCGTTTATGAGGCTATAGAGCGGCGTCTCGCTCCCTCTCTCCATGGAAAAAGAGCTGCCGCCCGCCGCCGCCGCGCCGTCGCTCCGCTCCACCCGCCCAAGCGGTGTATGTATACTCGTATGCACCTCGTTCGACATGAATAAATTGCTTTTTTGTATAAACATAAACAGTTGAGTATCAAACGTCAACACAATAGGTGTATTAATTAAGTAATTAAATAAACTAACGTTTTGAGGGAAATAGACTTAGACGATATTATCGATACGTTTATTAATGTGAACATCAGACGAAAAATAATTTAGCTTGTAGGTACCTTAAGTTAAATTTTGAATAAATTTTATGTTAGCCAACTTTTTCAGTTGCACTCTTTTTTAACTTGACCTTAATAGAAACTTTCAACAGTTAACCACAAACGATATGTGGGCCGCCGAAGTTTAAATTCGGCGCTGCTTCTGCACTAACATTTTTTTAGGAGTTAATAAATTATGGAATAATTTTGTACTTTATCAAGGAAGAATTGTCAATACTTACTTATTTCCAACAATATGGTGCTGCTGAAGATTAGCGTAAGATTTTATCTGTGTTTGGTTGGCAGCATCGGCTTTAGGAGCAGGAGATCTAATTTGAGGAGTCTTGGTTCTAATTTTCGCACCAGGTTTATTACCCATCGAGGCCTGCAAATAATATGTCTAATTACCGAAAAGGTAATTATCCATAGGACAATCTTATAGTGTTTTATAATATGACTAGAAACGCGCAGGAAATTAACTTATATTCTATGTGATAAATATTTATTATGGGTAACGTAACACATTTTTAGTTAATAAGAAAATGATATTTGAGTCTTAAAGACATCTAAATTTTTTCATCCGGCTGTAATTAGTTGCATTTAATTATTTCCAGTGCGTTATTGGCTCTGAAGATTGGTAGCAGCTTGTGTATAAAAGACATACTTTTTAAAATTTAGGTGATGCATCTGACGTAAGGACACGCTTTAAACAGTGGCGGCTCGTGGTCAATCAAGGTCAATCTTTCGGGGAGGTCATTATTTAAAAATTCAAATACATATGGATTAACTGATTTTTAGTTAAAAAAAAACATGACTGACGGCCTAGTATTGATCGCGTTGTTAAATTTAGCAAGGGACTTAGCAATTGTTAAAAGTTAACGACGGTTTAGAATGTTTAACAAAACGTCATTGTCAGTGTTATTCAATGATTTTAGTAGACAACCTGTCAAAATCTGAGATTAGGAGATATTTTCTATTCTGTTTTATTTGTGACGTCATGTTAAAAGTTTAAAAGATTAACTGACGACAATTATTTTTTGATAAAAAGGAAAAATTTCCTATTACTTTTGGTAGCCTCCGGCAATTTCATGTATTATTTGCAACATTAAGTGCACACAAGTAAAAATATGTTTTCCAGTTTAGTAAACAAATAAAGCTTGTAATTAAAATGTTAGAGATCCTGCCTTCCAACTTAGGCGAAATGCCTCCTGATATGATAATTCTGACCCATTAGACACTTCTTATTATAAATAATTGTAATAACAATATTTGAGCAATGAATGAAAATGAAATATAAATCTAGTATCAGGTAGTGGTAAAAAAAATGGAATATATAAAGATAATGATAAAAACTTTAAAGGATTTACTTACAGGTGTTTGAGCTCCAATTGTTTGCGTCGATACAGAACTAGCAGGACGAATTGTAGCGGCGTTAGATGGCAGTATATTAAGTGGACGATTTGTTGTTTGCTTTGGCTGAATATTTTCATTTACTGGTCTAGCCTTAGCTACTTGTTGTACCGTTCCTTGGGTTGCTATCGCTTCTAAAATACAAAAGTAATATTAAAGTAATTAAACCGTTATTAAAAGTTTGAAATATTCTTAGGAATACATAGCGTTCAAAAAAAAAAAATGGCAGCACTAGGAAATTTAAATTCTAAACTAAACATAGCAGTGATAATACTTTTTTTTTAATTTTTTGCTATAACATTATTTTAGTTAGTTCGCTATAACAATTATACAACTATCATATAAACTGGTTAAGTTTCAATATAAGGTACATTTTTTGCTCCGTTTGCCTAAAAACGTTCCTGTATTTCATTCAGAGCAAAAGTATACAATCTATACGGGTCGTTTTATTCAAGTTGAGATAACTTTGAGCAAATCTTTTTGCTCCAGATTTTAAGACGGTACTTTAATATAAATCGGTTTAATGTTAATTTAATATACAACATAATAAATGAAGAAAGAATAATAGCACCGCCAATATAAATATCAATTAACAGGAAAAAGGTAAATAAATTTCACCGAAAACATTTTGAAGCTCTGATATTCTATTTTTAAATAAACAAATGAAAAAGACAGTTAATAGCAAATAAAAAAATCCAAATTGTTTCAATATCCCTGATTAGCTCCGCTTGCTCCGACACCAGGTAACTTACACTCTTTACTCCTCTTCAAAATCTCTATATGCTAAAGGTAGCTTTTTATTTTTTAGGGGTAAAAATACCTCTTATTGCAAAAACCTTTAATTAAAGCTTAAGTCATAAAAAATTAAGCTCATATAAGTTGAAAAAAAGTATTTAATTTTTTTAAACATTATTTAATATATTTTAACCCATATAATGATTTAATAAAAAAAAATGTTTACGTGGGAAAATTAACATATTGTAACAGAGTTGTAATTAAAAAAAGTGACTGCTCAAAAGTATTACTAATTTAATTTTGTAATTTTTTAATCCTCAAAAATCCACCCCTTACAATGCTACAATGCAAAAAAATAGTACAAAACCGCGGCTTTTTTAGAAAATGCATCGAATTGCTTTTAAAATGCTCAAAAAAAAATGTTTTTTAAGCATCTTATTTTGGTTTTTGTGATAAAAAGTTTTCTAAAAAACCATTTTGTTGGGTTTTTCAAGAGCTATATAAGGTCCTATATAAACGTTTATATCTCACCTTATTTCCGCCATTCAGTAAATTAAAAAAAGCAAAATATTTGTAATTTTAAGAGATTACAATTTGATATTTTAGTTTTCGAGTTATTTTCAAGGAAAGGACATATTTTATTAAAATTCTAAAATTTGATTTTCACTTGCAGCTTTATTTTTTTC
The DNA here is from genome assembly GCA_019359885.1 of Listronotus oregonensis. Classification (NCBI taxonomy): domain Eukaryota; kingdom Metazoa; phylum Arthropoda; class Insecta; order Coleoptera; family Curculionidae; genus Listronotus; species Listronotus oregonensis. The sequence continues at coordinate 12,584 of JAHBCN010000678.1, forward strand.
AAAATTAAGCAATTCAAATCAGTTAAAATTTAAGAATGTGTTTGTAATACATAGATAAAGAGAATTGAAAAAGAGGTACTACTCATTTTAATCAAGGTGGTAATTAGGGGGTTGTTTTCGAAGATTTTTGCACTTAAAAAATTTTGGTCTAACCTTATTTTAATCATAACTCATTTAACTTTTATGAAACATATGTTTTTTTTTAAAAAAAGGTCTTTGCAAATACTTCAAAAAAATTAATATTAGTTTTCCTCCAAACATACGTAGATTTTGCGTTATTTGCCTTTGAAACTAAAATTTTGTGTTTGATGAATAACAGCTAACCTTTAACAAACCACTACTTGGTTTGTATTAGTCCCACAGCAATTACAACACAATTTTGTTATTTACAGTTTTTTGATAAAATGCATACTTATCGAGTTATTTGCAAAAAACCTATTAAAAACGTTGATTTTATCGACGAAAAACTCGAAAAGTATGCATTTTACAATAAAAATACATAAAATATTTTTTGCTCAGAAATCATTTTTTTTATCGATTCCTGTGGTCAAAATATGGGGATGGTTTGGCAACCATCCCCAAGGCAAAGGCATAATATAGATTTTGGTCCTTGGGCTATTTCTATGCATTTGAAAAAATTGCCAAGCAAAATGGACTACTAGTACAAAAAACTAAAGATACCACTTTATTGAAATAATATTTAAATTTAAAATGTTAGTTCAATATTACTTGTGATATTTTATAAAGTCTGTACTACTTACGACTTTGTTGAGTTTGGATGGTAGCAGTTTGCGGACTCTGTTGAATAAACATTCCTGAAGTACCATCTGCTTGAGTTCCTCTAATAAATATAGGATTGGGAGCCAATAAAGCTTGTGACTGAAGACCATTGGTTGACCAAACTTGAGGCAGCCCATTTGTAAATTGCCATGGGAGACCACTTGTAAACTGCATTGGTTGACCGCCAGGCTAAAACGAAAATAGTATACATAATATACTATTACAAATGCAATGTAGGAAATTAAGGAGATTTTGGTAGAAGGTGTTTTCTTATCAGGAGAGGTACGTCTAAATCGGGGACGTTTTCTAATTGGGGACAGAACGTCTAAATCGGAGGCTGTACCCGAAAATCGGGGACGTCTGGTTGCCCTATGCTTTGTCCATGTCTAGTTTTGCTTAATTTTATAAGAGACATTGGCGTATGTTTGGGGGGGGGGGCAGGAACGGTCCAGGACCCCAAATTTTGAAACAAATAAATGATTGTGGGAATTTATTTTTTTTACCTATATTATTATATAAATTTTTAAATTATACGGTTGGGGCTCCTCACTTTTATTATTTAGTATACGCTACTGGATTATTACATAAATAGACCTATTTAGGACTATAAGTCCTAATCTAGTAGGTTCCGCAGTTTCGCTATTTTTCATAAAAACCAATGCTATCAGCCATCTCTACAAATAACATTAATATCCACCAAATCATTAAAAATTATTTAAAACACGAACAATCTACGACCTCTTGTATCTATACCTTAGTAGGACAACTTAAAAAACAGTTTATGTGAACCTGAGGGGTTTTTCTGTGGGTGTAAAAAGTATGATGCTCACGATTTTAATGGGCGATAGTGAAGCTCAAAACAAGTTGAAAGGTTTATATGACATATGTGTCAAAACTTGACAGGTTTTTGTCTAAGCGATGTCAAAGTTACGAACTTTGAAAGCAGTTATTTCTGAAAATCTTAACATCTGAAAACTTTTGTTTTAATCGCTTATCATTAGATTCGTTTGCTTTTAAAGCATAATAATTTGTGTTCTTAAAATGGATATTAAGCCTATTTTTGTGGTAAGTACAATTATTTTTTAATTACAAATAAAAACCAAACAATAATTTATTGTTCTTTACTTAAATTTAATTCCAATATAAATATCAAAATAAATTGCAAGAAGTATTTTTATTATTTGTATGTAAATAAACATCTCCTTTAAAAAAGTGTAAATATGCTAAACCTCGCAAAAAACGTTCGATGTTCGACTCGCTGCGATGACACGAGCGCGGTGTTGCCAACTTTTTTAAACTTTGAAAGGCCACATTTCGAAAACAGTTAACTTTTGACCCATATGTTTTTGGCTTTTTTGACTTGTTTTGATCTCCACTATCGCCCACTAAAATCGTGAGCATGATACTTTTTACACCCTGTATAGTATTAAACAATTATTTGAATATAATAGGTGACCTACCAGTCATTCCGTTAGTATACCAAGCCCATTAAAATACATATAATCATTCATTACTTTCGGTTTAACTGGAAGTATACTAAACTTTGAATTTTTTAATCACATCCTACATATATATTAGTGTTTCCTTAAAATTTGAATAATTTTTTATTATTTTAAAATTCTATGCATAAAAAAGGTTTTTACCATAGGTAAAAACGTCATTAAAAATAACAGAAAAGCTTACTACTTAACATAATACAAAAATGTTAAAACTTCGTCAAAACTTTAAAAACTACTTTACTGAATAAAAGTTATTTTTACCTTTATTAATTATAAAAATTAACTTTTTATAAAAGAATTTCATGCAAAGTACAAGGATACCAAAAGACGATATAAAGAATAATTTTGCAGAATTCAAATTTGGCTTTTATATAGATTAAACAAAAAATTAAGGGTTATCCATAAATTACGTCACACGTTAAGGGGGAGGAAGTGTGACATCGTGTGACAAAATACCAGTCACAGGCCTCGTTACGTCACACAAATTCGTGTTTATTTTTATTTGCCATGATAGTCTCAACGAAGTCACCAACGAGAAACTATACAGGGTGTCCCATTTTCGACCAAAATTTGGACATGGATGCTATTTACATTGTCGCAAATTCTTTAGAAAAAAGCGCATATAAGGGAGTGAAGCGACAAATGGCGCCTCTTAGTTGCGATCTTACTGATATTGTATTAAAACATGACAAGCTAAAAAAATGGAACTTTGGGAAAGGCCTCGTCGTGGCTTATATTGGGAGCCAATTGGTCATTTTCCTGTGGTTGCTGGATACATTGTGCCAGCAGATATTATGCTGCATATCGTACAGGCTAGGATATTAAAAAATGATGCTACTAGTATGCAAGTCATGCACAAGAATCACAATATTTTTTTACAAAGAGAGCTGTCAAAGTACTTTTAAATAGTACTTCAAGGACAAGTACCAAGTTTATGTTTTTTTTAAAGTACTTCAAGTACAAGTAAAAGTACTCGTTAAAATGTACTTGCTTTTTCAAGTAAATTCAAAAAGTACTTGAAGTATTACCCAAGTAAGTATTTTACTTAAAGTAAAACAAAGTATTTAAAGTAGAACAAAGTACTTAAAGTAAATAAAAGTACTGGAAGTAAAAGGAGTTTTATTTAACTAGCATTTTTAAATGCCTAAAATGAATTAGCGCAAAAGAAAGTGTATACTTTGATAATTTAACGATTTACCTTATCTATGATTTCCTGTAAAGTCTGTAATTGTGATGTATGTAATGAGATTTTTAGGAAAGTTATGTTTTTGGAAAATTTTTCGGGTTTGGTGGATCAATATAATTTTTTATTTCGATCCGAATGCATTTTTTATTTTATATTTTGAAACCTTTTACCCTTTTAATAAATCATCATTTTTCTTCTTTTTCTAATAATTGTAATTTTACCATTCTTGGTGCCGTTAACAACTGAATTGAGAGCTATAATGTATCAGAGTCAGCAAAGATCGGGCGATCCTCCTGTTGTAACTTGTTGCGCGATTATCTAATGTGAATAAATTGGCGTACTTGATTGCTTCCTTTTTACTTAGGTACTTCTTATTTACTTGAAGTACTTTTTACTTCAAGTACATCGTAATACTACACTGTACTTAGAAAAATACTTCAAGCGATATACTTGATTAAATCAAGAAAAAGTTTAAGTATTTTTATATAAATTAATCAAGAACAAGTACAAATACTTCCTAATAAAAAGTACTTGAAGTAAAATACTTTAAGCACAGAAATGTACTTAAAGTAAAATTTTATTTCAAGAATTTCAAGTTTTGACAGCTTTGTTTACAAAGAATAAAATGCGAGGTTGTAGCGTGTTGCGGTGTGCAACGATTTAGCCTGTGGCGATTATTACGAGAGGGGTTTTTACCACAACCTGTTTAAATTCAATAGACGGCAGACGGGTATGTACCCATAGGAAATTATGTATTCGAAGGTTTTGTTCCGCTGTTACTATAGCTACCTTTGGGTATCCTGCGTCTTTACATTTGAGGAAGGTTCCGTACAAAGACTATTGCCCCAATGTTATTTAAACGATCGTGTTCCATCTGTGACCTGTGATCTAAATATTTCATCATACAAAGGCATTTACCAATACAAGCAATCAAATAAGAGACAATAAGATATTTTGCATAGAATTTCAGCTAGGCGTGCTACGGGTCTTCTTTGTTTAATAACTGATGACGACGGTATATGGCTGTATATCGAAGGTTCCTAATATTACCCAAACTGAGAACAAAGTGCCAGTCATAAAAAAGGGATGGGTTTTAGTTACTTTTTTTATTTGGTTTGTTTTATTTTGTAAAATTTCTAAAATATTTCATTTATAGCAATATGGATATCACACCAAGGGAGGGGGGTACACAAAGGTGACCACCTGTGACAAGGACGGGGAAACATGAAATTCGTATGACGTAATTTATGAATGGCCCCTTACCATCAACTGTTTTTTTATTTATATATAACCACACTACTATATCTAATCACATGTTATATTTCGTGCTCTGTAAAATCACCCACCCAAATCTAAAATTATTGATTTTCATCTAACTACTTCAAAATTCTACTAATATAAAAATCAAAAATAAAAAATTGCTCGATTCTTACTTGAATAGGACTGATAATTTGAGCAGTGGGTTGTGTTCCGATCATAGCTTGAGACACTTGAACGCATTGGCCTTGTTGTGGTTGTGTTTGTGCAACTACGCCTGTACCACCACCGACCTTTTGCATTTGAACTTTTTGACCACCCATTACCTAAGTAATAAAAATACTATGAAATTTTCATTTCCTTTTTGGTTTATGACAACCGCAAAACAAAAAATTAAGCATCATTCCTAAATACTGGCCTTTCTGAACATTTAAGCGTAATTTATCCCAGTATCAAACAATATAAAACTGGCGAGGCTTGCAAGGGCCTTTAACATCAGAATCATTCTAGATAAAGAATAGCCACCTTAGTAAGACTCGACCCATTAAATATTAATTTTAGGTTAACTTACTAATATTTTTTATTCACTATAAAGGAGGCTCTTGGCATAAAATTTATTCCGAATTAAAAACACGTTGACTCTATTCCTTTGTCTATTTAAGAACCACCTATTAAATATTTTCCCTTTAGGGAGATCAGTGACGTACCATCAATATCTGCAAAAATAGGCAGGTCAAATTCCGTACGAACGCCATTTGTGAAAATAAAAAAATGTAGTACACTAAAAAATGCCTTTTGATAAATAGTACATGTATGCCAAATTTTGTTAAAATATCCATAGTGGTATTACTAATATTAATAATAAATGATTTATTTTTGAAAATTTTACCACCTTGTATCTTAAAACTTAGGACGTTTAGGACATACGTTCATATGAAGTTTTCTTCTTAAAATGGGCCCAAAAATTGCCCCCTTAAATATTGACATTTAATTAAAAAACACCCTGTATAAAGTAACCGCTCGGGATAATTTGACCCCGTTTTACTGCCCTCGGTATCCACCTAGCTGTCAGCCCTTTTGGATTTAGACACTATAGGGGTTCAACTTTGAGTGGTCAAAATGGCTGACATATTATCGATAACGATTTTTCGCCTAAATTTTTACCCTCTTTACCCCTATGCGCCACCCCTTTTGTATCCATCTAGCTGTCAGCCCCTTGGGATTTCAGCTAAGGGGGTTTAGACCTTTTTGCTAACCCCTGTATCCAATAGGTTGTCAGCCTGCGCGGGAACATAATTAACAATACTAAATGAACATGTTTTACGGGAGAAACTCCATATTACTGATGATGATTTTTCGACTCCAGCTCTTAGACCATACATGTACATCTCTTAAGACATTTTTGCACGTAAACATATGTCAATGTCAAGTCAATATCTGCTTAAAAATCGACCGAAAATGTATCCAGTCGCTGTATGAATTTATGTTTGCGCGATTATCTTACGAGAAGTACGTATGTCTGTAGTCTGCTTTAGATGGGAGAAGTTTTTAGATATATTCTAGTATTTTTTAGGACGTAATGAGAAGTATGATTGGTTTGGATTTGTGTAGAACGTTTGAGTTAGGTAAATAAAGCCTGCAGAAAACCAGAGTCAGTTACTTATCTTATATAAGTGACAGAGTTAAAAACAGAAAATGTAAAGTGTTCGAGTTGTATATAAAGTATTGTAAAATGTTACCGAGACTTTTAATTGTCGAACCCATGCAAGAGAAAGTCATAAAACCGTAACAATTATTTTGACCATTTAATTGAACTACATATTTAATTAAATTTTAATAAAGGTCTACCTACGATTGTTTGGAAAAGGGCAATAATTAGTAATTCGCTGATCAAACCCTAGGAAAGTGGTCCAAAATATAAATACCTGGTAACATTGCTAAAAAAATAGTTACATATTTTTAAACGACGCAATTTTACACCAAAAGCAAATAATAACCTTTTTCTTACTTCAGTTTACAAGTTTATAAAATCTTAATGCTGGATAAATAATGGCTGTCTTCATTTTCGGTGTCTATTAATGACCGATAATAATGAACAAGCCTTAAAGTTTACTAATTAATATTCCTTAGTACCTGTTCGCTTTTAGTTTGGTGTCGCTAAAAACGTGTTGCTACACAATTCTACCGTTGGCGCAATAAAATTTAAAAAAGTTCTAGAAAGATATAATAGGCCCCTTGCATAAAGTTTATTTTAATGTCCAAACACGCCAAATCTCTTCCTTTGCTTTCTTTGCCTATTAAAAAAAGAATACACCATATATTATATTTTCTTAGAAAAAAATAGTTTGGGCGTAATTACGATTTAAAGTTTACGTCAGGCTCTTTAAATTTGTCGCTGTGTGACGACACAAGGTTGCAGCGTTTCAATATTATTTTTTTTTTGCTTCGTTAATGCATTTCATTTAAAACAAAAAGAGAAAATCCATCGCGTTCCATTATTCTGATTTTAGATAAATCGGTTTATTGTCCCGTCAAAATCCATTGCAATTACCACAAAAAATTACATTTTACAAAAACCAGGGTAAAGCTCTAAAAACCATTCATTATCGTTTGACAATGAGATAAACACCTGATTACCGACTTTTTGAACCAATGCAATAAAATTTTTGTTATTGTAATCCTTTGACTTGTTTTTGTCAAACGAAAATGAACACATTATGAAATTCTACTTTTAAAGTAAACAAATAATAATGGCACCTATCCACGGATTGAAACTTTAATAGTGTTGCAATATCCGGATTAGCTCTGCTTGATATTTTATTCACTCCGCTTTCATCTGAGATGTAATACTGGAACTTAGCACCGGTGGCCTCTGTCGGTGTCTGTCTATCAGGCATTGTAAATATGTGTGGTTAGCGAATTGTGACGTGGTTACCGTTTTGCGAGAAAGTTTTATATTTGAATTTTAAATGCTTGTAACTCTCTTACAGAATTTTGTATAAAAAAATAGGGAAAAGCGTTATTTAGTTATAAAGGATTTTTTTTAGCGAATAAAAAAACATATACAAGGGGCCTATTGCATCAACAATGTTTAAGTGATATCAATCACCTTTTATAAATAAAAAGTTCTACTAACGGCTTGCCTATATTTTCTGACATCATGTCCAAAATTTATTTTCTTACTTACCTTATGCATTTCCTGCTGCTTTTGTTGAGCTACTTGGGCATTTCCCTGACCAGAATGATTTGGCAGTATGTTCGGTTGCGAACTAATCACCCCCAGCTGACTGAATACAAGAGTTTGCTGTTGGTTTTGAGTTGTTGGAATGGTTGGGATGGTAGCGTAACCCGGAAAAGTAGCAGTCTGGCTTCCTTGCAGTACTTGCTTGCCTTGGGTTGCTGTAAGCATATGGGGTGCGCCAATTTGATTGCCTTGAAATGGTTTTGTTATCACCTGTAAAATAGCAGTATTATACTCTTTATTTTTTTTATTTAGTCAGATATATTAATAAGGCCCAATTTTTTGTCCTTAAAAAACTAACGTGATCATCCAAATAAATCTAAGTTTTATCTAGTGTAGGAAGTTTTTCAAATACCTGTACTAGTAATGGTTTTATATTCATAAACATTGGTTACAAAAAGCTAGACAGCAACATATTTAGTTAAATATATAAAAAAATAAGGGTAGCTTAAAAATGTCCCAAGGAATAAAATGACAAAATGACAATGTGAAATGTGGTCTTATTAATAATTTTGAAAAAAAAAATTCAATTTAATTTCCTATCAAATGTTGTCAACGGATCCTAAATAAAGCATAAAATTCGGTTGTTGATAAATTAAAAAGAGACTAAATTGACAAATTAAATACATTATTAAATTTAGAATCCTATACCTAATATATAAACTATTACAGCAATCAGTGGCGGCTCGTGGTCAATCTTTCGGGGAGGTCATTGGTTAAAATTTTAAATGCATATGGCTTAACTGATTTTTAGCTAAGAAAAACATGACTGAAAGATTCAATTTTAGGCATTTTATTTCACACAGGCGTTTACTTCAAAGAAAAACTCAAAAGAAAAAAAAATCAAAAATAAATAAATAACAAACACCTCGAAAAATGCATAATTTTCCTCTTCGAGGCTGTTGACCCTGACCATGCGATTACCTTGCTTCGGAAAGCAGCCGAAATGGCCCAATCGTAAATAAGATCTGGAATACTCGACTTGGCTCCGTTTAACACAATACGGTCAATGCAGGCTGGCAGCCCGGCTTTTTGCCAACGAACGAAACCACCGATATGAAGATCGCTGCGCGAAGCTTGTGGAATCCTTCTTTCGTCTGAGTGGAATCCAGTAATCGGTCAACGAGTTTATATACTTAGAATAATAAAGGGAAATTTAAAAGATTAAAAAAAATATATATATATATATATATATATATATATATATATATATATATATATATATATATATATATATATATATATATATATATATATATATATATATATTTGTTTATTTATATCATTATTATGTTTATGTTCGCAAATATTAGACGAAAATATTGGGAGGTCATTGACCAAATGACCCAACGGAGGAGCCGCCACTGAAAGCAATTATGTCATATTTTCCTTTTAAGTTTGATAGTTAATTAAAATAAAATGGACATTATAATGTATTAAAATGAGTTATTGTTTAAAAGGTTTAATTTAATTAATGGTTTTGATGTAAATTTTAGGTTTATCTATTTAAAAAAATATTTTTAACATAAGTAAAATACTAACCTGGATTTGTTGTGGATTTAAACTTGGATGCAAAGCAATATTACTAGGCATTAAAAGCTGCCCTTGTGGATTGTACAATTGCTGTAAATACATAGGATTTTGTGTTGGTTGTTGTATAACTTGGACTCTTCCGTGACCCCAATCAACCTAAAAATTTAATTAAAAAAAATTAATCATTTTGGTACATACAGATTGTTTTGTTAGGACTGTTTCCATGTATACAATAATGTCCCAAAATACAAAAATATATAAAGTTTTGTTATTTATTTTAAGACATGTTTTAGTTATAAAATGTGAAATATTAGTTAAATATAGCTAGTTAGTTACCTGTTGAGGATGAGTTGTTTGTTGACTCTGCTGGATACATTGTTGACCTAAAAAAGTTTGTTTTGTGATAGTAGGTACATAGCTTTGAGTTAGACAAATTAAATACCAAAGAAAATGGAAAAAATATAAATTTTTATGCTAATATTCTAGCCCAAGTAGAAGCTATGCTTGCGCCAAAAAAGTTCTATCCATACTGCGGATAGCGGCTTAGTAAGTATACTAAACATTTGAGGCAAATATTTTTTTACTAGGAATACTGTGCCGCAACTTTAAAACCGTTGATTGAAATTATAAGAATTGGGTCTGTCACAAAACTTCCTATAAGTCCGAGTTAGGTTTTCGTCAAAAAGTCGTTTTATAGTAAAGTTAATTAAAAAAAAAAAAATAAGAAGTAGTTGATAAAGCTAATCGAGTTCTTATATTCGAAACTTATATAATCCACCTTCACTGTTGAGAATGTATTTCGTTGTCGATGCTGGTACTGTGGAGAGGAAAAGTATAAATTCGAGAAGCTTAAAACTTGGAGGAAAAAAGAAGGAATCTAGGGGAACTAGTCATCACGTGGGGGCCGAAAGACTGCTGGCGAGGAGTACTGCGTCGTAACGCGGTTGGCAAAACAGCCAGGATCGCCTAATTGGAGAAGTTAGGAAATGTTTGGACAAAGGACATGCTAACAACCTGACAAGTCTTTAAAACCCGGCTGTCGCAAGATCTATGACCATTAAGTTTGGCTAATTAGCTCCTATAAACTATATTAAATATTTTATATACCTTGCGCATTAACTGTTACTTGCTGTAAGTGGGGACTCTGTGCTTGTACTAACTGTTGCTGTTGTTGTTGCTGCTGTTGTTGCTGCTGCTGTTGCTGTTGTTGCTGCTGTTGTTGCTGCTGTTGTTGCAACTGTTGAAATTGCTGTTGTTGCTCTTGTTGTTGTTGTACCTGTTGATTTTGTTGTTGTACAGCTTGCCCATTGGCATCAACAATTTGTTGCTGTTGATTCTGTAAGAACAAACATTCAAAAATATCGATTCAAACTTATAAAAAAATAAAGTTTTTAAATATTTCACAAGCAAATAAATTAGTATAAAAATACAACAAATATATAAATAAAAACTGAAACAATCCATTTTTTCATGTAAATCTAGAAAGTACAACAGTATTTAAAATATGTAGTTAAGAATACAAACTATAAGAAACTCTTTATACAGTTTTTTACAAAGTATATGAGGAATCCCAGCATTTTAAACATATTATAGTAAATTAAGTAATGAATAATTATTCAGTCATTATGTTTCTTTAAAAAGTTTTTAAAAAATCTATTTTTTATGAATATATTTAAAAATGCAATAAAAAATTATATTTTTTTATTGCATATTTTTTTAATTCCAATATTTTTATTACTTTGAATTTTTTCCCATTTTACTTTCGTAAGTGGCTTCCAAGGCGTTGACCCATGGGGCATTTGCCCGGTGGCCCAGTCCGACGCAGCAAACAACTATATCAATCTAGATTGTGGGAAAGTGAAAATTATGAGACAATATGAAATACTACTTTTTATGTTCAAAGCTTTTGCCTTTTTTCTTCTTTTTATGCTTAACTTCCACCTTATATTAGTACCTGCTTATTAAGGTCACCCATGGCTGCCGACATGCCTGATGCGTCTACGCTTTGCTTTATAAATTCGTGTCCTCTGTCCAAGTTTAACAACGTGTTGGCCACGTCATACTTGCAATCGTCGGCCGTAATATCGTGGATACCTGCTTTCTGAGCGAGGGTCTCTAAACACTGAAGTGAACGAGAGCCTAAAACAAAATACTAAATAAACAGAAAGAAATATTTGGAATTATGTATTATTTATTTGCCCCTGTTTTTACAACTTAAAATAAATTTATTTATTTTAAGTTTTTTATTTTATGATATTTCTATTTTAAACATATTTTGTTTATAATAAAAGATAAACGTTGTTAAAAGGTTCCTAACCAAAAAGGTTAAGACCTACATTCTTCAAAAATTTCACAGTCTGCAAAAAAAATACAAATTTAACATCAATTTAAACATATAACAAAAACTCTGGACAAAATTATATTTTTTTATGTCACCAAAATCTTAAAATTTATCGTTATCATTAAATTAAATATTTTTAACACTTTGACTTTCTGCAAATTGCAAACGATGCAAAGTGGAACAAAAGAATAGTAAAAGATCGAACGCTGTTAGAATAACACCGATACGTCACGGTTTTATATCAGTTTGCCATAATATGAGACCGTGACGTATCGGTGTTGTTCTTACAGCGTTCGATCTCTAATAAATCCATATTCGTATAGGTGTTAGTTTCTCATTACCTAGCTACATAAAAAGTCAACTTTCGGTTTAACTGAAAGTAACAAGGCTCAAACTTTCAGAAAAATAGTTTTCTATAAAAAGCAAATATATTTTATAATTATTATTAGAAGGGGTTCCAGGAAAAATTTTTTTTTTAACCTATAAATGCGATGATTTTGTTTTTCTGGAATTCATCTTTCTATTATCTGGTCATATTCCAGCTCAAAATCTTATTTTTGGAATTTATAGATTTTATTAAAGTTATGCAACTTATTTATTCCTTACAAAAAAGTTTTATTAAATTTATGATAAAAGCTGTTTTACAGTTTTTTTTTTAAAGTAAAATAATAAAATTCTTCTTTGAAGCAACCATAAAAACTTTTTAAACAAAAATATAAAATATAATTAGGTATAGAAAAAATATAAAACAACAGTGTATTCTCTTATAACTTTTGGGATAAAAAGAGTTGTAAAGGTGTTTTTTCAGTTTGAATAATTTTAGTTGAAAATAGGGAATAATATCTTAATGTGTTTTTTTTTTGTTATAAATCATTTATTTTATTTATTAAAATTTCAAATCAGTTAAAATTTGCAGAAAAAACTCCAAATATATATATTTTTTTAATTTTTAAAATTTGTCCAGGGGTATACCTTGAAAAAATCCTGAAAATTCGCTTTTTTATTATAACTCGAAAAGTATTGCATTAAGACAAAAAAGTTATATAACCCAAATTAAAGATCTTGTAAAAATATATAATTCATGTCCCATAAAATGTCTTGTAGCTTTTATAGTTTTATATAAATTTTAGGCCAAAATCACTTTTTTGCTTATATCTCCTTTATTACTTATTTTATTTAAAATGTGTATATAACTTTTTTCATAGAGCTTATTAAAAAGCATATTTTTTGTTTATACATTTTTTGTAGCTCTTTTAGTTTTTAAATATTGGCGTTTTATTTTAAATTACATTAATATCTCAAAAAGTAAAAGAGCTACAAAAAATTTTATTAAACAAAAATTACGTAGTTTTATAGAACCATTAATTTTGATTCTATACCTTTTTTTCTAAAATAAATAGTTTTCGAGTTACATTGAAAAACCGATTTTTCACGATTTTTTTAGGTAAAAAAAATGCAATTTGAAAAAATTGACTAGTTCATAGTAATACAAAAAAAATGTTTCATGCACATCTCTTATTGGCTAGCTTTTTTGCGGTGGCCTTCCGAACTACTCGGAAAACGTTACTCTGAGTAGCCGTTTACACTTTCGAGATTCCGTCCGAGAAAGGTAACTCGGAAATGAGTACACATAAATATAAATTTTGTACGTAAATTAAGTATTGTACCGAATACTAAAGGCGACGAAACATTTTCCCTTGGAAATGTAAAAATGCCTATTTAACATTGTTTTTGGAAAGAAGGAACTTAAATATTTGCTTTTTAGTTAAAAAAACAATAAAATTAACTATTGTTATTATTTATCATAGTCTATTTTGTATTAAGCTGTTATCAAGTGTCACGTTGCCGTTTATTAGTAAAGGTTCATGGGCGTACGAGCAAAGTATTTCTTTAAATAAGTAATTAATTTCTTTCTTTAGCACGAAAATTGGCATGAAGGTAAACATTTTATAATACGTTTTTAAAGCTCTTAAATATTTTATATTACATTAAAAATGAAATTTATATTACAGGAAAGGCAGTATAAGTATAAAAATTAAACTAATGTGTTTAACTGACTGTTGTAAACACGTTTTCCTAAACTTGTTTTAATTGTAATAACGTGAAATTCCCGGTATTGTCAAGAGCTTATGGTGCGGGTGGTAAAGGCTACCTGAGTAGGTGTAAATAATAAAATGTCATTGAGATTATCTTAGTTTAATTACAGAAGTGATTTGGTTTACAAAAAGTTTGTCAACAAAGTATGTCTCATTCAACACCGAAAAAAAACTTGCCGTAGCCAAAAAAACTTGTCTTAAGCCAAATTTACCAAAATAAACGAATATTTTTACAATATAAATAAAGCAATGGTCTAATTTACTACTCTAATTATTTACAAAAATGCATTTTTCTTCTAAAACCATATTTATTATGTCATTTAACATAAATCTAATTTAATTTAGATAACACGAATTACTAATTAATAATTGACACAAAATATTTGTTAATTTAACATAATTTCAGTTATAAAATTTAACAACATGCTAATTTACTTCTTTAAAAAAACATTATCTAACAAAAGGGGTTCTATTTTGTTGGACTTAAAATAATTTTGAATAATCGATATAATTTTATTTGTCACCATTGTTTACCAGAAGATTTTTTTTTAATAGATAATTGTCTTAAGAAAAAACATTATCTGTTCGAAATAAAAACAATACTGTCTAGAGTTAACAAATTTCTTAACTGCGCTACAACTCGTGCTATCCTTAGCGTAAAATATTTAACTAGTTTAGGTCATATGTTGTCAAAATGTCGCTATCACACGTATGACACCCCAACAACACCGACGCGAAGCTCATCGTGTTTAATCTATTTGTCAAATCTGTACGGTTTCTGTTTTTGGTAAGTTTTATTTAATAAATACGTTATTATTTGTGTTGATGCAAGAGGCAATTGGAAGTGGGGTCTCGAAGAAGTAATGGAAGCATTAGTAGGTGAGCAAAATTTTATTTTATAAGACTTTTAAATTTCACCAGCATTTTTTCATTTTGTAACCTCTTAAACTTGAAAAAACAATTTTTATTGGCATGATTTTTAAGAAAACTTAAATTTCAAAAAATATACACTTCTTAATGAATGGGGATTCACCACAAAAGCTTATAGTGTAAGTGCTAATATCACATACGTGTCTAATGTAAAGTAAGAGGTAGTTTATTAATACACGTGAATTAGGAAGTTTGGAGTGACCTTTTTATGTTACAGATTTAAAAACCCTAAAAAATATATATTTTTTTCTATTTGCTATAATAAAGGCTTTAGGTGTTATATACATATTTCTTCTTATAAGCAAATTTAGTTAAATTTAAAAATATAATTGTGTAGGTCTAACAATTTTAAATATCAATTTTTGGGTTATACACAGGCTGTTTTAATTGGACACATTTGAGGTGGAGTATGAAAATTTCTAGAGGAAGAAGAAAATGCTGATTCACCATTGCAATGCTTAGATCTGAAGGAACGAATGCAGAAAGCCAGATTTTAATTTGTCATCTTGAAAAGAACTCTATAAATTTGCTATATATTTATAATATTTTAAAAAACGTAACAAATTTATTAAATAAATTGTTAAGGGGGTGTTCTAGTCTAGAAAGCTAGAAAAAAAAAACAATTTTTCCAGATTCCTGCTAGAATGACATTTGTGTAGATACTAATAAAGAATGGACAAAATGGACAGCCATAATATAGCCAAAATATTGTTTTTTTATCGGTCGTCAAAAAACTCAAAATTCGGGCTTCTAGACTAAAATACCCCCTTAATAACTTTCATATTTAATTATTTAATTCAAATATATGGTAAAATATTTTAAATTCGCATAATAACTAATGGCGCGTGTATGGGAAAAATGGGATAGGTCCAAAATTGTAAAAATTAAATAAATGGAAACTAAACAATAATTAACTTACTATTTTTTTTACCATTTTGGCAATTCCTAGAGCTTTTTATTTAAAAAAATTTCAAAAATTGCCATAATGGTTTAAAGAAAAAGGTATTTTATTCCATGTTACGACGCTTTTACGAATCTTTTAAGAAAATCCAAAAAACATTTTTTCGGGGTTAATTTTTATTTTGAAGATAAAAAATGGGTAATTTTTAAGTTTTTTTGTCAATAAAATGCATCCATTTGGGTTTAGCAATTTCTAGTGGTTTGTTTTATGTTCTACGTGTAAAAACAAATAATTAAAAAAATAAAAAAATAAAAAATATCAATTTTTGGATTAAAAAAAAAATAAATAAAAATTGTCGTGTTTAATTTTTTCTTATTATTCTATTTTTGATGAACTTTAAGAATACAGGGTAAGTTTTTTAAAACCTGACATAGGCTATTTTTCTTTTATTTCAACAGTTAGGTAGAGCATTAGTTCCAAAAGCAAAGTTGTTTGAAATAACTCAATTAAAAAAAATCGCAAAAAAATTTTTTACAGCGTTGCCAGTTTCTGCAGCAAATTCAAAAAAGCTATTTTTTTTAAATGGCAACACCGCATTTTTTTATTACCGTTTAATAGATTACAAAGTTCTCTACAAAAAAAATTCTTTATAGATACCATTTTTTGTAGGAGTAGCCATTTTTAAATAATTAGGCGAAAATAATTTGGTTTTGGCCTATTTATTAAATGAGAAAAATTGAGAGAAAAATAAAACAAGCTAATTAGTGGCAAAAAACCCAAAATTTAACTAACCCAATAACCTAATAACTTAAATTTTGTGTTTTTTTACCACTGCTTAGCTTGTTTTATTTTTCTCTCAATTTTCCTCATTTAATAAATAGGCCAAAACCAAATTCTTTTCTCCTGATGAGGTAATTCTAGTAAAAACTTTTGGATATACAAGACAAGGATTTGGCTGTCCCTATAGTGCTTTAATATTTAATCTAGTCTATACAAGTTTTTTTTCTCTGTACTTGGTGTACGCAGGTCACAGAACCACTTCATAAAATATGTGTCATGGGCTTTCTGAAAATAACGAAACCAAACGAGGCTCTTAGACGCAAAACCAGACAAATCCTTTTTTTTTCGAAACGGTGGAAACCGCGAAAAACTGTTACTTCCACAAAACGTATTAAAAAAATGAGATTTTTTTAGTGATATTAAAAGGCTGATACCTAAGGGCTGACACCTGCGTCAGCCGCGATACCCATCAGGATAGCTCTCTGATTGGCCGAGACTATCCGATAGCTATCGCCATCTCATGTACATTGCCCCATTACTCCCAAGGTATTTCTGCCTATCCCTTTGAAATCAATCTTGGCGTCCCAACTACTTTCAAGCTCATGTTCCCCTGCACTAACGGTACACGAATTTTCGTTCTTTGATATTTGTAAATATAATGTCAAGATAATAAAAAAAAAGGATTTCTCTGGTTTGTCATTTCCTAACCATTTTTAAATATTTATTAAACAGCAGCTGTAGAAAAGTTTAGTGCAAATACATTTTTCAAATTCCAAACGTGATCATAAAGTATTATAAATAAGTATAGTCATCGTCCAATTGGACGGTGGTATACTGATCAATAAAAACTAGGTGACGCGACTACGACTCGCGTGGCGTTTAGTCGGTACACACAGTATTTCGGGCCGGTCCCATCGTGCCAACAAGTGCATTGCAACTCGAGTGGTACGCAAATCACTTCGAAACTGCGTCTCCATATGCGAATCTCAATTTAAGAAATTAACACGCGTATATCGCGTGTGACCTGGTATAGTTGGATCAGTATTAGAATCAAAATTCGGTTCTCTTTGAAAGAAAAAAAAAAACATAAAAAGTACCCAAACAAGTTTGATTTTATTTGAACTCCGGCCGCCTTTGCTTTTTATAATGTGCCGCTTCCCGCACGAGTCTGTAAAAATAGTCCATGTAAAAAGCAAAGACGACCGCCAGTAAAAATCAAAACTTTTTAGCTAATTTTAATGTTTTTTTCAAAGGGTACCGAATTTTCATTCTAATACTGATCCAACTATACAACTCAAATCGCGCGTGTGTGACGCGCGTCACACACGCTATATAAGACAATTTGAGCCTAGCCTTAGAGAAGAGAGGTATTCCTTGCACATTTTTTCCAATATAGGCAAATTTGGTAAGCTTTTCCCTTTGGTCAAGGTATTCCCTGTTAAAAACGGTATTAAAACCAGAAAGCTAACTGCGTCCTTAACAAAGCAAACAGTGGATATTAACCAAAAAAATCTAAAATGTTTTCACACGACGACGTAACAAGGTTTATTAAAGGAGCTTCTAATGACATATATTTAATGATTAAGTGGCAACTATTTTTGGCTTAGCTGGTGCCTGTCAGCGCAAAGAAGTGACAAATATAAGAACTGAAAATATCGACAAAAGGACAACTTTATAATTATTAAAATACCAGATAACAAGACCCACATTAACAGAAGTTTGGAGTTTCCAAAGATGCCGGAAGTGGAGAATATATTGCCTTATGAAGTCGATATGCTAACCTACGTCCACCAGGTAATTCCCACACAAGGTTTTTTTGTTAATTACAAAAAAAATACGTTTGACAAGATGCTACTAAAACAGTAGCCTATTTGGGATTGTCAAATCCAGAGTTATACACAGAACCAATGTTATCTACCACTATTTAAACTAACGAAGGAACATGCATGGTGGCTGGAGGAGCACTACCGTTGCGGAGGACTTTATGGACGAATCAATAAAAAATACAACAGAAATATTAAACAATATTTTATAATGGGGCGCGTTAAATTTCAGGATTTTGAAGCATTTAGCTATAAGCAACGCAATAATTGCACCCACAAGCGAACATCCAAAGAATCCAGTGAGCTTCGTAGAAATAGAAAACAAGCAGGATACATCGACGATGGTTTCATCTATATATGCATCAAAAATGCTCGTAACTGTAATTTTACAATAATTAACATTGTAAAATATCGTGCTTGTCTTGTTATATAATTTGGTTTTCTACCTCTAATCTTTTAATTTTTATTTAAATGAAATGATGACACAATGTAGACAAAATTTAAATAACTTGTTCTTTTTCTCCTTAAATATTTGTACAATATAATTGTACCTAAGCTTTGCGGAAAAGTGCCACTTTTTACAACAAATTTTTAACATGCGTGGTAGTGCTAGACTCGATGGTAATGATTGTCAACTTTTTGTGTTGCATTTTTGCATTGTTTTTAAAATAAATCTGAGGAATTTTATTTGTTATTTCTATCCTGGACATATATCATTAATCAAGAAAGCTTATAACAAAACACGACCAAGAACAATTCTTGGTAAAGAACAATTGACTCCTTAAAATTCTTTTCGTTGCATGCATAGCACATACTTTAGTAGATTAACTCTGTTCTACCAATTATTTACCTGGCTGGTTGATACTATCGTTGTCTTGAGTAGAGGAAGGTTCCTGAATATTAGGTTGTTCTTCTTCGTTGTTGTTTACTTTCTGTTGTTTTGGTGGTGTATTAGTCGTATCTTTTAAGGGTTGTTTTTGTTGCTGTTGACTATCTGCCTGTTGTTGTAAACTATCGTAGTGTTGGGATCTAAAAAGGGCAAGGTTTTATTTGTGGATCTAAGGTAGAGAATGGATAATAATTTAATAAAAAGATAATTTAGTTGAAAAAAATGTAATGGGGTTTCAAAAACCACAGTCAATTAACATCTCGTCTCTTGTTTATTATTAAGATGTAGTGCAGGTAATCCAACCAATTTTAAGAAACGAAAAATTTAAAATTTTAGAAATGCAAACTTAGAAATAGTTTGTAGGTACTATTGTGGCGAATTAATGTATTAATTACATTAAGTCATACGTTCTAATAAAACGATCTCTAATCACTAAAATCAGTACAGGTGCCAAAATCGATTCCTCTTTAATTCCATTTATAGAATTATCAATAAATACATCGTCGTAATTTATCGCTCTGTGGAATAAAAGTAATTAACCAATAAATCACAAATGATATTTTGCGTTAAGTCAATCAATACAAAATTTTTTTAAAAATTTGAAATTTTAACTTGATTAATTTACCGTTGCCAATTGCCTGACACCCAGTCTAAGTCGCTCGAATTCTCGCCATATATTCTTTATCGATGTTTTACGTGGCGGAAATTATTTTTGCCCTGACCCCCGACTATCCCTCGCTGATAAGTACATATAAAATCGCTTGGTAGACCTAATCCAGACCTGAAGCTTACTCAGGCGGATAAATGTACAAAAGGCGGTTGTTATACGAAGCATTTTAAAGAAGACGTTTACAAAAAAATAAATGGATATGCGGCTGTAACTCATTGTCCGATATTTTTCTTTTAAATAGCCCCCCGATATACTAAGGCACGAAACGCCACTGTTCGTATATTTACAAATCTCCTTTGCCTTACGCTTACTATAGCATCGATTAACTGATTTATACATGGACTGACATTATTTGACTTCCTTCTAGTAGGTTACATTTCCAGTACTCTGGGCCAGGGTTGTAATATTTAATTTGTATTATAAATGCATTATTGTTTTGATTCTTACATTTTTTTAGATTATACATATAATACATAAATCGATTTTTTTTATATATTTAAGGTAAGAAAGTGTATATACAGAGTCCTGCCAATGCAAGGGTAAGTAAGAAGAATCTGAAAAATCGTAAAAGATACAATGTCGAGTAAAGAAAATAAAGACGATAAAAATTTAAAATATTAAAAAAAAAACTAAATATTGAATTTTTGTTTATTTGATAGGATATTTTCAGACATAGCTAGAAATAATAAAAAACCATTTTTTGATTTTTTTGTTCCCCATTAAAATCATTTTGTTCATCTACATAAACATTATATTACTTATATACATAACTAATTAATTACTGATTTAATCGTTAAATAATTGTTGAAATTACTTAATAAATTATTTTATTTCGGTACAGTTCAGTCACAAAGTCGCTAAGAATAGACGAGCATTCAAGCATATAATTGTTTTGAAAATAAATTCTGTTAATTATATTTAAAATCAAAATATAATTTTCTTTCGTAGGAAGGAAAAGGGACACGTTCCTTCCCAAAACGAGAAAATTACATTTTCTGAAAAGGGAGTAGAGAACATTTTTAATGTACAACTTTAGCATGTTGCTAACGCCGTCAGATTAGCATTGTTTTCGAGACAAACGTCTGTAATAGATAAACCAGAGGAGGCAAAAGTGATTTTTGAGAAGTTTTGTTTTATTAAAATAAAAAACTAAAAAGTAAATAAGAAATACAATTTTTGCCAGTTACCTACCACTCTTTATCGTATGCACCTAGTAACTGTTAACAAAGTCAACTTTAAAATGTTTCTATTCTAAAAACGGCTAAATTAAAGTATGCTTATATAAATAATTTGGCTGTGGAAGATAAGTAAGTACACACAGTCATTCACGACCACTAGCACGCCCCTGGTTTTATACTTGTTGCAGAAAATTTTGGTAACGTCGACAGAAATCACGTACGAAGTCCGTTAGCAAAACCTGTGTTTGCAGTTTTGGTATTTAAGTTTATGACTGCATTAAGTAAATCGCAAGGAAACTAATAAATAATAAAAAATTACAAACTATTAGCATTTATTTTATTATTACTTCTCTCGCCATTAGGTAGTCGAGATGGTCATTGTGGATAAAAGCTACCAACCGGCATTATTGCTAAAATTGTGTATTTATTTTTTTTTACTTACTGTAAGCAATAAATCATTGTATTCTGTCAGTGATTTGTGTTTGTTAACAAACTGAATAAAATTAATGATTGGTTACTAAACTTACTAAAAAAACACAAAATTTTAGGAATAGGCATGGATATCACCATATTTGACAAAAGTGTTTCACTCACGATTTTATCGGTTATAGGTAAGAAGATGGTGACAGGTAGGGTCAAATAATTTTACCACTTATGCCATTTTAAGGGTTGATAGTTAGCCCTAAGATAAGAAAAAAAAACGGAATACAGCCGCTCGCATGCACATCATAATAGAAATCGCATTTTCGTTTGTGAAAAACTTGAGTTCTTTTTGGTGATATTACAGTGCATGCCTTTAAAACATAAGGTATAATGACCTGATTTAAGGTCTAGTAATAAATGACATGCATCTAGCAATAGCACAAAGGTCAAAATGGTCGCTTGATGATGGAAAAAAACGGTAAATTTAAATGATTCCCGGAATTGTATGCCAATGAAAAGGATTAAAATTTTCGTCAATATAATAGTCTGGAAAAATTTGAAGGCACTGCTAGTTGGAGCAAAGGTGAAAGAATATGGGATTTTTTACACTAGAAATGTTCATTAATGTTAATTGTATCTCTTTGTCGCGGGCCCACTGAATGATAGACGCCACGATGTTCAACTCCGAGCACACTAGCGTTTCACAAATTTCGCGCCGTAAAGCCGTCTTATGCTAGCCACACACATTGGAGAAATGCTCAAGAAAAAAACTGTGCCGGTCTGGCATTAAGGATTTCCGGAGTCGGTGTGTTTTCCTGACTGTGCAGGCCGCTGGCCCATCCTGCACAGTTTCTCCTCTGATGGTTTTCTCAAAGTGTGTGCATGGCATTAGAGGGCCATATTCTTTGCGCGGAGATCTGGCGCCAATCTGTATAGAGCCGCTATTATAAGTTATAATACATTATAAAAAAGTTTCATATTGAGGAAAAAATCGTTTGAACATTAAACATCATCTTGCATTTTCAATAAATAGTATTAATGCTAAAAATAAAACACTTTTTAAAGTAACGAAGAATATGAAAAAAATAAAATTTTAAATATAGTTTTTCTAATGTTTCAATAACCATCTCATTAAATTATTTTATATGTTTTGTTTAAATTAATGGATATGTACCAAAGTGCCTACTGTTCTGTTAAACCTTTACAAACTTCTGTTTTAACAAATTTTGTAATAAATATTCAGTAACGGAATAATGCTGTCTTATAAATAAAATTTTATTTTGGGAATATAAACTTTTCCAAAACTGGCTTCGAAAAGAATAATAGCTCGAAACAGATAATAGTCAAGACCCATTTGTACTAGGTGGAGCAAGTCATCCCAACAGAAAGATATTTTATGTGTGAGTAGCAGAAATTTACTCAGTCTGCAGAAAGATAGGAAAAACTTATAATTGCAAGTATTGGAAAAGAATATTATTAATTAAGTTACAAAATTAAAATGTAAAATAAGTACCTGCAATATTAAACATCTTTAAATACCACGGCCTGGCATTGAATTCTCTTAAGCATACTTTTGGGTGCCTTAGTTGTAAATATAATGACTTTATAATAGTGATGTCGCCGAAACAAGAAATTCTCGTTCCAGACGAAAGTGATTTTTCGTTCCTTTAAAGACTAGAGACGAGATAAGAGGAAACCCTTCTTATTGCAGTGAGCGGCCGATGGTCTAGGATCCTGACTGCCCTTCTCGCCGAGAATTTATCGTTTCTCTTGAGGTCTCTTCTTCTTTCGACCACAAAAATTATTGGAAATAAGAATTGTAAGGTTTCAAATAATGAGCATCAAATTTTAAAAAATATATTTAAAACCAGAAATAAGTAAATATATACTGGGCGCTTCAATACCTACTGCTTTTTTGGAGTCATCACAGAAAAAGAAGGCTACATACAAAAATTATTAAAGAAAAAGTTGTGCATGTTCTATAACTTTATTTTCATTAAAGAATTAGTCTACACCTACACCTCTACCCTTAAAATTTTTATTAGGAAACTTAAATGACAATCACAAAGACGATTATTAATAAAAATCACCAATATTATTTTTTCGTTTATTTTTACATTTTTAAAATAACAAATAAAATGGAAGAGTCTAATAAAACAGTGATTTTTTATGTCTTTAACTTTTTTGGACATTTAAGTTTTTTTGACAGGTGACCGTATTTTATCCAGCTTCGGGCTTAACAAAACTTTTTGAACTCTAAATTATTACATAAAACACTTGGTATATGTTTTTTACTCTAGATAATATTCTAAATACTTCCATGTGTCACCTAAAAACTGCAAAAACTTATAGGGGTTCTATTTAAAAATCCAAAATTTATTAATTTGCCTGTGGACCGGCAGGTAAATTAATTATTGTGATTTGTCAAAAACTGCAGTTTTATAAAACCTCCAAATTTGATTATGATATCGTTAGAAGCAAAAAATATATAGTAACGTTTCGTTTTTTTGTGAGCTTGAAACTTCCATTAACTTTTTAAACGCGTATTTTTAAAACAGTATTATTTTTTGCTAAATATTAAACTTTCTTGAATTTAAAACACACAGTTGCTTGTTTAATTAAAGGCCTACGTTTTCTACTCAGAAACTTAAAACGCTTTAAAACAAGTTAAATGATTGTGCTTTGTATTTTTTTTTCGTGAATATAAGTTTGACAAATTTAATTTTAATATATATACAAAACCCTATATGAAACCTTTAAAAGGACAGCAATATCACTGCAATAAAATAATTGAACAATTTTGTTAAATTTGCATTTGATATAATATGTAGTATTGTCACTATTATAAACACCATGCACAAGAAAAAAATCTTACTTATTAGTCACTGAATGTTTTCCTTGTGTAATATAGATAATTTCTCGAGGGATTTCTTTAGACACATAATTCAAAAAACTATTTGGCCGTTTCAACTTCTTTTCTTTTAGCTTGTTGTACTCCCTAAGGGTCTTAACCTTGATGGGTTTCTTATATTTTAGTTTAAACACTCCTCTCGGCAGGTCCAATCGCATTATCATGCACAAAAGATGGTCACTTTTAGTTCTATTCACTTATCGTCACTTTCCTTCACTGACTACCTTTTATGGACATTTATTTTATGGCAGGTTACACTTTTATTTTGTACTTTTTAGTTTCTACTAAGCTTTTTACATTTTTTTTGTTACCTTTAGTCTTAAATTATAAGTTTTTGAAAAAATCGTGGATTTGCGCTTTAAAAACAATAAATATAGAAAAAAAGCACTAACATTAAAAAACATCTTTACACTTAAGTAAATAATTAACTTTAAATAAACTTTTTCTATATAAAAATTTAAAAAAGGCTTGTTTACATTATATATATATATATATATATATATATATATATATATATATATATATATATATATATATATATATATATATATATATATTTTGTATATATCAAAATATTGCTGTTTAAAAATGGAGCTAAGGTTCACCGAAGCCTTTGAAAACACCGAAAATCAGTTTAACGTATATTGAACTAAAAAATTATGCCACACGTAAATATTTTTTGATTGTACTTTTGTAAAAATATTTTATTTATTGATTGGAGACCGATTGATTGTTAATTATTTTTAGCATTAAGCTGTAATTAAACATTTTTTTTTTAAATTTATAAACAAATTGATTTACTGCTTAAATACAAATTTATTGAATCAGAATTTAAATATGAGGTAAGATACTCCCAAGGGTATCCTTTTTAGCAAAAGTAGCTTGATACATTTTAATATAGTTCTTTTTTATGCAAGAATTTTATTATTTAATATATACTTATACAGGTGGGTTTTGAACCCCGAAAGATCTGATATCGTTGCTTGCGACAATAAAAGTATATATCGCATACATTTATTATATATACAAATTTTATACAAAATTACAATATTTTTGCTTTTATTTTCTTTAGCAATTATTTGTCTAGGTGGGGAAAGTTGGAGCTCGGGACGCCCCATAAACCTGTCAGAGATTATGATCTTATGATACGTATCAAAATAATGGGCAACTTTGCTACAATTTAACATTTCCTCTATATCGAAGCGTTCAAAAGATTTTAATGGTAAACTTTAAATTTCTTTTACACTATACGCATATATATAAAAAAAAAAAAAAATATATATATATATATATATATATATATTATATATATATATATATATATATATATATATATATATATATATATATATATATATATATATATATATATCATAGATTAAGGGAAGATCCGAGGAATACACGAGTATTATACTACACGTTTCAGACTTAATTATTAACCACCAACGTTTTTCACCGTTTAAAATCCACAAATACCGGCAAATCACTGTTACATCTCGGCATGTCAAGTTAATTTTTGTTAAGCCTGGTATCGAAAAGGCATGTTGACCGTAAGTCCGAAAACCCCAAACTGAGGTACCTAACCTTTTCGAACCCAAAAATGTTAATCTATCTTCCTTTATGAGGGTCTAGCAGACAAAGAATCATAAATATCTGAGTGACGTTTTGTAGAAATATGGTCGATGGCTGCCTGTGCACATGGAAAGACCATTTGTTCAAGAGTTAGGCCATTCTGAAATGGGAGGGTGGAATGCAAGTCAAGGCGTGCTTTTACATTTTTTGTGGGACCCTAATAAAAAACCAAAGGCGATTGGGAGATATCAAATAGTTCTTCGAAATCGAAATAGTTGAACGAATAAACGTAGATATTTTTTGGGCTTTGGTAAAGCATTTAAATAATTCGGCTTGTAGGATTTAGGATTTATTCTTGTTTCGTACACTCGCATTTCGTACACCTCAGAAATTTACCTGAAATATTCTCGTTTCGTACACTGAATTATTTAATCAATTTTATGCTTATCGTTTCGTACATCGACTATTGTGACGACCCAAATAACCAGTCAAATAAATTAATCTAGTCGAGAAGTGTGTTTCTTGCGAAAAGTAGTTAGAAGGCTTCAAAAAATATGAGAGACAGTTCATTTGACGCGGAATGCAAATCTGAGAGAGGTGTTTTGAGGATTTTTTCTTTCAATAAAAATTTTCAAAAAGATTCTTGAAGGGGAGGAAATTTCCGATAAAAAAAATCCAACTCCCGGAGTTCTATCACCATTATTTATAATTTTAATTTAACAAGATAACGCCATAAAAGTTTTAAAAAATTTAATCCTTTGTTTATAATAATGTGATAACTTTGACAAAAAATAAAAAATCAGAGTAATATTGTGAAAGTTATAAAGTTATTACAAACAAAGCATTAACATTTTTTGAACTTTTATGAAGTGATCTTGTTAGGTATGTATATAAGAAGTGCTTCACGATGCAAAAAAAATATACGACAATTATTTAAGCATTTTTTTTAATGTACAATGAAGACGAAAGTTTAAAACAACTTTGTTAATTAACAATTTTATTGTCTTACTTGTTAAAAAACTAACTTTAAGTTAAATTTTCAACGGGAATTAATTCTTTAAAGTGTTCTGAACAAACCATAATTTAAAAAAAAAATCAATTTTTATTTAATACTCTAAAAAAATTATTTAGTGTGATGTACTCGGTTTTAATGCCGAGCGCGCAACTAAAAATAACGCACGGAGGCCCATTTTCAGCGTTAAATTAAAATTATAAATAATGGAGACAGAACTCTGAGTGTTGGGACTTTTTTATCGGAAA
Organism: Listronotus oregonensis; assembly: GCA_019359885.1. Lineage (NCBI taxonomy): Eukaryota > Metazoa > Arthropoda > Insecta > Coleoptera > Curculionidae > Listronotus > Listronotus oregonensis. The sequence continues at coordinate 39,854 of JAHBCN010000678.1, forward strand.
TTTTCTTCTTTTCAAGGATCTTTTTTGCAATTTCCGCTATCTTTTATGGTTTTTGAGTTTTCATCAAAAATCGAAATCGCTTTTTATTTTTTGTTTTTCGTTAATTACAATTGCAATTTTTATTGGCAAAAAAAACATTTAAAACGGCTTTGTCAGATTTGCAATTAGTGTCGAATGAGCTATCGCTCATATTTTTCAACTCTTTTTCCAGGAACCACACTTCTCGACCAGACTGTCGCCACAATGGTCGGTGTACAAAACGAGACGCATAAAATTGATTAAATAATTTAGTGTACGAAACGAGAATATTTCAGGTAAATTCATGAAGTGTACAAAATGCGAGTGTATATACGAAACAAGAAAACACCAGGATTTAGGTTGAAAAACTCGAACAAAAAATAAGATATTTAGCTCAATTCAAGAGTGTCTTTTTCAAACAACAACCTTAGTTAAACTTCGTATTTTTCTGTTTTATGCAAATAAACCACTTAGTTTATCAATAAGCCTGGAATATTTTAAATACTCTAGAGACATTAAAATTAATAATACATACTTAAAATTACAGCCGACCGTTTTAAAATACAAAGTAATCTCAGATACAAGTTTAATAAGGTTTATGTGTTTTTAAATTTGGTTGTGTAGGTTTTCGTCAAATTTTCTACGGGCGTTTGGTGGACTGAGTCCCGACGGGTAGCAGATTAAATATCTATTTTCATACCCACTTAACAGCATACAAACTGTCTCCCATAGACATCTTAATAAGGTATAGTATGTTTCAAAATATATGAAAATGACTAAAATAGTCTCGACTGCTTCTGAATGCAGTAAAAACCCTGGAAATTGGCATTTTATGGTACTATTAGGGTAGGTTCACCTAATTAGCCCACCCGACCGTACAGGGTCGTATTTCTACCTGACCGAAATGATATATAAGTAATTATGATGTCTTATTTGCGGATGTCTTAGTGCGGACCTGAACTGTTCTTACCTCTGTTGGCATGGCCATAAAGGACCAATTTCGAGGATTTTTATTGCAGTCAGAGATAATCGATATGTCTAGTCATTTTCTTATATCTTGAAAAATACTATACCTGTGGGGTTTTACGAATGGGGTAGTTAATAATAATCATATATAGAAACAAAATTACGAACTTATTGAAATATTCATCATTTATTCTATGTATTTTTTCCTGTTCGGTCAGCTCAAATATTTACTTCACTATAAAATATATATTCGAATTCTTTTTAGTAAAGAAAGAAAACAGTTAGGCTTAAAAAATAAAGAAAAGCGGTGGACTTGCACAAACAAGAACTGTTCTAGTTAGGTATATAGAAGAATAACAAAATTATCCTTTATATAACAGGCATGTTATAGTTTTTTTATTATCTATTATAATTTATCCCACCAAAAACACTTACGTAAAATAAGAGCCAAGTTTCTATCCAAAAATCTCGGCCTCATAGAGTACTGAGATCTAAAATCAGATCAAGTTCCAAGTTTTGTCCCACTTTTTATTGATTTGGCAAGCATTTTACTGATTTGTCTGCATTAATAGCTTTTTTCAGTAATACAGGCAGTTTTTTTATTAATACAGACAGTAAAAAACTTGCCAAGTCGAAAAAGATTAAAACAAAATTGTGTGGTCTAATTTTAGCTCAGGACTTTAAGAGTCCGAGATTTTAGAAAATCTAAGTTTTAAAAGTAAATCCATAATTTGTATTTTTTTCCTAAATTTAATTAAGTTTTATTGGCAAATCCAAAGTTTCACAAAATTATCTATGGTTTTTTAAAAACTATAGCCAGTTAATTTTTTTCACCCAATTTTCTTATGCATTTATTTCAGATACCTCTAACTTCAAGAAAAATGTAGATATTTTCGCGTAATTTGGAAGCTTGACAATAAAATTAATCAAATTCACAAAAAAATACAAATAGAGGATTCGCTTTTAAAACTTAGATTTTCTCTGGGAAGGGGGGAGCAGTAAAAAAAAAACAACTTTTTTTCGCAAATCTCAAAATTTTCTTTACCAAAGTGTTCTCCTGGGGCCAATAACATTTGGTTTATATTTGGTGTGGGTCCCATGTCTTACTTTTTAGATAAAAAAAATGAAACTCCTAGCTACGCCAGTGATATACGGGTAGTTTTATTTAAGAAATAAACGGGATAGCCGAGCTGTCTTGACGGTTTTGGTATTTTCTTTATTTTTATCCCTCATAACCATGCAAACTTCGCTATTCTAACGTTACCAGTTTAAAACTAAGCAGGAGGTATCTTACTTCATATCTGTGGGGTATAAAAAGATAAATCTTTGAATTTTTTAACACATACATATAATAGCTATATTGCCAAGATGTACAGGGTTTTCCCGTATAATTGCGCCCCTTTTAAAATCTTTATTTTTATAGAAAGAAAAAAATAGTTTATATGAAAGTTGCAGGATTTTTCATGAAGATTTTTATGGTGTAAGATAGAAAAACAAATGATGATCGGAAAATTAACAAATCACTATCAACTTCGTTATTTTAAATGGAACACCTTGTATATGATTGAAAATTTAAATTCTGCTAATCTTCCTCTTTTCAAAAATATATATATATATATATTTTATATATATATATATATATATATATATATATATATATATATATATATATATATATATATATATATATATATATATATATATATATATATAACTTATCAATGTTCGGATAAACGAGTTGCAAGTTATTTGAATTTAAAATCTGTTCTTATAAGCCATAGTTAGCCATGGATACAACCCAAAGTTTGGCAAAGTTAAGTCGCGTTAGCCATGGTTCGTCTTGGAAACCAAACAAAAATATAAATATTTGACAGAAGTCAATTTTGGCTAATCCATGGCTAACTATGGCTTATAAGAACAGATTTTAAATTCAAATAACTTGCAACTCGTTATCCAAACATAAGTTACATATATTTGAAAGAGGAAGATTACAGAATTTAATTTCAATCATAAACGGGTGTTCCATTTAAAATAACGAAGTTGATGGTGATTTGTTAATTTCCGTCATCATTGTTTTCTATCTTACACGATGAAAATCATTATAAAAAAATCCTGCAACTTCATATAAACTATTTTCTACCTATAAAAAAAAAAAGATTTTAAAGAGTGCCAATTATACGGGAAACCTTAAATCTACTTAATAGATTAAGTAGTCATCACAAAAGCATATTTGAATAATAGGCAAGATTTGCCAAATTTAAATATTACAGAAGTCAAATCCTTTTATCACTATAAATCTGCGAAATTTAAAAATAGGTACTTTTAAAACATAAAAAAATAAATTAGTAAAAAAAAAGGAAATAGTCCCCAGCTATGTTAATTAAATAATCAAGTTTGAAATACCTTCAATACTTATAGAAATTCTTACTAAGATGACACATTAGATAAAGCAGTATAGTAATATCATTGTTACTAGAAAAAATTGTTTTCAACGTGTAAATATTTTACTACTTTATCTTATAAAAAATTTTGCCCAGCGACGATGACGACATAATACATCAATTCAAGAGTCCAGTAAGTTTAAATTTTTCACCCTTTTTTGGCAAAGTGAATCCACATGAACCAGAAGGGATAAATAAGTACCTATGTTTTTAATGCACGAACATAAGTAATGATACAAGTTAATAACGTCACTTTAATATCTGCAGGGCCAAAGGGTCACCACTACTTTACACAAAAAATTGCATTGATTTTTGCAATCATTCTTTTATTAACCTTTACCGCTCTAAGCCAACTTCTTCTTTAAGAAAAGTTACCTCTGCATGTACATAGAAATTTAAATTACCTCCAGGTAGAAATGTAAAATCTTTTTATGAAATGGAAGGCCAGCTTTAAAAAAAGAAAAGAAGATGGCAGGAGTCTTGAAGCTAAATACAAGTAAAACGGTAATTTATAAAGAAAATGGGAATTATTCTAAAATACTTTGTGTAATAAAAAAATGTAAATGGTTCTGCTGCCTTTATTGTAAAGAGTTTACCTAAGACCATCACGCAAAAGCAGACAAAAATACACGACGTAGGTACAGGCGCACTTGCATCACAATACACCAGGGGTGGCCAACTTGATTAGACTCAAGATCTTTTTTGCCTTTATAAAGATACTTATAAATGAACCATTCAATGCTATATTTTGATACCCTAATGGACTTTGGCTAACGCGACTGTCCATCGAGATTTTGCGCTATCCTTGAACGAAAGTTAAACAGTGTGCCGGATTTTTATTAGCGTATAAACGCGACTAAAATCAAATGTTTTACCGCCCGTTTTGCTCTTCGGTTCGAATAAGATACTAAGCTATAGCTGCAATGTCGCACGGTTTGATTCTGGGGCAGAGTTACCGACTTAATTATTCGCATTTGAAGCACTTGAATCTCCGAACTGATTCAAAAGCCCCTTTAATGAACCACATATTCGAGAAGTTATCTTTGCTTTTTATAAATATCACTATAATCAATGAATTTTACCGACTGCTCAATTTTTTTTGAAATATGATTATTGGGTATCTTAAATTGTTTTATGTTGTTTGCTGCAAGAAACATTTATAATAAATTAGGCGTCAATCGACCAGATTTATCGATCGATGCGGTTTTCTGCATTGTTTCAGGAAGGTCAAGACAGAAGTATGTTTTGCTTTTTGAAATGCCTGGGCCGAGAAAAGCATTTTCAAATTGCATCTAAAACTGTTATAGAACGACTGGAAACTGAAAAATGCTCAGAAATATTATCCGGGTCTTTAGTGCAAATCGATCTGACATTAGAAATTACTAGGGTCGCGAGGGTGGTTCTGTGGGGTTTTCGGTGAATTGGGTAGAAATGGGTCATGAAAACGTCCAAACTGTTACTGGCTTTTCGGTGAAAAATCATTCTGGCATTTTAATTCCAATGTGCATCTTGCTGTCCAGGTTATGGGGAAAATGGAACTGCATGAAAAATTGCTCGGAAATAATTTCTCGAGGGTCTTCGGGGCTGCCGAAATCGATTCTGACATTAGAATTACCCGGAGGTGCTCGGGGGTGGCTCTGTGGGGGGGTGAATTGGGGGAGAAATGGCAGCATGCCTGAAAATCGTTCCAAACTCGTTACTCTAGGGTTTTCGGGGATGCCGAACTCGATTCTGGCATTAGAATTACCTGGGTGTGCTCGGGGGTGGCTCTGTGGGGGTGTCCGGGGGGTGAATTGGGAGAGAAATGGCAGCATGCCATTAAGTTAAATATTTAGAAAACTATTTTAAATTTGCACAATAACTAATTGACCCGAATCCCTTTGCCAACCCTACTCAGTTCGTGCTAGTTACGAAGAGCGCCGATCTGCATGTCAAACTTTACCCAACCCGATTTAGCGCGTAATGATGAATAAAGATGGGATCTGTAACAAAATAATCAAACAAACAGCTACGATATTATTTTTAATGCCCACTTCCATGTGATTTTGCATTAGGTCGATTTGCGAGAATACTAACTGCTAAATTTTGTTTATTTTTTCTACTTCTTTGCCTGATTTCTGAATTTGATGGGCGTCCTGCTGCTACTCTTTTTGATCCCCTCACCACATCAGGTCGGCTTTTTCGTCTAGAAATAAATCCTGGTTGAACGCGTATATTTCGTTTAAAACTTCTTGTTCCAATTTCCCCAAAAAATTAAGCCAATTGTGCGGATGTAGTTATTTTTTTAAAATATTAAATTGACCTTTTAATTAATATTACATAGGGAGATATTTATATTTTTGCTAGCCATGTCCGCAATATTTTTAAAATTAATCCGCATGCGCTTAACTTCAGTTTGGCCATCTACAATCAAATAAGTGACAGTGGAATTTTGGTTCCACAAAGATTCAGTGCATATCTCAGATCCAATCATATTTGCTTGTGGAATTTTCTTACAAGCGTAAAGTCATCCTAAATAAAGGCAAAGCCAACCCAATCCAGCATTGGGTGCTGAATCGGGTTGGGAAATTTTGGCATACAGATCGGGTGACTTCGGAAATTCTTCCGACGCGAGAGCGCTGAATAAGGTTGGTATGGAAATTACGCGACCCGGGTATGGGAAAAGGCGGAGAGGACAAAAATGAGAGAATTGAGTTAATGTAGGTAAATTGGACAAAAATTATTTTGGAAATTCTTAGAGATTTTTAGTTAACAAATTTCCCAAAATGGTTTAAAGAAAAATATAAATTATTTTATTTATTGTTTAATATACATTAACTTTTTTTTTATTTTGTCTTATCCACATTTCCCATACACGTAACAATTATCTCTTACACATCATAAAATTGTCTGTTGTAGATAAGAATTTTGTCTATTTCATGTTAATAGGCCTATCTACCTTAGCAAAGCCTTTTTACTGCATCAGGTAAAATACTTGTCTTGTTAAGATGACATATTATTTTAATATGACTAAAATTCATCTACGATAGCAGTTTTATTTTCTTAAAAAAAAAATAAGGATAAATACTATATATTCTAAAGAAATCCGCTCATTTTTCAAGGGTCTCAAGTTTTTAAAGGTATTAAGTGGATAAATGTTTCTCCGCTGCCACTATCATCAGACGTTTCAACTCATAAATACACAATCACAATAGCAAACATAAAAAGACAGTAAGTTAAATTACTTAGAATATTCTTATTATTATAAAGAACAAATTAAAAATATTACATTTTTTAATATGTCTGATATTGTGTTTGTTTATAAGTGGTTAGTTCTGATGACGTAGGCAACCGCAAAACATGGAACGGTCTTTGATTTTTGATTAACAATAACACTTTTAAAAAACTTGACATAAGGCTTTATTATTTATACTTCAGCTTATTCTTGAGTTGCTGGTTAGCTTAATGACTAACCAAAAAAACAAAAGAAATATAGCATAATTTTTGTCGAAACTAAAAAATTACTAATGAAAATTTTACGGGACACAACCTGTATCGGATATTTTAAAATACTATACAAAACTCGATCATCGATGGTCATATTTCTCAGGTAGAAGACGTAAGTCGAATTTAGCCAAAACCTGTACCCGGCCATAAAACCTTATCTGAAAAGCAAATCCCATGCAGCGTTCATAAAACTTTTATACTGCGTTATGAAAATAGTACAGTACGGTATGTCAAACTAAGTAAGTCCTCGGAGATCGTTGAGAAATGTTTTTTTTTTCTTCAGCGGCTTTAGATTCGCCCGCGAATCACCGCTGCAAACTTCGGCTGATCTGTGTTGCGAAGAATATTGCCCTCCATACTGGCAATGTTCTCTGTTCAATGTTTCCCTTTGTCGCGAAACTGCAAAACCCTCTACAGTCGCGTTTTACGGCTTTTGCAGGCGTGTAGAGCCGTCTTTAGATTTGCTTTATTTTCAATTTCTACAAAAGTTAGAAATGTGATACTTTGACCCTTTATCCTGGCCATAATTTTTCCCGTGTTTTAGCGACAGTAACAGAAACTCCGAGAACGTGATTGTATAAGGCAATGGTATTTATTTATTTTTTTCAGTTTATTTTTTCCCAGCAATAATTTATATTATGTACCCACAACAAAAAGCTTTTTCATTCAGCGGATATTATGCGGTTTTTTAAGTTTGAAAATACTGAAAATCTCTGCTTACACAAATAATATGTGTTGCCAAAAGCCAACACTTTACATACCTAAAGATTTAGTGGCTAAGATTTTTAGTTAAACTAGTTATTGCAAAAGAGCTACTACTATGCAGTACCCACAGGATACGCTTCCCGTATCGTTTGGGCTACACCTGCGGTGGAATAACACTGGTGTAATCAATATCATATTAAACTTCCATCGTTGCCACCCATTCTAAATATTCTGATATAAAAATGAAAATAATATATAAATTTACTATATACTACTATATGACCTTTATTAAAAGGATACGAAGGGCGTTAATAATAAAGATTACAACTGTTAGACACTTATAAAAGAAGTATCTTAAAGGTAGGAAAGGTATCTAATCCGTTTACTAGGTATACCCAAACTAAATTAAACTGCTAAACATAAAATATGACATGATAACCCAACATGTAACTATTTTTTAAGTTTTTATTTTAATTAAAAACAATTACAATTTATTTACATATCTATACAGGGTGTTAACTAATGTCATGCAGATATTTCAGGAGGCGGTCTAAAGGGCGTCGCTTTAATTATACAGGGTGTCAAACTTTTAATTTTTGTTTTCGTTTTTTCGTAATAATTTCTTAACTAAAAGACATAGCGATACAAAATTGGAGATTTGGGTGTTCTTTGACGCGAGAAATTCAAATTCGTCCATACTTTTGATGTTGCTATTAGAGGGCGCCAGCTACGGCCTACCCCACTTGTTTAAGATGGCATTTTAACTTAAATATATTGACCTGTTTATTAAAAAGTAAGCTACTATAATTCCTTACGTCAAAAATATATATATATTTCATTTAGGTCTCTAGGAGCAACTGTTTTCGAGATAAATGCACTTTAAAGGACGCCGCAATTTTCCTATGGAAAATGGGTTTCGGCCAATTGTTTTTAAACTTTACAAAGTAATAGTTTTCAACACGGTGATCAAAAGTTTCCACGGGCACAAAACCCAAAAACCCCTCTAACCACTCAAAAATCACCCTCAAAGGTCAGTGATCTTTTTTGCTAATTTTGGGAGGGGTTAGAGGGGTTTTTGGGTTTTGTGCCCGAAAAGACTTTTGATCAGCGCGTTGAGAACTATTACTTTGCAAAGTTTAAAAACAATTGGTCGAAACCCATTTTCCATAGGAAATTTGCGGGGTTCTTTAAAGTGCGTTTATCTCGAAAACAGTTGCTCCTAGAGACCTTAATAAGGTACACATTTTTGACGCAGAGGGAATTATAGTAACTTCTTTTTTAATAAACAGATCCATATACTAAGCTTAAAAAAAGTTATGCCATCCAAAAAAATATAGCAGCATCAAAAGTATGGACGAATTTGAATTTCTCGCCTCAAAGAACCAAATCTTAAATTTTGTACCGCTATGTCTTTTAGTTAAAAAATTATTACAAAAAAACGAAAATAAAATTAAAAGTTTAACACCATGTATAATCAAAACGACACCGATTAGACCATGAATATATTTGCATTTTTTTCTTATTTTGACGAGTACTGCCCCCTAAAATATCTACATGACATTAATTAACACCCTGTATATTATGTTAAAAATGCGGAATGGAATTTTGTTAATGTTATATCACAAAGACACATGTCATGTATGCAATGATACAGCTATTGCAATAATATGTGAGTTTTATGAGCAATCATGGAATTACCCAGACCTAAGTTTTTTTTATATTATTTTTATATAATTGTGGCAAACTTATGTTTTATTAAAAATTGCTTTTTTGGGATTTTACTTACTAAATAGCAATATAGGATGTCAGTGACGGCTCCAGGATTTTCAAAATGTTTTATCTAATAAGTGAGGCATAATATGACCCGCACCAAATATAGGTATACCAGATGCTATTGGCTTTAAAAAGATCATTTTGGTAAAGAAAATTTTAATTTCGGAATAGGCAAAAAAAAATTTCTTTCTTAGACCCCCCAGAGAGAATGTTTCAAAAGCAAAATCTCCGTTTGTATTTTTTCGGGAATTTGATCAAATTTTATAGTCAAATGACAAATTTTGCAAAATTACCTATGTTTTTCTAAAAACCATACCAGTTAAAAAAAATTCACTCAAGAATTTTCATATGCAAATATTTCAGGTGCCTCTTATTTCAAGAAAAATGCAGATATTTTTGCCAAATTTAGGATTTGGCGATAAAATTTATATCAAATTTCCAAAACAAATACAAATAGAGTATTCGCTTTAGAAATTTAGATTTTTCTCTGGGGGCTCAACAAAAAAATCAACTTTTTTCGCAGAATCCAAAATAATAATTTTCTTTACCAAATTGGTACCATCTGGTATAAGTATATTTAGTGTGGGTCCCAGTCTCACTTTTTAGATAAAAATTTTGAAAATCCTAGAGCCGGCACTGGTATCAGTGGTTTTAAACCAGTATTAAGGTTTTTTTTTTAATCTAAATTTGCAGTACATGACTATATAAAAACTATAGGTATAATTTATTATTTATGGATTAAAATAGAAATAAAAATGCATTTAAGTAAGTAATTTTTAAAGTATTTTAAGTACTTTTTGTTGTCAAGTTTTTTTTTTAATTTTGGGACAGTCCACAAAACTCGCGTCTAGAAACACCCCGGATAATTATGGCTGGCGAGCTTCTTGACCGTGTTATAACCTAAAAAATTAAATTTTATTGTGTAAAGTAATAATTTGGGGTCTTTTCTTTAACGTCCTCGCATTTTCACGTCTGAAATATATATAATATATAATAATACCCATACACATAAACGTAAAATAAATGTATATAATCCTTAAACTACCTAAACTTTATTTACTGTCAAAACATTTTAGTCGATTGCATCTTACTGAAAATGCCAATAATGTTTTCTCCAGTATATGTTACGAAGACAAGCTAAATTTAGAACAAAAAAATAAAGTGTTAAACCAACTCGCGTCTAGCGACACCCCCGCTGGCGAGCTTCTTGACAGTGTTGACACATGAAACATGCTTTATTATGCAAGGACTCGGCGCGTAATTTAAAAAGTAGGCTTTTTCTAAATAATGCATTTAATATAAAAAAGCAAATCATGTGTCTTTTTTAATACGTCTCCGCATTTTTACGTCTGATATATAATTGGGGAAAATAAAAAGCCGCTTTGCTAACCAGAACTAGCCATGACCGACTAGAACTTAGGGCTTTTAAATTTCTCCAAATTATCCCTACATAGAAGTTATTAACAAATTTTTTATAATTTTTGATATGGTAGAAGTTATAAGTTTTTTTTATAAGTGTAATTATATATCCCCCAAGTTTTTTTCTAATACGTTGTTAAAATTTAGTTTATAACTTCAACAAATAATTTAGACAAATTCAAAAGCCCTAAGTTCTAGTCGGTCATGGTTAGTTCTGATTAGTTAAAGCGGCTTTTTATTTTATCCAATTATTATATTTCAGACCTAAAAATGAGGGGACCTATTAAAAAAACCCATTAATTAAAATGTAATAATATAGAAAATAATTTTCTAGTGAAGAGTGAAGGCAATATTTGAGAGATATATATACGAAAATACAGGTCAGAAGGCCATTTTTTAAAAATCAAAACCTGGCTAAATAATAGCATAAAAATTTGGCAGGATATAAATATACAGTTTTTGTCAGGCACTGATAAAAGGATTCTTTCTCAATTAGACTAAAAAAAGGTATAATTTAGGTTAGTTCAGTCGGCAAAAAAAAGTTTTCATTGTACCAACTTTTGTCATTTATTAAATTAAAGGTATTTTAATTAATTTTAGGGTAATTTAACATTTTACTGTACTTTATAACTGCTAAGCTTTATAATTATTTTATTATATTAATTGTATAAATTAACGGCATTTATTATTGTCTTTAACACTAATATATTTTTTATTTTGCATTGTGGATACAATAAATAAAATAAAGCTGTCTGAAATTGGTTTAGGAAATATATAATGATAAAGGCCAAATGACATAAACAGGGTGTGGCAGCATAACTTAATAAAACTTAATAAAACGCATTGTATGAATCAGAAAGTTTTAATTTGGTTTTTACAATGTTGGTACTTGGTACATACCTAAAGTTTTGTTTTACATAGTTTTGATGAGCAAATCACGTAGGTGACGTCCCCCATTCTCGATACATTGAGCAAACCTATTTCTGGCGCTTCTCATGACTCTTTCAAGCAAAGCAGGCATTATTTTGGCAATTTCTTTCTGGATGTTGTTTTTTATTTTTGAAGGGTCCTTGGACGGTTCACATAAACACGGAATTAAAAAAAACCCAAAGAAAAAAATCACAAGCGTATAAATCGGGAGATCGTGCCGGCCATTGCAAATCGCCCCTGATCAAAAAAGGACGTTTTGCTGCCGCGCCAGGAATTGGATTGCTCAATGTAACGAGAATGGGGGACGTCACCTACGTAATTTGCTCTTCAAAGCTATGTAAAACAAAATTTTAGGTATGTACTACAAACATTGTAAAAACCAAATTAAAACTTTCTGATTCATACAATGCGTTTTATTAAGTTTTAAAAAAATAAAGTTATGCTGCCGCACCCTGTATTAAAGGTACATAAAATAATTTTTAGAGAAAATTTTCGAAAATTTGTTATAAAAATTTCATTTTACTGCACATTTTAGAAAAAGCTTCACCAAAAAATCTACCATATTGCATCTTTATAATCGATAGATTCGTTGCCTGCGTCGCTCTGCCGATAGGGCTTTTGCACTTGACTGGCACTCAAGCAGTGTATTTACCTTCAGAGTTTTTATTTTATTTAAAAGTTTAATAATCGCCTAAAATTTATACTTTAAGACAAGAAAGAATAAGTTTAGTATGCGAACATTAAATTCGTCGAGCACAAATGTTTCAGCTGAAGGGCAACAGCATTTGTCATAAAAGTCTAAGGTTTGAAGGTACTTTTTATTAGGCAAAAAAATGTTTTAATATAGTAGGTACGTAAATAATTAAGAAAGTAGTTTAATTTTTAAAATGTTTAAAAAATATTAGTGCAATAACTGAAGACCTGAAAGTACCCAAAGCTGTAAATAAATCTGTACAGTTTTCATTTGTGGCGCAATTCTTAGATCTTCGCGGATGCTTTCGAGCGAGAAAAAGTTTATCACGATTCCGACGTGGGAACCCGCTGAAAATGGCCCCCAAAGTCCCAAAACTGAGTTTTCCGCGAATATCTGCCAAAATATGCGAATTAAAGAATTTTTGTTTAGACAAAAAATGAAGATCACCTCGAATTCTACAAAAATGGTCCTTACCATTTCACACTGGATACATGTGGCTAAACGGCTAAAATGCAGATGGGCAAAACAATTTTTTATCAAAACGCAAGAAAGATGGTGAAGAAATTTTTATGGAATCATTGCACACTTGCTAAGGTCTCATTATAAAAAAGAAATGTTAATAACAAACCATTTTTTCAAAAAATCATCAATAAGTTAATGGGGTACTCTCTAAATATTGTGAAAAAAAAAACACTTTGACCGCTTTTTTTATATTCTAGAAAAATCAGAATGGTCCCAAACTCATATGCAAAGATAGGTACGGGTTTTTTCATTCCGATGAACTTTGAATGATTAAAAAATGTACATTATTGCCTCAGTAATGGAACAATTCGTCCGCCCGCTTATAAATGAATCCATGAAGACAGTGTCATTCTGGCGGTAGAGCGACAGTTGAAATGAGGGGACTTTTGGGTCCCGTTATCTCAAAACCTATCGATTTTTCAAAAAAAAATTATAAGGACCATTTATGTTGATTTCAAGGCGATCTTCATTTTTTGTCTAAACAAAAATTCTCCAATTCGCATATTTTGGCAAATATTAGCGGGAAACTCATTTTTCGGGCCTTGAAGCGTCATTTTCAGCCCTTTCCCACCTGTTAATGTTGATAAACTTTTTTTTGCTCAAAAGCATTCCCGAAGACCTAAGAATTGCACCACCAGGGAATACTGTACAGATTTATTTACAGCTTTGTCCCTTCATTTACTGGACTATATAGTTTTATTATAATTTCGACGACATTGACTTGTAGTAGCTTTTTAAATATCTCCAAAAAGACATAAACGCGTAATAATTTAGGAAGTCATTTCTCTGTACAACATGCATAATTAATAAATGTGTTAATCACATGCACCAACTGGAAAAGAGTATATCTGAGGAATGCGAGCCACAAAACTAAAAAGGGTTGGGACGTAGTTTTCAGGTAGATTTGGACAACGGATCAATGATGACTAGACGAATTTGAAACTCACTCTTAAATGCGGCTAAACGGATTATGGTATCCTGTGGACCAGCCTAAACGAATTCTTCAAAAGTATTCCGCTCAAACAAAATATTATCTATGTTATCATAGAATTTAATTTTTGAAGTCTTGCAAATCTTATCTTGTATAGAAGTACAAATTCAATTAGTTATTGAGAATATTTGAATTATTCTTAACGTATACAAGATAGATGCAAATTAACAAACACAGCATGAGAGAAAACAACCTTTATTTATGGTCCAAAACTAACAAATACAAAATTTTCCTCCAATCGGTAATTAGGTCGAGTTATTACATAACTATAAATATGAAAAATGATTAAGAATAAAGCAAAAAATAAAGCAAAATTGGTCTAAATAAATGTTGTAAAGAATTGGATTTTATGTCAAAATTTAAAGCATTAAAGTAAAAAATAGTATATTATATTATAAGGATTAAAGTGCAGCCGAACGAATGCAAAATTGCGAGTAAAAATAAGCGCTTTTAGTCCGTATGATATATACTATTTTTTCTCCAACCAAGTCAAAATTAATTTAGTTATTCAAAAATCGTTTTTATTTAATCCTAGGAATAAAAGTGTTGCTAAGCGACGAGCACATTATTGTACGGTATGAGAATTAATAGCTTTTGCACCTGAAAATAGTACAAAAATGTCAACATTTTTAGACGGTTGGAGAAAAATATATTTTTGTCAATATTTTTGCATTACGCATTAATACCTTTTTAAATACTCTACATAAGGGAGCGAATTTTAAGAGAATCAAGTAGGTTTTTAATTTTCAAGGTAACAAAAACGTTATTATCTATTTGATTTTTTAAAATTCGCTTCCACATCCCGAACATTTAAAAAGGGTGGTAACATGTAATGTAAAAACATTGACATAAACTTTTTTCTAATTTCATGATTTTACTTCAAATTTTGACATAGAATCCAATTATCTACTTTACTCACACAATTTTGCTCTATTTTAAAAATTAAAGTACCTACTTTACTCTTGGTGATTTTTTATATTTATAGTTATAACTCGCCCAATATATTACCGACTGGAGTAAAATTCTGTATTTCTTATTTTTGGACCATGCGAAATTCCAAAAATTTTTGCCCATTGGTGTTTTTGTAACACCTATTCTGGGACACAGTGTATATATAGTAAAATATTATTTAAATAAATATTAAGAGATTTATGCTCGTATATACAGGGTGTCCCAGAAGTAATGGGACACAGAGCAACAGCAGATTCCTTAGGTCGAAATAATGCAATTAACGTAAACTTGCCTTATCCCAAAGTTAATAATAACTAAGATACAGGGTGTTAAACTTGTAATTTCGTAATAATTTCTTAACTAAATGACATAGCGGTATAAAATTGGGGATTGGGGGGTTCTTTGAGGCGAAAGATTTAAATTCGTCCATACTTTTAATGTTCTGGTAGGAAGCGCCAGCTACGGCCTACCCCACTTGTTTTAGATGACATAACTTTTTGTAAGCTTAGTATATTGACCTGTTTATTAAAAAAAAGTTACTATAATTCCCTTTGCGTCAAAAATGAATACCTCATTTAGGTCTCTAGGAGCAACTGTTTTCGAGATTAATGCATTTTAAAGGACCTTGCAATTTTTCGATGGAAAATGGTTTCCGGCCAATTGTTTTTAAACTTTGCAAAGTAATAGTTTTCAACACGCTGATCTCTACGGGCACAAAACCCCTCTAACTCCCCCAAAATGAGCCTTAAAGGTCACTAGGGATTTGGAGAATTTTGAGGGTGATTTTGGGGGGGTTAGAGGGATTTTTGGGTTTTGTGCCCGTGGGCTTTTAATCAGGGGTTAAAAATATAACTTTGAAAAATTTTTAAAAAACAATTCCCAATTCCTAGGGCCTAAAATGAGGTATACATTTTGACGCGGGAAAAAGAAAAAAAAGGAAAAATTTTAAAAAAGAAATTTAGCAAAAACAAGTGGGATAGGTCCGCTGGCGCCCTCAGCACATCAAAAGAGGGGACGAATTTAAATTTCCTTAAAAACCCCCAAATCTCCAAGTTTTTACCGTATGTCATTAGTTAAAAATTATTACGAAAAACGAAAACAAAATTAAAAGTTTGACACCTATCTTACTTATTATCAACTTTGGGATAAGTGAAGTTTCAATTGCTATTTCGACTAAGAATCTGCTGTTCGTCCCATTACTTATGGGACACCCTGTATACATAAGAGGTATCGTAAGAGATGATTTAACAAATGTTAAAAGTATTTGTCTGGTCTAGTGTTAGGTAGTGATTTTAATTTACAACACTGGCAACATCTAGCCTGCATGTATGCCTCCTGCACCATGCATCATTATCGATATCACCCTGATATATAACTAGTAACTTTCCCCTGTGGTAGGTATCGTTCAGGTCGGGATTGGATAAGAGGCCATATCAAATATTATTATAGGTATTAAAAGAATTGGTGTTTTTTAGTAGTACTTATAGAGCAAAAATTATACAAGGTATCTATTTTAATGAAATATTTTTAAATCTAACATGTTATAGGTACCTATCATTTAAAGCAATTTTAACAGATCTAAACATTAATCTTAAATTTAGAAAAGGAATATGCTGCCTGAAAGTTTCCTTGTCAAAATAACCCCCTAATAAATAAACCGTATTATCCACATGCACAAATTTCTGTAAAAAGTTTTATTTGATCATTACCGTCGAGTACAATAGCTTTAAAAAATAATTATGAACACTGGGAATTTTTAACTAAAATACGATACCTGTTAAAAATGACAAAATTAATTTTATTAAAAATATGACATCTGTCAAAAACATGATGCGAAAGAAAAATGTAGGATTATATATAGAAAAAATTAGTTAAGTTTGGTTAACAAAAATTAAATTAATAAAAATCAAGACAATTGTGTGAAAACATGTAAATCAATTTAAAAATATTAAGCATGCCTAGAGCTAACCACAGTTAATTGGTTGTTTGTGATTTTTATTACATCGGTGCACTCTCTGGCAGCTGTCCGGTAATTTGTTATCCTTTTTTATTACATATAATCCTATAAAGAGCGAAGATAAATGACAGAAATCGGTGGATACAACAATGTCCCATTATTTCTGCAATACTTTTCCAAGCATTGCTTTTAGTTACTTGGTTTTTGTGTTTTGGATCATCTTTGAAATATAAAAAAGTTAATTGACAAACTAATTCATCGATAACATCCAGTTCTATTTCAGTATCCTCAGACATTATTAAAAAACTGGTAAAAAGTTTAAACTGTTAATCAAAATAAATAAGGTTATGTTGTAAGTCGTAATCCGTATATTTCATTTTATCTGTCAAAATAAAAAATCGACGCAGAAATCGGAGCACACAGTTAAAAAATAATTAATAAGTTAAGAAAGATAAAAGTTGGTTATTTTCTTAACTTAACTTACCTTAATTTTTAATTTGGGTGTATAATAGAAACCATTTAATCACATAATGTTTATTTCTTTTATGTTACTTTAACTTATTTTTTTGCATAATTCTAACCTGGGTAATATTCATCAAAAATATAATACCTTTAAAAAGTATGACAGTAGTCATAATATACTTCTGTTACAAATAAAACAGATACATTTAATTTTAAATTGTTACTTTCTTAATTTGGCTATGGAATTTATGTATTTTTTTTTAATTGTTAAAAATGATCACTGCATTGTCACACCAATTTTTGGTAATTTTAATCCCCTAAAAACTTTACTTAAGGTGTCTATGACCAAAGTGGAAATTTAATCTACAGGGAACGCCTTTCCGATGGATTCTTATAGTATTGGAAAAACTACAAGAGATAGAGCAAATCTAATGGCACATTCTCGAGTTCGATTTTTGAAACAACTGCAAGGTGAAAAGAGATTTCGGCTAACTTGATTCGTCTCGGAGGTACAGGAGGCGTTTTTAAAATTTTGACGATTTCACCACACAACAAGTTTTTGTTCTTGGTTGTTAGTAAAGATAGAAAAAAAACTAAGTAGCAAGTTTGTGTAGAATTTTATGTAGAATCCAATGGCGTACTCAATTTTATTTTATCGGTTACAGTTTAAAAAATATAATGCAAATATCTTTTTTTTAAGGGAGGTATAATTAATCTACTATTCGTTTTAAAATAAAATTACCTCATTATTGATATTACACACTTAATATTTAGTTGTGGTTAGTATATAATATATAAGAGAGAAAATTTTTCAGGCAAAATTTTCGACTGGTGTGAAAGTTTGTTGCTTGGCAATTTCGCGAATGACATTTTTGACAAAATCACGAGCCGTCAGTAAAGTGATTTTGTCATAAAAATGTTTTGAGCGAAATTGCCTGAAAGCAACAAACTTGAATCAGCCCAGAAGAAAATTTTGCCCAAAAAATTTTCTCTCAAATGATATTCGACATGACTCAGCTATCCGACACAAGAAAATTTTGTCGCTGTAGTTTTTTATTTTTGTTTTTGTCAAGGTTGATTTAGGTAAAAATTTTGCCAGTTGAGAGCAGGCCATTTCTATGGTATTTACCGATATAAAACGCTCGAGTGAAATAGTCAAAGAAATAGGTTATTTTCGGAAAAAAATCAAATTTAGGGATCAAAGACATCAAGAACCTGAACCTAATATTTAAATTATGCACTCCTTGTAAGAAATTTTATTATATATTTTTTTATTAGGTATATATTATTATTATTTTGTATTATTTTGCTATTAACTTTTTTTTTTAAGGGATCCAAGCCAACTTGGTTTTAAATCTTTTTTTAAAAGTTAATGCAAAAGGTTGCCTTTTTTTTCCGATATCTGAAAACATCATAAAGCTTTGCATTTTTTCCCCCTTCCTTAATATAAAATTCAATAATACACCTGAGAACTGAAATTTATACCCAGGGGGACACCACCGGTTTTTCGGTATTAAGAGACCAGGGCCCCGAGCTTTTAGGGGCCCCCAAAAGCGGCAAAGAAAATTTTTTTTATCAAATATAAGAAAAATCTTCAATAAAAAAAAATAAAAATTTCGGTTTCTTTAGTAATTTATCCGTTGTCAGTTTTGAATTATATTTTATCGGGGGTGCTTTATTTTAAATTTTCGGTACCTCAGATGAGTTGTTTCATTGTTGCCATACTTTCTTTTTTTTTCGTATTTCAATTTTCCACTGGGATTTGAGCGAGTAGTGACAAATATCGAAGAAAAACAAACTCGCGAAAAACAACCTTAAATGTTGCTTATCATCATATTCACTTTCAAAATCATAAGTTTTTGACTTGTATGCGGTTCGAATAATAATTGCTGGGTTCAATTTTTAACGTGAATGTTTTTGAGGCGCTAATTTTATGGTTAACTTTAAAGGGAAATTTTAAAATTTGGTAATGACTAAAACCCTTAAAATATATAGTAAGATCATTAGAAAACAACCCCATTTCCATTAAATTAAAACCTGCAAACGATAAAAAAAAGTTACATTATCGGGATTTATTAGTGGAAATTATTTGTTCTTCGTGTTTTTTTAAATGTTCAAGTTGTTAATTACAATTTAGTTTTTGAACGTTAAATTGAAGAAGAATTCAATGATTAGGTTTTAGATATTTGAAATTTGAATTCCTTTAAACCAGAACTAAAATTGGGAATTGAACCCACTTTTTGGATTAAAAAAAGAAAAAATTTTATAAACAGTTTCGAACAAAATTTATATGAAAACATTGCGAATGATAAACCGAATAAAGTCAAAACTCCAATTTAATAAACTATTTTAAATTCGTTATAATTTTAATCGGAAATTAAAACTTTAAAAATTACAGACTTGGAAAACTAAATATCGACATTAAAATTGAAACTCTAAAATCAAAATAATTTTTTGTTACATTGTTACATTGGTTGTAATTGATTCTTCTCCACACCTTCAAAATTATCAGTTCACAAGTCAGTTTTCCCAAATAAACAAAAAAGAAAAATTAAACAAAATTTTCTTTAATGATACTAAAATATAATTTATAAAATAATTAGCCCAAAAAAATACAAACGAAAAAACTAAGAATACAGGCCAAAAAATTGATAGCAAAAGTAATTAAATATGTTTTTAACAAATACATTAAATCTGAAAAGTGAAAACCCAAACTGTCAAATTTTAAAATTCACAATTTTGATTGAGAACAATTTCAAAATCTAAAACCAAAAATTTGGAGTAAAATTTTTTTAAAACATATTCGGTTATTGAAATAAAATACAAACGAGCTATAAACTCATAATCGAATACTTCATATCGAAAGTCTGAAATTTTGAAAGGGTATATACTTCCTTAGTTTAAAAAAAAAATTTAGTGAAAAAAATAGGAATGAAAAATTTAATTGGAAAAAAAGAAGTTTTTTAAATTTTTCATTTCAATTTAAATAAAAAATTCAAGATTTAAACCTTGAATTCAAAATTTATTTAGAATATGGAATAAATTAGAATAGTAGTATAATTAATATAGCGTACATTTAAAAATTTAATGAAAAGTTTGAAATATTGAAATAAAATATTTATTGCAATGGGCTGATGATAAATCTTTCATTACGATAAGATTATAAAAATGAGCTCGAACAAACGCCTTTATTTATGGTCTCGAAAAATAAAATTGGAGACAGAAGCGGCTGTGAAAAAAATTAAAACCAAATCATTTTCCCCGCCGCAAATCAGGAAAAAAGAACAAGAGTCTGATGAGGGTGAGGAAAGTGATTTTCGGAAGGTTTAAAACAGAAAGCAGAAGCAGATGGGATCGATCACCGCCAAACATTTACCCTGACTTTTCATCCTTTCAGAAATTTAAAAGGAAAACATGAAGTACTATGCTAAACACTACCTTGGAACAACCGATTTGTTTGAAAAAAAATCCTACTGATAAAGGACATTACAAAGGATTTGACTAAAATTAAAAGATTCAAATCTCGCGGACCGGCCAAAACCCAAAAAAACCTTTTCCACAAAATAAAGAAACGGGACCCATTTACTTCGTTTTTTTATGAATCGAAAAATAAAGCAGGATTAAAAATTCCACGAAATGGTAATTTTAAATTATTATTATTATTTCAAATAATACGATACTTTAATTTACTCATATTTTATGTTTTTAGGTTGTGTTATTCGGGAAATTCTTGACTGCGTTATTGTGAGGTTTTGGCTATTTGCCGATAGAGGTGGCCAAAAATTATAAGCCCTTGGGTGGGGTGGGATAGGAACTGGTCTAAATTGTGTAATAAAATTCTCGATCACGAAAAATCAAATATTCACTGCAATGCTTGCATTTATATACGAATTTGTGGCGGTTGAACAAATCTTTAATTGATAAAGACCTTGAGGATCGAACTCTCCAAGAGTCCTTCTGGTGCAAAGTTTGACCGAATCTGAATATAAATTCTCACCTTGGCTACATGTAACCTTTCATTTCGAGGACATCGCGAGGTCATTGGTAATTCTGGAAACAATGGAAACTTTTTCAATCGTGAATTGTGGCTGTATATGACCCTGTTTTGAAAAAACTAAACACAAAACCCCATAATTCCTTCGATACCTGACCCCTAAAATTCAAAATGAAATAATTGGCCTCCCATTAGGACTTGGAAGATGAAATCGTCAAAAATATCCAAGGCACCATTTTTTTCCATCATAACGGATACAACTCAAAATAGCTAAGATTGACCAAATGAGTCAAATTTTCAGATGTGAGAATTATCAAAGAGAAAACGGAAAACCAGTCGAGTTAAAAAAAACCAACTTTTTTGGGTTTTTGAAAAAGTCGATGATCAAACGGTTTTGGGGACCAATCAAAAAAAGTTGATGGGATGAGAAAAAAAAATCGAACTTTTAAATGTCGAGGAAAGGATACGATGGAGTTTTAAATAGGGGAAATTTTAAAACTGTTCAAAAAAAAATTCTTGATAGAAAGAAAGCCATTTTTGTCCATTTAAAGGGGATAGACTCATCTTGTTTCAATGAGCCCAATGGGAATTACCCGAAGACAGAAATTCGGGGAAAACAATTGAGCAAATTTACGTTTTTTTGCGAACAGATAAAAAGATGGGGTTATTATCGACTTTCTCTCCGAAAATTCTTGTTGAAACTAAAACGACTCGTCCAACTGAGGTCCTGAAACGATTCTTTACAAGCTGTTGGGTTCAGGTATTGGATATTTTGAAGGCGCTGTCCAAAACATCCTTCCAGTAATTGAAAACCGAGCGAAATGGGATTACCCACGTAAAGAGATGGAAAATTTCGAATTTGTTTTTCAAGTCTTTTTTGCACACAAAAGTTCTGACAACAACAAACCTGGTTACAAAAGCTCTCCAAAAACCGACGTTGACCTTTCTCGCGAATGTTTTACTGGAGCAAGGGATAAGAACCTAGAAATTTAAAAAACCCACGAAGGAGCAAAATAAAAAGATCAAACAAGTGCTGATTGGAAATAAGGGATTTGAACAAGGGATTGGCAACCAAGAAATATTTTGAAAATTATGCAGGATGAAAGACCATCTGACGGGGGAGGCGCGATTCCGTGTAAAATTTTCCATGGTTTCTGACATCATTTTTAATCAATTATAATCGATTTGACAGTTTGAAAAACGTGATCAAAACTTTCGTACTCCAACCCAAGAATTGACAAAAATGACGGACCAAGAAGTGTACAGGGAAGCTTTGATACTTGCAGATACTTATGCTAAAGACATCAGCGACAAATTTCCTGAACAGTTGGTATCTCTTCGATCATGTTTCAAAAGCCAAATAGAAAAACTCAGTTCTGTCGCAACTTACAAATTTATTAATGATTGAAAATGCTGCTTTATCTACAAGTTTTCAAAAGTTTGACAGCTTTGATTTTGTTTTTAACTATTCCGGTCACAGTTGCTACCGCTGGAGATCCTTTTCAAAATTGAAAATAATCAAAACTATCTTCAAGTACCATGGGCCAGGAACGTTTGAGTAATTTGAGTATTCTGTCTATTGAACACGAAATAGCCAATCGTTTAAGAAATAACTTAGAATCAAATTATTCACAAGTTTGCTGATTTGAAAGTAAGGCGTATCAAATTCTGAATATGAGTATCACAACTTCGAGAACTCAAGGATTGTCCATTTTCATTATGTTTTTTTGTTTGAGTATTAAACCATAAAAATAAAAATGTTTTACGTGAATAAAACTTGTTCCTTTTTTCAACATAATTTGTATCTGTACCTTGAATAATACATCTCCTTGGAAATCCTGAACAATGAATATCTGTGTGCGGGAAGGGGGGGGGGTGGAGTAGGAAAAATTTAAATGGTTTAAAAAATTTTCCTGATAAGGGGCCCCCTTGTGAGAATCTGACTGGGGCCCCCATTTCTATAGTTACGCCACTGAATATACCATCAAATTTGCTCTACCTCTTGTCGTTTTCCAAATGCCTTAAAAATCCATCGGAATGGCGCCACCCTGTACATGGTGCTGAAAATTTGTAAATAGAGCTAATTTGGTAAACATCTTGGCTATTTATAAAAAAGTTTATGACAATAAGAAACTGTATCCAATTGGAGTTTTTATAAATCTGGGGACTTTCCCACAACTGTTTTTTTTACCAAAATATAATCAGATTTGGTCTTAGCCTTCTAGTGATACGATATCGAAATATGCTTTAAGAAGAACATTTAAAATGTTTTAATGTGTTGTGTTGATCCATTATTTAAATGTAATTTTACATATTATTAAGTTATCTAAACTTTGTTTCTAGCGCCTTGAGACAAAACAATATGTTATAAAACAACTCATACCCATGATTTGTTTTTGCGAAAAATACATTAACGGTAGTTAATTAAAGAAGTGAAATAAAACTATATATTTTTGTAAAATTTTTTCTCGAGTTGGTTGATGTAATTAGGTGCTTTTTTTGAGTTAATTTATGTTTTCTAAAACAAAATGTTTTACAATTACAATAGTTTAGAAACAATACGAAAGTGACACACACATACTTATTCTTTTTATAAAGTCATATTTTAAAATAAGGTTACAAAATTTTAAAACACAATAATAAAATATATTTAAGCCGCGTTTACACCAAAGTCTTTCACTAAGTTTTCCACAAGTTGCGGCAATTTGTTGCTTTTTCTACAAAATACAGCAACTTTTTCTGTCTCCCACTTGTGGAGAGACAAATTTTCCACCAAATTTTGTTTTCTCGCGGAGTGTCGGTAAAGATCAAAGAAAGTTGACAACTAAAAGTGGAAGATTTGTTGCTGAGCGCTTTGCGCAAGCAACTTGTTGTTAATTAAAGAAAAGAAAGTGGAGAACTAGAGAACTACTGCCTAAACCTTTCGCGCCAATTCTTTGGCAACAAGTTTTCTACTTGTTTCTCTAAATTTGAGAAGAGCAACTTATAGTTTTCTACGAAAAATCTTCCACTTGCTGCTCTAGTTTGAGAAGAGCAACTTTTAGTTTTCTACAAACAATCTTTTTTCAACTTTCAGTTGTAAACTTTGGTGTAAACACGCCTTAGAATAAGTACCTAGCATTTTTGTTACTGATTTCAAAATTCTTAAACGAATAGTTTTGTACAAAGAAATGTAGGTAATTTTATTTTTTAGATGAAAAAAGATACAAATAAATATTTTTTAAAACTGCTTAATATTAATATACTTTGTTTCATTGTATACAGAATATAGGTAATTTTTATTTCATTGGGATAGTTTTCAATATATTTTGTTATTGTTTAACTTTAGTTTTTTAACGTATCTACTACATATCTTTACATACTACACTACTACATATCTTTTTTATCATTTGAAGCTTTTTATTTTAATCATTTCTTTTATTAATAATAAGCTTTTGGCAGTTTGTGCCTTGATGTAGTCTTTTGCTCCAATATTGTTAAATTCGTGTTTAGTTTAAGACTCTTGTTTTTGTAGCGCGGTAAACGCTTTTTTGTGTATTTATAACTGTTTTGTATATTATCTAGGTATTGGTTGTTATGTTTATACCATATTTTGTGGGGAAATTTAAATATGACATAAAATAAACAAGATTTAATTTTTCTCCTTTGGTGCTTTACTCTTAAAAAAAGACCCAAAATAAGCAAGAAAGCAATGTACTAAAAGGTATATAAATGAATTAAAACATAAACTACATGTTGTATACCACCAAAAGAAACAAAACATCATATTAAGAAACTAAAAAATGCATTTTTTATTGCTTTATATAAAAAAACATTCACATTTCTTTGCACAAAACTAAATTATTTAAGAATTGAAAGTAATAAAAACGTATGTATTCTGATTGACTTCCATTATTACGTTAAAAAATGTTATAACCTTATTTTAAAATATAACGATTTTCCAAAAAATATTAGGTAGGTAAATACTGTGTCTGTTAACGTCTTGTGCAATCTGACAAAGCCTATAGATTTACCCAACCAATTTTTTGTGCCAAATTAAGTTCAATTTGGACTTTACATTTACGTCTTTATGTTCTTGTTTGACTAGTACACCTTTTCTAAGACATACACGAATACCCTCACATACAATAAGCTTTTTTTACATGTCTTACGGTACCTACTTCAAAACGTAAAATTTAACTTAACAAAAATAACATGTTTATTTAAATATCACCTACCAAACTTTTTTGTTGTCATATTGCATTACAAATTATTCAAAATATGGGATGTAAAAGTAATATTCGGATAAATTCGAACTTAAAAATAAAATAGATCTATCTATAAGTGATAAAAAATAACTCTTATTCCTGTCCTGTCCGCCGGCAACCCTCGTTATTTCACTGGCGCAGCCTGTGCAAGCCAAAACTACCACCGCGGGGGTTTTGCCCTCGTCACGTGAGCCACCCTCCGAATCATCTGTCGATTAGTTTGAATATACAAAAAAAAACGCCCGACTCTCATATGCGGTTCTCGTCTTTCTCCGCCTATCGAACAAAGAAGGGAGAAATTACTGCCGGGAAACCTTTTGAGCGACCCTCGGATAAAATTCAGAAGGGGAATATAGAAAAAGGGAGATTATGAAACTGGGTACCTTCATTTTCGTCGAAAGAGATTGTGCCAACGGCACATATGAGAAATGTTTTTATGTTCTCGTTTTATTTTTTAGACATGGCGGTTTTAATACCATTTTTAAATAAAGTGCCTGCATCCATAGCAGTTTTTAGTCTTCAATCAATTCATATTTATAGACCGATCTTTTAATGGCAATTAAAGGTATTTTAAGGTCAAATCTGTTGCGGGTATCAAAGTTCTTTTTAGTATAATATTATGAGTATAAACAATAAAATAGTACTTCCATAAAACTGTAATTATGTTCCTTTTCTTTAATTTATTATTTGGTTTTCCCTGAAACCGGTTACTTTCCTTTCCGTCTAACAATGTTTTCATTGTGTGTACTAAACAATAACATACTTTTTGCATACCAACTTTTTCTAACCGAACTTGCTTTCTGATGTAAATCTTGCCATCTTTGTCTTTCTTGTTTTTTTAGGATATAGCTGGATAATTATGTATGTATAGGTATTTTATTTTTTGGGTAAGCACGCTACCTACATACCTATCATAAAGGCAAAATATTCAGTAGCACTATATACCCTTCGCATAACGCGTCCGGCCATTAATCTTATTTTGATGCACAATCCTTATCGACGAGAAGTCTTTGTTTCTATGTAACTATACAAAAAAATGGCATTGCGACATATTATAAATGTTATATCAATTATTGGATATCCTATACTAGGTATACAGTGTCACCCATTAAGTCCGCATCAAATGGAAAAATATTTCCCTAATTAATTTGGATAGATTTTCTTTTTGCCAAAAGTTTTTGCTTCAAAAATCATGCAAAATAATGTTTATAAGGATGATCACATAACTTTTTTTAGCTGTCAAATTTGACTTTTTTTTCAAAAAATCGCAAAATGAAGCATAATCTTTCAAAATTTTGAAAAATGGTATAAAGAAAAATTGCATATTTTTGAATTTTACACGTACATACCAATTTTCAGCTCTCTAGTAAAATTTTATTTTTTCCCAACTTTTTGTAGTTTTCTACTATTAATTATCCGAATTTATTTAAAACCCTCTAATATTATTTTTTCATATTGAAATTAACTTTTAAATGTAATCCTGATACTTAATAATGCTGGTACAAATAATTTTGTACAAAACTAGAAAATACCCCAATGAAATAGCGTCAAACTTGATGCAAATAATGTGGTATAAATTTTACAGTTTTCACAAAAACTTAAAAAACACATTTAATTCCTAGTATTATTAATAAGTTACATTAAAAAATCGGACAATGTTATAAATTGTGTTGTTTTTTTAAATAGGTACTGGTAATTAAAATGCTTTTTAAAAACTCTAACCCCGGGTTGCACAAAAGTTAATCAAGGTTTAGAATGTTTAACAGAACCTTATGTCAGTGTTATTCAATGGTTTTAGTAGGCAACCTGTCAAAATCTGACATTTCGTTAACCATTCAAAGTACTAATCACGCTTTCTGCAACCGGGTATAAGTGCAATGTTAAAAACATAACCTCTTGCATTAACGATTGATCGTAACGCAACATAGGATAAGAGTGTCATGAAAACAATTGAACAAAATTAATGAAGCAAAATATCTGTCAGGTCAAAAAAGCAGTTGTCAAGAAATTGTTTACTTGTGTTATTTTTATTATATTTAGGAAAAATATTATAAAATAACACAAACAAACGATTTCTTGACAACTGATTTCTTCACGTGACAGAAGAGTTTATGTTTTTAACATTGCACTTAGGGTTTTGAAAAAGCATTTTAATTACCAGTATTTAAATTAACAATAATTTTATAACATTGTCCGATTTTTAATGTAACTTATTAATAATAACAGGAATTAAATGTGTTTTGTCAGTTTTTGTGAAAATTGTGAAAATTATACCATATTTGCATCAAGTTTGGGTATTTTCTAGTTTTGTACAAAATTTTTTGTACCAGCATTATTAAGTATCAGGATTACATTTAAAAGTTAATTTTAATATAAAAAAATATTTTTAGAGGGTTTTAGATAAATACGGATAATTCATATAGTAGAAAACTACAATACTTAAACTGGGAAAAAATAAAAAATGTACTAGAAAATTGGTACGCGGGTCTAAAGTTAAAAATATGCAACTTTTCCCTTCTAAAATCACGTGATCATCCTCATATATATTATTTGGCATGATTTTTGAAGCAAAAACTTGGATGACATTATGTTTTTTTAGAGAATTTTAGAAAGATACATATACTTACCATACGTTATAAAAAAAGTTCTAAAATTACTGAAAAATTAAATAAAATATTTGTCTGGTAATGCCTTTCTTTTGGTTTTATTTAGTGAAAATGAGTAATAAAGACTTTGGTGGCTGAGGCTTGTGGGCCACCATCAAAGTAAGATGGTAAGATCAAGGACCAGACGCGCTACGCGAAGGGTAGTGAGTGATAAGTTTGAAATAAGTCTATGTAGGTACAAGCGTTTTTAAAATAATAAAAAGTAAAATACTAACTCATTTGGGTATATCTTAAAAAAACAACAAGAAAGACATACATTACAATACCTACATTACCCTATGACAAGCTGGTAAGTTTGAAGAAATTTAATCAGGAAAAAAAACTTGACGTGCATGGTAGATATTTCATATTTATAAGTAAGTTTGCCTTTATAGGTATAATAAAAAATAATATGTAAACTGCCTAGGTATAATTAATTATAGTGAACAGATAGGCAGGTATAGATATAAGCAATTATTGGTTTGATACACGTATAAAACATTTTTCGACGATTAGAAAGGAAAGTAATCTGTTTGAAAGCAAATTAAATAAATTAAAGTAAAATGTAAAGAACATAATTCAAATTATTATTGTTTTATTTATCTAGGGAAACTATTTGGTGGCTTACAATTTATAATCCATTAAAAACAACCATGATAACCAAACAAATATGACTCTACTGCAATTGACATTAAAAGGTTGTTATATGCAGAAAGGGTTTAATTTTGGTATTAAGAATATACTAAGGCTGATGGATTTAGTGTTCGATTGCGACGGTTAGCTCTGACATCGGTCGAACGTAGATTATAGCTGCATATATCAGACCTGTTTGTTATTTAGAAATATTTTACACTATTTTACACTTTTTGTACACTCCTAGTCGTAAAATACACCTTCGATCAAAGCGTTTTTGTAAAAAATGTGTAAAATAGTGTACACTATTACTGAATACTACTAATAATACTAAAAACTACCTAACAAACAAACGTATCAATGAAAATGTATGATTAACTAGAGTGCAGAGTGCGGAGCAGTCTATCAGCCCTTGGCCAAGCACTAAATCCAGCCTAAGACATACAATTTAAGATTAAAAACTGCTAATTAATGATGCAGGCTTTAGAAATGCATTTTAAAATTACAGAACTGTATTTTTTTAAACATTTTTAAATAAGGCCTGTTTAAGTATTATGATTTGTTCAACACCAACCTAAATATGTCTAATATATTTTTATTTCCTTTTATGCCCTATTTTAAAAAAATCAAATGAGCACCTGTAGTTCGATGCCAAATATAAGATCTAAGTTTAAAAATAATTTTAGGCTTAAAGATAAAAGCTAACTACCTTAAAGGTCATAGATATCTTGAATCCAAAATAAAATTAAAACTAAATCAAACAATATAAACCACCTTAGGTGACAATGTTAAATTATCTTTTTTATTTCTTATCAATGCTTCTTAATTAAACACACCTTTACTGTTGCAACTGACCTACAAAAAATACTGACTCATGGCAGCACGCAAAAATGAACATAATTACGATCAATGCATATTAATAATTGACATTGGTCCCCTCCACTTTACGATACCCTTCATTATTTACTAGAAGTTGGTGCTCATTCAATTAAGCAGAAGGCAAATGGCACTTCCTCTTTAATTTGGAGGCACTGTTGAAACCGGCTCTGTCAGTTCCCCTTTAAGCGGCGCTTCCCTTGGAAACATTAATGTGAAATGCGCACAGCATTGCCAGATTTCATTTTTTTACTGGATATTTTAAGATTTTACGAGTTTAAATTAGTAAACTTTAACCAAGATAAAGCTAATGAATCCCTACTTACACTTAAAAAATATACTGCGTGTACATACAAATTTAAAGTGCTTCGTAAAAAAGTAATTTTACCCAACCTTATTTTATTTTACTTTTGTACTGATTTTTAACTTACATTTAAATACTTTTGTAATAGGGTTAAAATATGGCAACTTGATAGGAGTTTTCATTCTTGGAGTGAGCAAAAGAGATATGGGCTTATTTTTAATTTTAGGATGGTAAATTATTCTAAAATACAGTTTTGAAATAAGTTTTGGGTGGATTTTACTACATATTTCTTTCTTTTATTGTGGCAACTTAAGCAAACTGCAAAATTTCTTACACTTTCTATAGGTACCTAGTAACCATAATAAACAAAGGTGGAATAATAAACGTGTAATTTTTATTCATCGGAAGTGGCTCAGAGAAGTTAAAGGAATAAAACTTGGAAAAAAGTGAGTAGATTTATGTTTAATAAAAATAAACAAGATATTTGGCAATTTTAGTAGAGGAAAAGAAAGTAACTTATTGTTATTTAGAGCATCTAAGTTTAAAAGTTGATATAAATACTTACGAAACATCAAAAAATCTGTAAAAAGCCTGGAGCTGCGAACAAGTTTTTTTTTAACAATAAATGAGCACATCAAAATTTATAAAATACTTGACTATTAAAATTAAACAAAAGCTACAAGTCGTCGAATCTAGTAAAATGTGCTTGACTTTATTGGTGACAAACTGATTGGACTGCATAAAATAAGAATATTACAGTCACGTTGCGCAGCTGCAACTTTCCCATACTTTTATGTAAGCGTAGTTGATAGGATATCATGCTCCCATGTAATAATCTATAGCCATACACACCAGACAAAAAGCAACAACAGTATACGCAAGGGGGCGCTCAATAAAGAAGGACGGACGATCGACCCAAGCCGGTTTGAGACGCCATTTTAAAAATATTTTAACATGAAGTAGGTACGAACGCACACTACACGACACAACACATAATTTAACATACCGTTAATACTGTTATTGGTTTTCTTTCTTGAAGCGTTGAGCAGGTCGACGTAATAGGCAAAATGAAACTTAAATTAAATAATTAAACAAAAACTGACCTTTTCGTAAAAAACCCAAAACCCCTACTACGTTCCATATCACAACAAAATCCAAATAAAAAGAACTAAAATTAACGTCATGAAAGCAAATAAAAATGTCCAAGCTGCAAAGAATACACGAACGAAGCACTGGTAAAGTAAAAAATATTTTCCACTAAACTTTACTTTCCAACCGTTTTAGTTGGCTACGACACGTCGCATTATATCTACACTACAAACTAGAGGTGGTCTGAACTACTGCTTCACGTTTCGGAGTCGAAACGAGCAACCTTCGACGTCAACCAGTAGAAACGCGGCTCGCCCCTCCTTTTTCGGGGTATTGGCTTTGGGAGCGGGGTGCGAGGGGAGGCGTCCATGTTAATTTCGAGGGTTTCCCTTGTCTAAAACTCAAGCGAATGAGAAACAAGTTTATTCGGCAGCTGTCGGAAACAGTCGGACACACAATATTGTGCGATGGCGATTGTTTGGATGGGGGACACTAAAAAGGATCCAACCAGGGATTGATTTTCCTTCTTGTTCTATTTTGAATCTTGGCATATTTACTATCAAACCCGCTGAGGTAGTTACAACAATATTTTTGTTTTAGAAATATTTTTACGTATGTAGGTACATGTACAAAATATAATCTAATTTGTTTTATAGGTATGCAGATTTTTTTTTATCTTTAGGACAACCCACAAAGGCTTGTTATCTTAAGTAGATACTAGGTACTGTAAGTGCAGAGTTTTTGATGATTAATTTATTTTCTCTTAATTTCGTCAACGATGTCCAAGTAGGTACCAAAAAATAAATGTATAAGATAAGTACCTACTTACATTTCATGGCACCTTTTAGAACGCGATAGTGTTATCATGGAAGTTTTACAAATAACTACTATCTCTAAACTATTTCCCATTTATCAGTATAGCCTATACCACGAATGATGTAAGAAAATGTTAAGCCATTTAATGGATGCCCAATGTTAAAAAAATTTAGGTCCCAATAATTTACTAAACATTTTATTTGCATCTGTCAACACAAATGTCAAATTCAATGTCCAGTATTTTTTTGCTGTCAATACCCATCACACCCACAAAAAGTCTTAATCGACGTATTTTTGCCTTTTTCTTACCTTTTAAGAAATAGTTTCAGTTAATGTCCTCACCCTGTACATGTGTACATGGTGGATATCTACTACTTAGTTTTTTGTCAAATTTTTTATTTTAGGTAATTTTTTAAAACCCAGGGGGGTTTGACGGACACCCTCTGACCCCCCGTACCGGGGGCCCTTTTATTTGCTTACTTTCTTCACTTGATTTTTTTTTCGTAACAAAATGAATATGTCAATCATCATGGCCAAGGTCTATTTTTATCCAAAACAATAAAAAAGGAGGAAATATTGTTATAGGAACCTACATAACAACTTATCAACCCACTCCCAATTTTCAGTTAAACGGGATATATTTAAAAATTAAAATGATTTTTAAATTTCTTAACCCCAAAAATCTTAAAACTGACAAACAACTTAAAATATACGACTTTTTTCCTTTAACCCTCTTTGCCCCCTTTTTAGAAGCCCTATAGGCCCAGACACACGAAATCATTTATAAAGACCATTTACTGAATTTATATACCTAAGATACCTATCTTATTTTTTTCGGGATTTATGACCACGACAGATATACAGACCGACGAACGGAAATGGAAAACCATGTTTTTCGTAATCTAGGGACAACAAAACGTTGCCAAAACCTCGGGGCGTGTACCATACTCCTCCCATAACGAGAGATTCAAAAAATATATTTCAAATTAATACTGGGGTAACACAAACTTTATGGTTGACATAAAGGCACTTATCTATTATTTTCTAATTAACACTGGTGGTAAAGGATTGGCTGTTTAATCCATCATCATAGATTTTTTAACTTATCCAAGATACGCATACTCATAAATGAATGCTCCCTACCAGGTTTTTAATTCGACATTAGACATGTTATTCCCTTCAGAATCGTATGCAAATAATCCTTGGCCATTCCCCCATGTACCTATAGCGTGTAAGCGCCATTCCAATTCAAAAATAAAACCGGCCGCGCGGCCTACTCGCCGCAGGCGCAACGCACGAGCGAAC
Organism: Listronotus oregonensis; assembly: GCA_019359885.1. Classification (NCBI taxonomy): domain Eukaryota; kingdom Metazoa; phylum Arthropoda; class Insecta; order Coleoptera; family Curculionidae; genus Listronotus; species Listronotus oregonensis. The sequence goes on from JAHBCN010000678.1 coordinate 73,078, forward strand.
GCGTGAATAATGCAGACGGAAAGGCAAGTAGCAGGTTCCCAGGTGGCACCCTTCCCGACTGGGATTTAACGGCGATAGACAGAGAAAGATAAAGAGATCGTATTATTGTCCTGTCGATAAGTGCTGTCGACGGGTCTCTAAAACTCCGATAGATCGAAAATAATTACTCAGATTTGACCTTGGCCCTGTGAATAAATAATGTTATAAAATATCAAGGATGGTACCTCAGCGACCAGGCACGTAGCCAGGGGGAGGGCTCGAGGGGCTGAAGTCCCCCCCGAAATTCTTATAAATTGTGTTTACATTTATCCAAAAGTATCTAACAGAGAGTAAATTTATAAAACCTTGACATATTATTTTTATTCATAAAAAAATAAATATTAATACACTGACGCAATTACATTAATTCCTAATTATTTGAATCACGCGCGAAAAGAATATTCCTTAATTATAAGTTGGATCAATAATAAAATGAAAATTCGGTCCTCTTTAAAAGGAAATAAAAAACATAAAAAGTAGACAAAAAGGTTCGATTTCTATTCGTAAAAATGCCACATATATAAGTCCGGATATTCAAAACGAAATTATTCAGACATGTTCGGAAATAGTTACAGAAGAAATAATCAAGAAAGTAAACAACGCAAGTTGTTTTACTTTACTTGCCGACGAGACCATGGACGTATTAGGCATAGAACAACTTTCGATCTGTATTATAAATATATAGATTCAGTGAAGGATTCGCAAACTCCGATAATATGCGAAGATTTTGTAGGATTCTTTCCGATTCACGACCAGTCTTTTGAAAACGTAACCAGAGTCATATTGAAGCGCTGCGATGAGCTAGGTCTTGATATGGCCAAGTGCGTTGGGCAAGGATACGATGGTGCAGCGACGATGGCAGGTCATATTAGTGGTGTCCAGTCTAGAATCAGCAGCTGTACCCAAATGCAAGATACATTCATTGTGCGAGCCATCGCTTAAACCTTGCGTTATCTAATACCATGTCGATTTCAATGGTTAGGAATTGCCTTGGTACAGTTAACGAAGTAGCGAATATGTTTCTAAATCATCCATACGCAAATAAATCTCTTCTGGATGCAATTTCTGTCCATGCGCCAGAGAGTAAAAAAAGAAATCTTCTTCGCCTTTGCGAAACGAGATTCATCGAAAGACATAACATTCGTCGAACTCTTCAACTCAGTTTGCATAAGTTTGGAAGAGATTTCTAAGACGACGCGAAACATTTCTTCAACAGCCTCAGCGTTATTGGCAGCCATGGAGAAGAGTGAATTTATCGTCAGTCTTATCGATTGTGAGAAACTTTTCAGTCTTACTTTGTCGTTGTCTTTGCTTCTTCAAGAAAAGTCTCTTGATCTCGTATCGGCCTTGCAACATGCGAAAGAGGTTCTAAGCACTGTAAGAAATCATCGAAAAGATGCAGACAAAATGTTCAACGAAATTTTCAACTCGGCATCGAGACTTTCAGAAGAACTGTTCGAAACTGACTTGAAGGTTCCACGACTTACAACAAAGCAGACGAAGCGCGCCAATCCACACATTACTTCGGCTGAAAACTATTACAAGGTTGCCGTCTTCATCCCTTGCCTTGATAGTTTGATTCAAAATTTAGCAGACAGATTTATTTCAAATGAAGATATTCTTCCAAGTTTCCATGTGCTTCTTCCAGGCTTCCTTTCTATTCATGAAACAAATAAGTTGGATAATTTAGCACCGTACTTCGATGACAGAATGTCACACTCTGCAGTAAAAGCTGAGTATGAACTATGGTGTGAAAAAGCTTCCATCATAGATGCTAACCTGGAGGTGCTGAAAGTGTTAGAGCACTGCGATCCAGTCTATTTTCGTTTAATTAGGTACCTACTCACCGTCTTAGCTACTTTGCCTGTGACAACAGCTAGTGTAGAGAGATCATTTTCTACAATGAAAAGAGTAAAAACTTTACCACGTAGTGTGAGGAGCGACAACAGACTGAGTGCACTGGCTATGATTTCAGTTCACTGGGATATCACCGTGGAGCCAGACAAAGTGATCGACATTATGGCTGGGAAAAAGATCAGAAGATTGCTTTTGTAGTTGCGGCCTTGTAAAACTTAGATTATTGGTACATAAAATACTAAATTATAAATTGTGTTATTTCGAAACATCTGTCTTCATGTTATAAGAGCTCCTTTTCCATTAAAGTTCTGAGGTCCGATTCTGTAAGCAATTTTTTTGACATTCCTTTTCTTTATCTCTTTTGAAACAGTGACAAACTTATGAGTTACCTTTAAAGGCAACAAGGACATGTGATCCCTATTTTGACATTCTCTTTCCTTATATTTTTACAGAATCCCAGCTCTGGATACAAATCTGATAAATGAAAATTCGTGAATCCCTCCCCACCATTTTATGAAATCTCAAAGCTCCCCCCCCCAAAAAAAATCCTGGCTACGGGCCTGTCAGCGACTGTTAAAATATCTGATTTTCGGAAGCTATACAATTTTTACAAATTTGCATATTTTTTGTACTGCTAAAGATTATGTATTTCTTTTATTTCTATATGCATTAGCTGTGTTTTGGGTCGTAAATGCCTTAATTAGGAGCCCACAATATGCATATTAAATTTTGAGGGAAAAATATTTAGTGTTACACTTGCTATAAATACAAAATATGCATGACTAGTGGCTAGGTGCAAGAAAAAAGTGACATCTAGAGCGATATTCGGTGAAACCATGCCTATGAGAGAACCACATAACACATTTTTTTTTATATTACTATGAACAATACCTAGTCAATTCAAACCCGCACTGCTGCCTCAGCTCAGCGGGTTCAAATTGCATTTTACCCTAAAAAAATGAGGGAAAACAGGTTTTTTTATTATAACTCAAAAACTATTGATTTTAGGAATAAAATCATATTATCGAAATTGATGGTCATAATAAAACTTCGTCAGTTTTTGTTTTTATTTTTTTTGTAGCCCTTTAAGTTTTTGAGATATTGACGATTTAAATTTAAAATAAAAACGCAAATATCTTAGAAACTAAAAGAGTTACGTAAAAATGTAATAAACAAAAAATTGCCCTTTGATTAGCTCTATATAAATAGTTATATACACATTTTTAATAAAATAAGTAATAAAGGAGATATAAGCAAAAAAGTGATTTTGGACGTTAACTAAAAAAAAATTAAACTTTATTTAATTGAAAAAAAATAAGTGCCTTCTCTACCTGGCATGCAGGACGCTCAACATTTCTCGATCTTCTATGTGTATAGCTCATCGTTTAAATATTTTTATTGTCGATTTAAATAACAATATTATTAATTTATAAAGACAGTTACTCGTTCAGAATGATCTTGAGAAAATGTTAATGATATTTTCAACATGATTTTTTTTTAATAATTTATTTATTTTTTTTCAGTTGGATTAATGTTTAAACTTTAATTTAATCATATCTTAAAGTAGGTACTAAATAAATAGGAAAATACCATAATTTAAATAAGAATGGCTTTAAGCCTGGAAGAAGTAGATAGCTTAATAAGAGAAATGTTTTAAAAGTTTAATACTACATAAACTATATAAAAAAATATGTTAAAATTATGATTAAAATTTTCTCCAGATCATTCTGAACGAGTAACTCTCTGTAAAAAATTATTGATATTAATATTTAAATCGATAATAAAAATATTTAAACGATTAGCTATACACATAGTAGCATAGGAGATCGAGAAATGTTAAGCGTCCTGTCAGGTATATTAAACCCAGATAAAGAAGACATTTTTTTTTTCAATAAAATAAAGATTAAATTTTATTTTAGTGAAAGTTTCAAGTAGATTGGAATAAGTATTAATTTTTAAATGGATCGGTGCTGGTATACTTACTTGTACCAGAAAAAATATTGTTAACTAAATATTCAAGGGCCAAAATCACTTTTTTGTTTATATCACCTTTAATACTTATTTTATTAAGATTTTGTATATAAGCTTTTTTATAGAACTTACCAAAAGGCATATTTGTTGTTTATTAAATTTTTCGTAATTCTTTTGGTTTTTAAAATATTTGCGTTTTAATTTTAAAGTTAAATCTTAACTTTAAAATTGTTCATAAATATAAAAAATGTTTTATGCGGTTCTCTTATAGGCCTGGTTATTTGCGGTGGCCTCTTGGACTATAGCTACTATTATAGCATGTTTTTGTATTACTGGATACGATACAGAAACAAAAAGCACAGTACACTTACTTATTATTTGTCAAAAGATGTTTTTTACGTAAACCTGAATAAATTGTGTATATTCAGTAAAAATAGGTAAAAATATCACCGGTCCGCTGAACACGAATCTGAAAATAAAATTGGGGGTTAAACTGACAAGGTAAATTTACCGGCAGAAATCTGCTGCCACGGAATGTTTGGACTTCGACTACTTATATAAACTATGAGAGATACAAAAAATTTCATGGAATAAAAACTTTTGTCTTTAAAGAAACCAAATATTTTTTTTCATAACTATAAATAATAAAGGAGATATAAACGAAAATGTAATTTGCACCCAAAATTGCAGAAAAAAAACCCAAAAATTAAAAAAAAATAATTTTCAAATTTTTTCCAGAGACATACAGTCAAAAATCCTGAAAATTCGGTTTTTTGACTATAACTCAAAAAATATTGCATTTAGACAAAAAGGTTATATAACTTATATTAAAGGTCTTGTAAAAATACATAGTTTATGTCATATAAAGTTTCCTGTATCTTTTATAGTTTTTAAGATATTGACGTTTTTAATTAAAAAAAATGCATTATCTGAAATTAAGCCTTTTCTCGATTACTTGCTGTTTGACCCCAAATTTTCACCTTAGATTCGTGCTCAACGGAACAAAATACTTCAGAAAATTCTAGTCCGGCATCCAGCATACCCCACTTTTTCTTTTGTGGGCCGGTGTAATAGGTATTCAAGTTAAAAATACAATTTATCGTTTTTATATTATAATTATATTATTTATTTAAGAAACAATTAAAAGAGACAGTTATATAGACAATTATTTTAGATTTTACAAAAAAAGTCTCTTAAACATGGTTTTACAGATTTAAAAAAACTGTAGAAATGCAAAACGGCTAACCATATACCCAGGGCCGTATCTAGGTATGGCCGTGCCCTTGACGGGGCTTAACATTTTGTCCCCTCCCCACACACACTGGGGGATTTGGAAAACCCTCAACGAAAGCGGGGAGTCCGAGAGTTTTTCCCCGGAAATTTTACAAAATTAAAGTGCTTCCAATTTATAAAGTACCAATATATATCTGCAGCTTAAATATTCAAAAAATTCAAAGAGTTAAAAACTCGCTATAGGTGCCTGGATAAATTGATATTTTTTTATTAATTCATAATTTTTTTTCAGTCTAAATATTATATAAAAAATAATTAAATTTAGTATCTAAGTTGAAAATTTGTTATAAAATTGTTCTGTTGTAATTTATTTATTTGATTAATGTTGTCAATAAAAAATAATAATAATGACTACGGTCCTGACAACTGATAAAAAAATTAATGGCTGCTTTTGCGCCCCCAGGTAGCTGCGCCCTTGGCGGGCGCCCATCTTGCCACCGCCTAAATACGGCCCTGCATATGCTTACCTTTTTACAAGTAAACATATTTTCTAAAACACCTAAAGTGGTCTTAACTCTTTATTTGATGTTTCTTATCCTACTTGCATACTTACAGGGCCGTCTTTTACCTATTGGAGGCCTGGGCACTTCAGGAGAATGATGGGTCCCCTGTTACTATGATGATTATTTTATTAATGCAGGCACAAAAAATAGATGAGTGGGTCCACTTTAAGGTGTAGGTTTGTTTTGTATAATCTTATCATAAAAAAAACATAAATGTTCTACTATCATCTGTAATATCGCTTATCCCTTGGTGGCCCCATGGATCCTGGGGCACTGGGCACTTGTCCAGAATGCCCAGTGGGAAAGACTGGCCTGCATACTCGATGCTTACACTTCCAGCATTAAATGCAACACAGAACTTAAAAAACATTTATTTAGTTTTAATTATAAGTAATAATTAGTTTAATAGTTAAAACAGAAAGATGAAGCTATTATATCATATACTTATATTAGGTTATATATCGACTGTCCGACATATGGCGAAATTTTTTTTTTCTCGTTTTTGAACAACGCAAGAAGATTTGCGAATTACCTACTGGAAAAGTCATTTTTGCAGGGGACTGGCGATATAAAATGTTTGTTTTTGTGGAGCACTTGATGTTGAAGTACCCCGTTTTGCCCTCTCATGCCGAGTTGAATCAAAAAAATTAACCTCTAAAACTATGTTCTTACACACAAAGAAATAATGCTTACCTACAAGCGAAGTCACTGACGCCTACCTACGAATAACTTTATTTGTAATTTGAATTGCTGGTATTTACAGAACAAACACGTTCTAATAAAAAAATAAAATGAAAAAACTTTAGGAAAATTGTCAAAACCAGAATTTTCCATGTAGCAAAAACGATCGTGATTGGGCAGGTTGTTTTTAATTTAAGACAGGTACCCCGTTTTGCCCGCCACACCACACGCTATCTTGTTACCCCCTTCTCCTAAGTAGTCAGTAAAATTAAAGTAGGCAATAATAATAATCAAAATTACATTTTAGCATGAATTTGGCAACAGCGCATCACTTATTTAGGTATACTAAAAAGTAAAATAATAGTAATACATGTTCCTAAAGAACGATTTTTAACTATACACAGAAACAAAAACTTGGCGCAGCCAAATAAAAAAAATTGTCTGGAGCCAAATTTACTAAAATAAACGAATAATTTTACATAATGAATAAAGCAGAGTTCTAATTTACTACTTAAATTATTAAAAAAATAATTTTTTCTTCTAACACAATCCTATTTCATTTAGCATAAATCTAATTTAATTTAGAATGAGCTACTTCCGACTGCTACAGAAACCAACTGGTGTCTACGCTAGTTTGGGACACAACAACATAAAAAGTCAAGTTAGCGGCAACATCTTGGACGAGAGAAGAGACCAGATGATTCCCCAATACTCATTTAACAAAAACTGGAGACATTATCTGGTATACGGATGGTTCCAAAACCGAGCAGGGAACTGGAGCGGGCGTGTACAGTGAAATGAGGAATTTACAATTCTCCATTCCACGAGGAACACACAGTTCTATATTTCAAACGGAAATATATGCTTTACTGCACTGTTCAAAAGAAAATAACAGAAGGGCTTATAAAAACAAGCGGATCTGCATAATAACAGACAGCGAAGCGTCATTGGGGGCACTAGTAAACCCCAAGGTAACGTCCAAGCTGACATGGGAATGCCAAAAAGAAGGTCAGCACGCCACGGTTTTGCAAGCGGAAATCGCAGCAATAATGCATTGTGCCGTGCTGATTAAAGAAAAAGGGAGTAAAGGAAAAAACATCGTCATTTACTCAGACAGCCAAGCGGCCCTGAAGACCATCAGTTTTCCAAAAGTTAATTCCAAACTAGTGGGGGACTATATGCAGGCCCTGGATAAAGTCGGCTTGGCAAACAAACTTACGGTAACCTAGGTACCAGGCCACGAGGGCCACCCAGGTAACGAAGAGGCCGACGACCTAGCCAAAAGAGGATCAGCCATGGAAATGATAGACCCTGAGCCATTCTGTGGAATCTCGGCAGGCCTTCTCAAAGCATCTATAAAGAGCTGGGTAGACAGAGAGTTTCAAAGCTGGTTGTTACAAACACCAGGACAACGACAGGCAAAGCAGTTCATTAAGACCTGCTCGGCCAAGTTTACCTCGGACCTACTGAGCCACAGTCGTAAAGTCGTAAGGATAACGGTAAGTCAACTAACAGGACATTGCAAACTCAACAAGCACCTGGAAAGAATAGGCCTGGTGGAGGATAGCCTGTGTAGGTTCTGCCAGGAGGCTGAAGAAACAGCCGTACATGTGTGGTGCCACTGTAAAGGACTATGTAGGCTTAGGTTTACTAGGCTTGGTGAGGAAAAGCCAAAACCGGCAAGATATATGGAGTGGCCAGTGTCAAGACTCTGGAGTCTAGTTAACAAGACGGGCCTGGACAAGGTACTCTAAAGAACGATAGGAGAAACCACAATAAATCTGGCAAGGTTGCAGTGGTGGAGGTCATTTTTGCCATCTCCGCTCAAATAATCTAATCTAATCTAATCTAACGTCTAAGCTGACATGGGAATGCCAAAAAGAACCAGAAGTCCTGGGAGAACGCAACAGAGTAACTCTCTTGTGGGTACCAGGACATTCGGGAATAGAAGGCAACGAAAAAGCGGATGAGCTTGCAAGACAGGGATCATCCACACCATACTTTGGACCAGAACCTGCCCTTGGAGTGACCAAAACCACAGCACGAGGACAAACCAGGGAATGGATCCGAAACAAACACGAGAAATACTGGGGAAACCTCAGTAGAATTAGACCTGGAAAAAGCTTCATAAGGGGCCCATCCAAAAGAACGAAGAAAGAACTACTCAGACAAAGAAGGAAAAGACTTCGCATAACAGTAGGGTTACTAACAGAGCATGATAACCTAAGAGGACACCTACACAAGATAGGCTCATACAATGGGGACCCAAGTTGCAGAATGTTTGACGAGGGGAAGAAACAGCCCACAATATCCTGTGCGAATGTAAAGCATTGAATCACAAAAGACAGGCATTATTTGGGCAACCGGAAATAAGCCCACATGACCTGACCTGACCTGACTAACCAGTCTCGGGGTTATACAGACTTGTAGAAGGCACAAAAAGCCCAATTTTTCGTTGGAGTTAAAAAGAATCTTTGATAATCGACATAATATTATTTATCATCGTTGTTTACAAGATTTTTTTTTTAATATTAGATCATTGTCTTATTGGAAAAAATTAAGGATCTTATAAATGATCATAGATAAAATTATTTAACTTGCATACATTCTTAACTTAACCGGCAAAAAAATATGTTGTGAAATAAAAACAATACTAGCCTAGATCTAACAAATTTCTTAACTGCGCTTTAACTTGTGGCTATTCTTAGCCTAAAATATTTAACTAGTTTGGGTCATAACTTACCCGAATGGCACTACCGCACCAGTATTTAATTTTTTTGAGAAAATTACCATTTCTGTGGGAAATTTGAAAAAAGCCATCTAGCGGCGACATGTGAGACTAACAAAACTTCAAATATTATAAAATTTATAGCTCAAGAAAAGCTCTTTTCAACTATCCTAATCTTGTGAAAATCGGCTTACCCGTTTTAAAGATACAGATTGTTTTTTACAAAAACCTTTAAATATCCTCCACTACTTTATTTTTAGAGATACAGCAAAAATTGTCAAACAAAAAAGGTTTTTTTTAAAGATAATGTGTTTTTTGTTAGGTTAATATAGCAAAATTCACAGAAACATCACTTTTTTAGATTCAAGATTGCAGTTACGGCCGCCAGCGGCCATTTCAGAAACTTGAAAATAATTTCCAGCTGTTTCTCTTGACCACTTTTACCAAAAATATTTTTCCCCAACGCTGTGCGATAAACATTTTCTGAGGTACAGCCGGCGTCCTTTATTATTTGGACACCCGGTACAGGGTTTTTCCTTATAAACTGGCATGCTTTTAACGGATTTTTTTTAAAGAAATACAAAATAGTGGTTAATACAAAAATTGTAGGATTTTTTATAAATATTTTAGATATGATATTTAGAAAACAACTAATAGGTAATCGGAAAATAGAAAAAACGGGAATAAAATATATATTTTTTAAATATAACACCCTGTATTTTATTGAAATTATAAAATCTTTGCGTTCCTCCCTATTTAAAAATGTATAATATGTCTATTTTTGAATTAGCAGCTTCGTAATAATTCGACTTTAAATTTTTATTTTATATGCAATGGAGTACCCTCCCCCATGGTTCTAGTAAGCCGTGAAAGCCAAACAGAACTTTTATATTGGATCCCGCTTGGTCAAGGATGACGACCGATAACATGTATGTTTCGTATGAAAACCTTTAACTAATTTGTTTATACTTGTTTTTAAAATTTTATGTGTTTCTAATATATCACGGCAATTTACTTGTTTTGTTATATGTCGTCACCCTTGGCCAAGCGGGATCCAACATAAATGTTCTGTTTGGCTTTCACGGCTTACTAGACCTTAGGAGTAGGTATGTCAATAGGTCTATAGCACTATCGATACTATCGATAGTTTTGAGGCATCGATAGGTTATTGGTTGGAAAGACGATAGTGGCCTTTCCAAACGATACCCTATCGATGGTTCAATACTATCGATAGTATCGATAGTGCTATCGACCTATCGTCATCCATACTAAGGAGGGGTGCATTGCATATAAAATAAAAATTCGAAGTCGAATTGTTACAGAAGCTTATCCAAATATAGACATATTATATACTTTCAAAACGGGAAGATTTTATATTTTCAATAAAATACAGGGTGTTCCATTAAAACAAAATTATTCCCGATTTTTCTATTTTCCGATCGTCACTTGTTCTTCTAAATGTTATACCTAAAATCTTTATAAAAAAACATAAAACTTTTGTAAAGAAAACTTTTTTGTATTCCATTAAATAATACCCTTAAAAGCATGCCAAATTATTAGAAAAAACCTGTACATTCGGTAAACGTAATTCAATAATTTTTATTGCGCTTACTCACGGTTTAAAACAATATAGGTATCCAATTATTTGGTAAAAATTATCTAAGTGGTAACACATATATGCTGAATTGTTTGTGTGGACCTAAGAACATTAAGGCATATAAATATGAATCTTCTTAATTTCTGTGAGACATAAAAAAATTGGCCCCAAATTTGCCGCTCCTAATATCTGCCGCCCTACTACTTAGCCTGCTGCTAAATCCGCCACTGCAAATGCACCTTTCAAACGTAACTTTTTGTAATGAGTCAGTATGCGTATATTAAGCTATTTTCCTTGATTTTAAAAATACATAGGTCGTGGCCCAATAAACAAAGTATTGCATTAGCATTTGATTTGTTTGTTTGGGTAGTTTGATTTCTGATAATTTGGACAACGCTTAAAGGAAAACAGGCAAATGCCCTAAAAGATATATTTTTTTCTATTTGCTATAACAAAGGCTTTAGATGTTATACATATGTTTTCTTATTCAGTAGAATTTTAAAATATAATTGTGTAGGCCTAACAATTTTTAGAAACGATTATTGCAGAAAGCCACATTTTAATTTGAGATCTTGGAAAGAACTCTATAAATTTACTATTTATATATAATATTTTAAAAAACATGTACGCAACAAATTTATCTAATAAATTGGTAATAACTTTCATATTTATTTATTTTGTATTAATCAAATATTTGGTAAAATATTTTAAAGCATAATAACTAATTGGCGCGTATATTGGAAAAGTGAAATAGGTCAAAAAATGTGAAAATTGAGTTAATGTGAATTGAACAATAATTAAAATACTAATTAATTTTTTTCTTTAAAACATTTTGACAAGTCTTACAGCTTTTTAATTAAAAAAAATGTCAAAATGGTTTAAAGGAAAAAAATAATTATTGTTTAATTTGCATTAACTTATTTTTCACTTTGCCTTATCTCACTTTTTCCATAAACGTAGCAATTATCTCTTACACATAATGAGATTGTCTCTTGTGGAAAAGAATTTTGTCTAATTTGTAAATGGGCCTATCTACCCTAACAAAGTCTTATTACCGCATCAGGTAAAGTACTTGTCTTAGATGACATTTTATTTTAATATACAACAAAATAAAGATATATACTGAAATAAACTTTTTCTAAGCTACTTATGGAAATTTTAGTAAAAACTTTTGGATATACTAGACAAGGCTAGTCTATACAATTTTTTTTCTGTGTATGGTTTTTAATAGAAATAAACTTAACCCTATGTAAAGGTTTCACTAAAACGTTTAGGCTGAAAAAGCGTGTCCAGAAAAAGTTAATTAATGCATTAAAAAAATACTTATTACATTAAACCCAATCATAAACCATACTACTTTACAGGCAAAACCACTCCTTTATTTTAAATATTTTTTGTTTTTTTAGGCTAAATTATTACGCTGTTTTAAATTTAAAAAAATCCGTGGTTCGAGGAGCTAAATGTTAAGTTCAGGATCTTGGCAAATCAGAAATATTTTTTCTGTTTAAATATGTCAGAATTTTAGGTTCTTGATTTACCTCAACAAAGCCAACTTAAAAATAAAAGCCAAACCGTGCACCGCTAGATTATGGACAATTTTACTAAACGTTGCCAAGACTTTTAAAAATTTAAGCCCACAAAAAGTTTCTCCAAAACCCTAGTCCCGAAAATAGACAGGCTAGCATCGAAGCAAGAAATCAATATAATGTACAAATTCTTTTCCACCCCTAATCTCTGAAGATAAAATTGTTTCTACCTCTTAAGGAAAAGCCGAACTATTTCACTATTTGCCAAACAATTTGCTGCCAATTCTACGCTTGATCCTTCTATTAATCTTCCTCTTCCAACAGTTGCCGAGTTGCCCCTGTTTCCCATAAAATGCCCAATATTATTTTTAAAGTCAAACAAATTTAATCAAGCGTATTCTTTCTTCTCTTAATACTAAAAAAACGTCTGGGCTGGATGGCATATCAGCAATCGTCTTTAAAAAAATTGCTCCCGAGCTTGCACCCATCCTAACTAGCCTCGTTCGAATCTCTTACGACACGGGCATTTTCTCGGAGAGTTGGAAAGGTGCACGTGTGCAACCTGTCCCCAAAAAAAGGATCCAAAACTCTCCCAACTAACTATAGACTTATATCTCTTCTTTCTGTTCTTTTCAAAGTAATGAAAAAAAATTATCAATTCCCAAATCTTAAAGTATCTGGAAAAATACAAGATCTTACATGATAGACAGTATGGATTCCGTCACAGAAGATCCACAGCTGATCTTTTTTCCTTTGTCTCACACAACTGGAACAAGTCCCTTGAGTTTCTTGGTAAATCCAAGATCGTTGCTCTTGACATATCCAAAGCTTTCGATCAGGTCTGGCATAACGGGCTTTTTCACAAACTTCCTTCTTAAATTCTTTTACATAAGCTTTGCTCTTGGCTCTCCAGTTTTTTTCCAATCGACCTATATCAGTTACTGTAGATGGTCATTCTTCCAGCTTCTATCAAATTAATGCAAGGGTGCCCCAGGGCTCAGTGCTGGCACCCACGCTTTTACTTCTACACATTAACGATCTTCTCTCTTCTACAGTCAATCTCATTCTTAGTTTTGCTGACGATAGTACCCTCCACTCAAGTATTCAATTTATTAAGCCACCATCCGTTACATATGAGCGGCCTAGTTCTGCAGAACAAGGAGTCGTTTAATCTTGTCGGCGTTACTTTTGAGAATGGCCTCAACTGGCACAAGCACATTACATACATAGCCTAGGCAGCTTCAGAAAAGCTTGGATTCCTCTTTCGAGCCAATAACTATTTCTCTTCTTCCAATCTGTATACTTTGTACGTATCCCAAATTAGACCCCCCTTAAAATATTGTTTTCATGTCTGGGGATGGGGGATGGCGTCTCCTACAACACTTAGCATTCTGGACTCCATTTAAAGAAGAGCCGTTTGTCCTATTCATGATCCCATGCTTACAGAAAGGCTTCCTCTTCTTGCTCACCGTCGAGCTGTAGGGAATCTGTCGCTCTTCTATACGTACTTCCACGGCTTCTGCTCAGAGGAGTTGGCCAGTATTATTCCTTCTCTGGCAGCTCCCAGCAGAGCAACACATGGTGCAACTTTTATGCATCCTTTTACAGTTCAGTTAGAAAGGCCCCGCTTGCTTCGTTCCTTCATCCCTAGAGTGTCAAGACTATGGAACCTGCTGCCCGCAGAAGTTTTTCCCTCTCATCCCCATCTCCAAATATTTAAGTCAACTGAACAAATGAAGTGGTGAGAGGGAGTCTCACCACATTTAAGACACCCACGGTACGTTAGTACTTAGGCATCAGTCTTCGTGGACTGTCCCAAGATAAAAAAAAGTAGAAACAATTTCCGTACCGTAACAATAGTTACGTTTTTCCATTTTTAACTCGTTTTTTTTATTTTTCCCCTTTTATATTTTGGCTGACGAGGGGGGATTGTTCCATTCGCCCCTCTCTGAATCTGCCACTGCCTATTTTTGTAAAACCCAAATTGTGTTTTTTATAAATTTACCATCACTTCAGTTCTTTTTTCAGGTTCCTTTATTTATTCACCTTTACTCTTAAAAATGGTTACAGTAACAAAATGTATACTAATTCCCATCAATTTGTATAATCAATTTTGGAGATTTGTGTACTTTTTTTAACCAACCTACTGCCTTGCCAAAAAATGGACAATATAGGTACACAATTTTATGGATATTAATTAAATATGTATTTTGTTGTAACCATTCTCATTTTAAGAAAGTGTTGCCTCGAGACGAGAGAAGACGACTAGTTTCTCTCGTCCTTTCTTGTCTCAGCAAGAATGTCCTCTCTCGACTCGTCTCGTTTCTCTCGTAATAAAAATGTAAATATACATCTTATGTCTAGGTACAAATCACATATTTAAGTGGTTCTTACATATAAAATTTAAAATTTTTACACTTTTATTATATCTATTTTAGGAAATGTAAATGGTTGAAAATTTAAAAGGAGCGAGGACTACCTACTTAACCCAAGAATCAATGATACTTGTTCTAAGTATTATCGATAAGTAAGATACTATGTTTATTTGATATAAAGTATATTAGGTATATTAAATAAACTGTGTATGTTTTTACAATTTGTTTTTTAATTACCTCAACTTTTTTATTTGCATATTCTTATCAACTTTGGGGGAGGGCGGATGGGTTGGGGGGGCAAAATTATTCTCGCCTCTGGGCAGCAGATACTCTAGGAATGGGCCTGAGTATCATCCTGTAGGTTTTTAAAATTTATGGAAATAGAATTGGTATTTTTAAAACACATTTCTTAAAAATGTATAGAAGTCTGCTGACTCATTAAAAAGGTAAATCATATCATAGGCGTACTTAGGAAGGGGGTGCTGAGTTGCAGACCTCTCCCAAAAGGCGACATATTTTTTTTACTTAAGTAATATTTTTTTTCTCAAAAAAGCACTTATTTTTGTTTTTCTTCAGTGCTGAAAGTTATGTACCCTACCTGTCACACTTAGGTTTATAGATTTGTCGTTCACTATTTATTTTATCTTATTATTCGTAAAACTATTAAAATATATATTTTTTCAGAATTATATGGGTTTCTAGGAGCAGCCTCCCTCCCAAACCTAAATCCTGGTTACGCCAATGCATCATATACCTTGTGCCTTAGAATTAGCTCGCAATTATAAATTATTCGTTTTTAACGGCATCAAAAGTAATTTGGACGGTATGTCTATGTCTATAAGACATAAAATGCATGATTTAATAGGTGACTAAACTTTATTCAACTTCCGATCTAACCAGAAATTACAGGATTATTAAATCGTTTACGTTTTTAACCTGCTAATACTAAATTATCAAATTAGACGTTTTCAAAAATTACTTTAAAAATTATTACAATTTTTCATTTTCCGTTATAAAAAGTGACAAGTGAACCTTGTTGTTTTTAGAATATCACTAAAAAATTAAGAAAGTAAAAATAGACTGTGATGTGGTATAAAAATTCAAAACTTAAAGTATTTTCTGGTTGAATAAAAAACAATCACTTGTTTCTGACTTGTCATTTGTCTAATCCTCTAAATTCTATTTCGATATCTTAAAAAACCAAAAATTTATAAAAGCTAGCAACTTCTCAGGAACATCGTGTAAAGGAGTTCGTCAAAAATAATTTTGATTCTCCATACTGTTCAAAGGACCAAGTTTTATAATATATATATAAAAAAAAATATATATATATATATATATATATATATAT
This sequence comes from Listronotus oregonensis, assembly GCA_019359885.1. NCBI lineage: Eukaryota > Metazoa > Arthropoda > Insecta > Coleoptera > Curculionidae > Listronotus > Listronotus oregonensis. Next base: position 88,999 of record JAHBCN010000678.1, read on the forward strand.
ATATTATATATATATATATATATATATATATATATATATATATATATATATATATATATATATATATATATATATATATATATATATATATATATATATATATATATATATATATATATATATATATATATATATATATATATATATATATATATATATATATATATATATAGGACATAGAGCAACAGCTGATTCCTTAGGTCGAAATAATGCAATTAAGGTAAACTTACCTCATCCCTAAGTTGATAATAACTTTTAATTTTGTTTTCGTTTTTTTGTAATAATTTCTTAACTAAATGACATAGCGGTACAAAATTGGGGATTTGGGGGTTTTTTGAGGTGAGAAATTCAAATTTGTCCATGCTTTTGATGTTGCTAGTAGAGGGCGCAGCTACGGCCTGCCTCACTTGTTTTAGATAAAATAACTTTTTTTAAGCTTTCTATAAGGACCGGTTTATTAAAAAATAAGTTACTATAATTCCCTTTGCGTCAAAAATATATTCTTCATTTAGGTCTCTAGGAGCAATTTTTCTATGGAAAATGGGTTTCGGCCAATTGTTTTTTAACTTTGCAAAGTAATAGTTGTCAACACGCTAATCAAAAGTCTTCCCGGGCACAAACCCAGAAAACCCCTCTAACCCCCCCAAAACCACCCTCAAGGTCTCCAAATCCCCAGTGACCTTTAAGGCTGATTTTGGGGTTTTTGGGTTTGGTGCCCGTGGAGACTTTTGATCAGCGTGAGAAAACTATTACTTTGCGAAGTTTGAAAACAATTGGCCAAAATCCATTTTCATAGGAAAATTGCGTTGTCCTTTAAAGTACGCTTATCTCGAAAACAGTTGCCTCTAGAGACCTAAATGAGGTATACATTTTTGACGCAGCGGGAATTTTTGTTACTTCTTTTTTAATAAACAGGTCAATATACTAAGCTAAAAAAAAGTTATGCCATCTCAAACAGGTGGGGTAGGCCGTAGCTGGTGCCCTCTACTAGCAACATCAAAAATATGGACGAATTTCAATTTGACGCCTTAAAGAAACCCCAAATCCCCAAATTTATATTTTTTGTATCATAAAAAAACATCTATTTATATATTTTCAAAGTTTAAATATTTAAGAATAAGTCCTAAGCATTTTTGAAAATTTGAATTATTTACCAAGTTACAGTGATTTTGATGACCCGGCGACTAAGCTTATTCTATTAGAATAGATCGAACAATAAGCGTTTTTCTTTCCTTAGCTGGCGTGCATGATATCTTAAGTTCTACTGAAACGATTTATTTTAAATTTAATAAGAAGCTCCCCTGTACATTCCTTTATATCACCAAGCAGATTTAAGTCATCACTTTCATTTTTAAAAAATTAATAACTGCTAAAAAAAGTTGAAAAAAATATTTTTTTTCAAATGGCCGCCATTTTGTATTTTTTTTTTCGAGCTTGAGGAGATATCGATATCTTCACTGATTAAGAATCCGTTTGCTTCTTCATTTCAGATGACCAGAAGGGTTGGCATCCTGCACGCCAGGACACCCTTTTTTTGGACCCCCCACTTCACTAGCCGACAACTTTTTGAGTTTTTTATGTATTTCTAAAATACAAATAAACAAGCAATAAAAAGTAGATAGTAAAAAATTTTTGTTTTTTTATCGACTTCGAAAAAACGCTTAAAATTCAGGCCTCTAGACCAGAATACCCGCTTAAGCTCTATTACCACATAAACTTCCTAACCTCAAAAAACAGGTCTAAAATAAAAAATTCATGAATAAATACCTACAAAAATTATATTTTTAATTAAAAAAAAAACAGTGGAAAATAATAATGCACCCTCAGAATTGATGTGCCACGTGACATTTTTTTTAACCATAAAATCAACGTTAATCATTTTTCAAAATTCTACCGATTTTCGCCTGGTGTACGGGGGTTTTGGGCAGTCGCTTATTACGAATCCGAAATCATATTTGCAATATTTAAAATAGCGGTATATTTCACCATATTGGATCCGCTATTGGGCGGTGAGCAAGAAAAGGAAGCTTTCTTCATTTATAAAGCGAACGGCTCATCTTTGGATGGAAATGCTAAGAGTTGTGGGTAATGCCAATCCCCAAATATAAGAACAACATTCCAACAGGATCTTATTTGAAATACATACAGTTAGGGAGTACAGAAATTGGGAGGGAGAAACACTTTCTAGCTTAAAAGGGAAATTCGAGTTTTTTCCGAGCTATTGTGGCAATAGGTATGTGCTTGTGCTTGTGCCAAATAAGATAATTCTTAACGCCTACTAGGTTAAATAAATTATCGTCCTGTAGAACTGTTTGCGACACCGAACACGATTGTGTTTTTGAGGTATTAAACTACAATATTTTTGTTACCCAGTTAATTACTTAAAGATCCTGCGAAGGAGACATTTGCATTACCCTGCGCTTGTGTTTTAAATCAAGAGGAAGGTGGTAGAGGAGCTTTTTCTCGCCTGAGTGGGTACCACTTCCACGTGCCCACCCCAACTTGTGCAGTCTTAACAGTCATTTCGAGTTCGTTTTCTCAAGCTAGTATCTAAGTCTGATTTATATAACAAGCATAAGGCAGTTACTATATTTAAGAAATAGTTTCGTTAACAACCCTTTATATTTCAATAACACAAAAATTTTGGACTTCCATTGTCTTTATTTGTTATTTGTTACAAAATGTTTCGGTTAGTGATGTATCTCCAACCGCTTTCAAGTGATAACTAAAAACTATTCTTAAAAGCTACGACTTATATACTATCCCTTGTTCACCGAAGCTTGAACGACCTTTGGATGGACCCCTTTGAAGCTTTTTCCATGTCTTATTCTACTGAGGTTTCCTCAGTATTCCTCATGTTTGTTTCGGATCCATTACCTGGTTTGCCCTCATGCTGTGGTTTTGGCCACTCCTAGGTTAGGCCAAAATATGGTGTGGATGATCCCTGTGTCGCTAGCTTATTCGCTTTTTCGTTGCCTTCTATTCCCGAATGTTCTGGTACCCACAGAAGAGTTGCCTTTTGCGTTACCCCAGGACTTTTGGCATTTCCATGTCAGCTTGGGCGTTACCTTGGGGTTTACTAGTACCCTTAGTGACACCTGGCTGTCTGTTATTATGCAGATCGGCTTGTTTTTATAAGCATTTCTGTTATTTTCTTTTGGACAGTGCAGTAAAGCATATATTTCCGTTTGAAATACAGAACTCTGTGTTCCTAGTGGAATGGAGCATTGTGAATTTTTTATTTTACTGTATACGCCCGCTCCAGTTCCCTGCTCGGTTTTGGAACCATCTGTATACCACGTCTCCAACCGTGCCGGGAAGATCGGGTTGCTACCACTTCACGTTCTGGAATTTTTTTTCTCGAAGTTTTTGTTAAATGAGTATTGAGGAATCATCTGGTCTGTTTTCACGTCCAGGATGTTGTCACCAAGCTGACTTTTTATGTCGTTATGTCCCAAACTAGCGTAGAGTTGGTTTTTGTTGCAGCCGGAAGTATCCCATTCTTGCCTCTCCCATCACTATAAGGTTAATTAGTAGAAGGTCCAAGAGACACCCCATGGTTGCTGTTGGTGATGTTTTGATTGCTCCTGTTATAGCAAGCAAGTGTCTGTACCTTGACCAGTTCTTTGTCGCATCTTTGTCCACCATACCGGTGATGCAGTATGTTTTTATCATTGGTCCACCACCAATAAACCATGTTTTGTGTAAGGCCTCATGTTTTCTATGTGCGCGTCTGATTAACATAAGAGTCATCTCACTTTTTTTCTTATTTTCTGTAGATGTTGGTTCTAGATAAGTTTAGAGTCTAGAATGACACCAAAATATTTTACCTTTCCCACAATCTTGATTGTTTCGCCCTTAGGTTCAGGGGTTCTGGGCTTATGGCTGATTTGGAAGGGCTTATGTTTGGTCCCTCCTTTCTTTAAGAATTAAAGTATATACAAGTACTGATCTAGCTCTTAAGCATGCAGTCTATCCACCTGCAGCCTGTTGCGTCGATGAAATAGATGTAAGGGACGTGTCGTCAAACGCTCCTTCTATATTCAGAATGGCACACATTAGAACCTCCTTGTATTTAAGAGCATATGCGGTCTGCTCTACATGTAATGCTGTTTCTGTGGACTTACCTGCTGTGTATGCATATATGCCCTTGTGTAAAGGTCTGTTCCTAAGTGCGTTCTTCCTGATGTGCTTATCCAGCAACTTCTCTAGGGTCTGTAGCACGAACGACATCAGACTTATTGGTCTCAAAGGTTTTGCCCTATCTTGTCCGGTTTTCCCTAGGTTTGGGGATGAATGCTACTCTGATTAGTCTCCAGGTTGTTGGTATATAGCACAGAGCTAGGCTGCCTCTTACAAGTAGACACAGTCCAGTAGTAAAAGCTCTGGTCCATTCTGGAGCATTACTGGATAAATCTCACCAGTTTCTGTCGATTTATATGGTTTAAATGAGTTTATGGTCCATTTAATTTTGTCTACGTTTATCACTGATTTTTCTACCTGCCAGTCCTCTTTGGGGCAGTACCCTGGGTTTCCCAGGTCTTAACTTTTGCAGTCTTCCAGTGACATGTTGGTTATTTTGCATCCCGGAAAGTGTACCCTGAGTAGTTCTCTCATGGTCTCATTTGCCGTTCTTGTGTAATCCCCTGTGAGTTTCTTTAAAGTAAATATTTTTTGATGGTTTGATTTTAATGGTTTTTTTCGAAAGAATCTTATAGAGTCTGGCTGGGTCATGAGTTCTTTCGATTTCCTCGCAGTGTCTTCTCCATCAATCTCTCTTAGCTTTCCTCAATGTTTTGTTGTATTCGGTAAGGACCTTCTTGTATGATGCCCTATCCGATGTTGAACTGTTGTATTCTCTCCTTACCCTCTCTTTTAGTTTGGTGACTTTCTTGTTCCACCAGGGCACATGTCTCAAGTACTTTCTTATTACCCTTATCACCCTATCGTGAAGTTTATGTGTCTATGATCTAAGCAACTTTCCTCCTTAGATACCTGCCAGTTGATAACATTGCATCCAACGTAGGTTGCAGGTAGTGTCATATCTAGTACTTCTTTTCGTCTACTATTTACAAAAGTTGGTTTATTATTTATAATATTAAAATTGTTTTCCATAATAAATTGTAATAAAGACTCACCTCTTTGTGCCACCAGGTTTGTGTTCGTATTTTCCCAGGTGATGTGGTTCCATCACCTTGGTTGGTGGTATCTTGATATCTTTTTTGACTATTACTATGCCCCGTTCTGGGGACGTCGGATATTCTACTGTATATTAGTTCTCCACCCACGACCCCCAAACACCTCACCTTTCCTCCGTAGACCAAGGGTTCTTGTATGGGGGCCACATCGAAGTTCCTCATCGTTAGCAAGGACCGCTGTTGCTGCCTTGCTATGCTGCAGGTTGGCTTGCAGCACCCTGATTTTTCGTCCTGGCATTGGAGCGGCCTATGGAGCGGAATGTGACCATTTCGAGCTTGTAGAATGCTCGGGATTGGTTTGGTATAAGGCCCCGTCGATGAAAAAGGCCCAGATTACTCCCTCCTTTCTATTTTCTAGCTCAGAAGAAGCCATCGTCTCACTCCGAGCCTGGGGTTTTGCCTCCCCGGACGTGGGTTAACTGCCTCATCTGGTTCCTTTTGCCCCGGAATGAACACAAGGACTTTTGGCCTTTTCGGGAGGTCCTTGGATTCGACAACTGTCAAATACACTTCCTTTCAGAGTCCTTCCAGGGTTGGCACTGTGTTTTAAGCCACGTTTTGGTTGCCTCGTTGTGGCAGGTCATCCATAGGACTCCTCCACTAAGGGTACTTCTGGTGAATTGGATGGGGTTGCCACTTCTACTGGGAGTGTAGTCCATCCTGTTCTCCAGTTTTTCTGAATCAGATCCGCCTGCCTCTAATCCATGGTTACATCGGGATGGCGCTTGTCAATGACTACCATCTTGAGACCTGAAGCAATCTCACTGTAAGTTCCAGTTTTGGGATCCTTCCTAGGCTTTTTGAAGATTTTTGGGGAGGGAGTCTTTGACTTGTCCCGAGGTTATTTCGCGACGTCTTTTCCTTTTGTAAGGATTTTCGAAGGTCCATGTTCCCTCGGTCTTTTTCCCCTCTTTCGCCAGTTTTCTTTTCTGCGCCCTGGAAAGTTTCTTTTGTTTGGATTCGGGGTCCATGTTTTTAGCCTCCGCGTCCAGACTTTTTGTGGTCCGTTGGCTGAGCACAGATGCTTCACTTTCGTGGTCCGTCACGACTTCCACTATAGTGATGTCGTGGTCTGTCACGACCTCCACGATAGAGGTGTTTGTTGGAGTTTCGCTGAAGGAGGACCCGAATCCCTCCTTGAGTTTTTATTTTTATCTTGGTCCATAAAAATCCCACGAGTAATGGAGAAGAGGCGCCCAGAAGCTCCGTTTACGACGCCTTTTGACCCCGGTGCCGTCCATCCTTCAATACAGGTCGCATAACGCCACTTCTTCTTCTTCTTCTTCTCTGGGAGCCGTCTTGATTCACTACCGGGCAGGGCAGCCTCTTGGGCTTTTTGTGTCTAATCTCCCAGTATCTTTTATACTAATCCTCCCATTAGTCTTGTTCCTTCTACAAGTCTGTATAAGCCCGAGACTGGTTGGTTAATATATTCCTGTGGGCGCATTTTCGGTTGCCCAAATAATGTCTGTCATTTGTGATTCAATGCTTCACATTTGCACAGGTTATGGTAAGCTGTTTTTCCCCCTCGTCGCACATTCTGCAACTTGGGTCCCCATTGTATGAGCCTATCTTGTGTAGGTGTCCTCTTAGGTTATCGTGCCCTGTTAGTAACCCTACTGTTATAAAGCGTTTTCCATGTCTAATTCTACTGAGGTGTCCCCAGTATTTCTCGTGTTTGTTTTGGATCCATTCCCTGGTTTGCCATCGTGTTGTGGTTTTAGTCACGTCAGGGGAGGTTCTGGTCCAAAGTATGGTGTGGATGATTCCTGTCTCGCAAGCTCATTCGGTTTTTCGTTGCCTTCTATTCCCGAATGTCCTGGTACCCACAAGAGAGTTACTCTGTTGTGTTCTTCCAGGACTTCCAGTTTTTTTGGCATTCCCATGTCAGCTTGGACGTTACCTTGGGGTTTACTAGTGCCCCCAGTAATGCTGTCTGTTATTATCATATCCGCTTGTTTTTATAAGCCCTCCTGTTATTTTCTTTTTCTTCAACCGTGCCGGGAAGATCGGATTGCTGCCACTCACTGCCACACAAATTTTTACCTCGAAGTTTTTGTTAAAAAGTATTGGGGAATCATCTGGTCTGTTCTCACGTCAAGGATGTAACCGCCAACCTGACTTTTTATGTTGTTGTGTCCCAAACTAGCGTAGACACCAGTTGGTTTCTGTGGCAGTCGGAAGTAGCTTATTCTTGCCTCTCCCATCACTCTGAGATTAAATGGTGGAAGGTCTAAGAGACACTCCATGGCTGCTGTTTGGGTTGTTTTAATTGTTCCTGTTATAGCTAAGCAAGCAAGTCTTTGTACCTTGGCCAGATCTGTAACAGCAGATCTTTGTCGCATTTTTCATAACGCCACTGGATTGGGGTTTGGATCCTTCTTAGTCTGGTTCCTCCTCTTAGACCTTCCCGCGTGGGTGGCCCTACCGGTCTAGCTCTAAGGATCATTGGAACACGCAAGCCCGCTTACCCGGCTGTTGCCTTCGTCAAGGTGGATCCTTCTAGCTGGAATTTCCCTACTTAACATATTAACAATGTTTAATTTAGGTTTTGTTTTTGTTAGGATGCTTCTTAATGTTGATCCAGAATTTTTTGATTCCATACTGCTTAGCTATCCATCTAATTTTAAACTCGGGGAGGTGTGGTGGTTTACTATGATGATACTTATTAGCTATGGTTAGTTGTGGTTAGTTAAATGGATCTACTTCTGACAGTTATACTGAGAAATCTGTAAATAAGATTATTGAGAATTGTAATGTGAAACCAATAGTGTGACCACCCCCCTCTCTCTCTCTCTCTCTCTCTCTCTCTCTCTCTCTCTCTTTATCCATATCCCTAGCACTGAAAACCACTTTCGCATTACTTCAGTGCCAGGATGTTGTCTCTCTACTATTAATTGTTGTGGTTGGTAGTGGCAGAAAACAATAAGTAAATATCACAGGTAGGTTATCACAGGTATGTATAATGTTAGGTATTACAGGTTCAGTCCTAGAATAAATATCACAGAATTGTTGTTCGGGCGGTCACAGATCAGACTCTGCTTTCTCTTTCTTTGGTTTCGACTAATTCTATTATCGTTCTGGATACATGATTCCAGGATTCTTGGCTTCGTGTAGTGTGTTCATATGTATTTGTCTTTTCTTCCCATCCTATGCATACAAACAAGGTATGCTGCACGTCATCCTCTTGCTGACAGTAAGAGCATTTAGGTCAGCTATTCTCAACAGCTGGTCCGGCGGACCTCCAGTGTTCCGCGAGTATTGCTAGTCGGCGGACAATTTCTTCTATCCGCAAAAAAAGTACTTATTAAAAAAAATAATAACTAAATTTTAATTTATAAAATTACGAAATATAAATATCTTAAACTAATGATAATAAAAATGTTACGGTTAACTTTTGTAGTAGTTCTTTAATACATAGTTAAATTTTGTTGTTAAAAAAATATCACTGGTTCGCGATTTTTTTTTACAAATTTTACTGGTCCGCGGGCCAAAAAAGGTTGAGAAACGCTGATTTAGGTGACTCTGATCTTTTTTGATTATAGAGCAAAAACATTATCAAATGTTTTTGTTATAGAGATATTTCCTGAAACATTCGTGACCTGTGAGCGCTTGCGTTATATAGTACCGACCTCACCACAAGGCTAGGTCCTTCGATATTGGGTAGAATGGCATTTAGTGCCGTTCTTCCTGCTTTCTCAATAGTCTTCTTCACATGTTCAGAAAACGTGAGTTTTTGGTCCAGCCACACTCCTAGGTATTTTATTGCTTTTTGAAGGTCAATTTTTTATTCCGTGCAGATCAAAATGTATTGGCAGTATTTTCCCTTTTTTTTTGTTAGCAACAATGCCTCTGTTTTTTCAGGAGCCAGCTCTAACTATTTTTTTCTCATCCAGTTGGCTACACGGTAAAGAGCTGCATTCGCCGAATTCATAAGTGTGTTTTCCCCCTTCGCTGTAACAACCATAGCCACATCATCTGTGTAGCTCACAAGTGTGACATTCTGTGGCATTTCAATTTCGAACTATGAGTCATAAAGAATGTTTCACAGGGTTGGGCCCAAGACTGATCCCTGGATGTCTCCAGGATAATTTCTCTCTCGGACAAGTAAGAGGCTATTATGCTAATCAAGTTTTCGTCAACGGACCTGTTTCTCAGCTCCTCTAGGATGAGATGCCACGAAGCACTATTAAATGCGTTTCTTACATCCAGTGTGATGAGTGCGCAGAGTATACGGTGTGCTGGTGTGTAAGATGCTGCTTCTCTGGAAATGTTGAGAACTTCATTAATCGCTTCAACTGTCTGTTTTCGAAATCCAAATTGCCTGTTTGAAAGATCGCCTGTTCTCTGCAGTTCTAAGTTGAGGCGACCTAGCAGTAGCTGCTTATATAGTTTACCCTTCACGTCCAAAAGACATAAGAGTCGGAATGATGAGAGATTTTCCAGTGGTTTGTTGCCTTTCTGCAGTAGTACTAATCTGGCCCTTTTCCACTCTATTGGGAATATGGCATGCTCTGCTTGTTTATTGTAGACTAAAAGGACGTAGTCTGGTTGGCTCAGTGCAACTGCTTTGATTATATCTGGCGGGATGCAACTAGGGCCTGGCGCCTTTTTGTTTTTAATTTTTCCACAGGCTTATGCAAGTTCGTGCGCTGTAAAGTGGAAAAATCTAGAGCTCTTATAACAGACAAAATTTACATTTTCGTGTACAGGAAACAAATGTTTAACAACTTCTTTCATGGTATCCATGGTCAGTTGTACTCTGGGGGAAATTCCCAACATTCATTTTATTACGATTTTGAACCCATCTCTATATATATTACGATCTACATCATTACAGAGTACTTTCCTTTTTTTATTTTGTCTCTCAGCCTTTTTTACTCTCCTTATACGATTCCCAAAAAATGTGGATCTCCCTTAGTAGGTTTCTGGCAGCATTTTTCGTATATTCTCGTATTTTCCTCAAGCAATCTCGACGGAGCTCAGCAATCTGAGATCCATCGCTCCACCAGTAGACAGGTTGTTTTCTTGTATTTCTTTTTCTCTTTGGTTTTACACTATCACAGATCCTGCTCACTGTCGCTGTAAAGTCACTTGCGCTCTGTACTTTCGAGGGCACTTCCAGATCTTGTAGAGTCTGTGGAGGAGTTGTCGGTCCAATTTCTTTAGTGTCCATCCACAATTTTGGAGTAGAGGCCCTAGCTCCCGTCTTCGATTCTCCTCAAGGATTTCGACTGCAATATAATTGTGGTCGCTTAGGGTCTCTTCCCCAAGCACTTCCCATTTCGTTACTCTTGACTTAATATCTTCGGTGGCAAAAGTCAGGTCCAGTATCGAGCCATAGTTTTAGCTCTGGAAAGTAGGTTTAGTCCCCTGGTCCAGAATACTAAGACTGTTTGCCGCTACCCACTCTGCTAATAACTGTCCCCACCTATGATGGCTCTTTGGTTTTGTCTCCGTATTAGCCTCTCTATGTGGTATACGGTTTCCTCTAGATCCTCGATGTTATTATTTCCAGAAGAGTAGCAGCTAAATACCGTCATCCCTTCTATTGTTACATAAGTGAAGCCAGGTCCACTGCCTTGTTCTCTGATAGAGACGTTACTGTCCATGACTTTTATGACTGTTTTAAGATCATTTCCCTGAATATAGTCTTTTTTGCCGCGTATAGCTGCAATATTCGGCTCTGATATTAATAAAATACTTGCCCCAATACTCCCGGCCGTAGACAAAGCCATATCTTGAGCTTGACGACTCCTGTTTGTGTTTATTTGGAGTATTTGCATCACTGTTTAGTCGTTGCAGTCGATACCTCCATCAATCTCCTTTTTTTGCTTTCTGCACAGTTCGAGCTGCTCGTTTGATGTCCCTCAATTTTGCACATTAAGCAGTACAGATTATTTTTGCACTCAGTAGCTTTATGTCCGGGTTTCCCGCATTTCAAGCATAGAGATTTTTTTAAGCGGAAACATTTTAGGTCATATTTTCTTTCGATAATCCTGCACGTTGACCAGCCAGTTTTAATGTGTTCCAATTTCAGCAGCTTGTCAGCATCGGCTTCGGACGTGACTATGGTTACATTTTGTCGTTCTTCAAAGCAGGTCTAAGGGCTCTCACTTTAAAACGGTTTGTTTCGAGACCAGCTACTTTTGAAACAGCATGTTTAATTTAATCTTCTGTTGTTATTTGGTCCATTCCTTTCAAATGAATGACTTTCTTGTTTACTTTTACTTACACTGCGACCTCCCGGCACTTCTCCAATATCTCTCGTTTAAGAACTTCGGCTTTATCCATTCCGTTTTGTCTTGTAATTAGAAGTTGATCAGTCTTTGTTTTAATTACTCTTTTTACGTCTACGCCAGTTTCGCTTGGATTGACAGTTTACCTTACAATTTTTAGTAGGTCAGCAGCCATTTTGACAAGGAGCGCTTCCTTATTTGGCCTTGTTTGATGGATCGTCGTCTCCGGCTTGGTTTCATTGCCGTTAGTTCCATTTCCTGCTTTCGATATTTTTGTGGTCTCTTGCTTCTTTTGTCTTTCAGCCGCTCTGCATATTGTGACCTTTATCTTACTATCCGTAAAAAGATATTCCATCATTCAGGTGAGCATTAGTCAAGACACCCCTTCCATTTCTGGTACGGACAGCTTGTATTTTTCATGCCTTAGCATGTGGGCTTTAATGAGTTTTAGTGCCTTGAAAATATCCGAGTCTTCTGGTTCTTCCTTTGGATTGTCATTGGTCAGTACAGAATAATATATTTTCTCGTTACATAGGTTGTCCCTCCTTTTCCGTTTGGAAACCTAGTGTGGAACTCTTTTCCACCAAACTTGGCAATGGCTTTGCCGATAGCTCGGTTGCTTGAGTCAAAACTTCGTCTGCATGGGGGTATTAGTCCCTAATCGGTTGGGAAGTCCAATACACTACCGTTTACTACTTTAATTTTGGGGAATATTTCATTGTTCCAGTCATCCTCTGTTACCTGCCTAAAGCTTTGGAACAAGTCACCATTTTTTAGTGTGTTTCTACAAGTAAGTTTCTCCTGTGTATTCTTACATTCGGCGCACTGTACATCATTTTGCTTGAGTGTGACCTCTTCCATTTGATGAATAAGTTTAAGTTCTGCGGTCTCCAGTTGCTCTCTAAGTCTCCGGTTTTTTTCTTTAAAAGCATGTTGTGACCAGTCACCGGCACAGTACGGCCACTCGGCCACTTCTTTTCCCTGTGTTTACTTCTTGTTCTGGTTTGTACATTTCCTTTACAACTTGGTCCAATTTCTTTGTTTGGCTGATAATGTTTTCTATGGTGGTCTTTACATTCGACGCTTCGTATGATTGATTTATACTAACGTCCAGACATTTATCAGTTCTTTTTCATTTGTTCAAGCTTCTGCCTATTACGGTATTTTCTCCGTCAAAGCTTTCCTCCATATTTGGTAGGAAAAACGTTCTCATCCTAGAAGGGGTTCTGTTAATAGAGTCCCTTCTCGCAAATGGATCTTCATCTTGTGTCTTCTTTGTGTTTTGTCTGCAGCTAATTTTGTTTTCAATTTCCTCTTTTCCCTTTTGTTCCCACAAGTCGGGTCGTAGTTCACTGTCGAGCGCGGCAGTGCGCCCATACCGCGCCAACGCTAGTTACTTGCGGGGGACGCCAGGTACCCACAAGACACCCTGGGTTTCCGGAGTTGTCCTTAGCTTCACCGCTCCTCTCCGACCTTACCGGAATGGGTAACCCTGCCAGAAGTATCAAACTCCCGCCGGCATCGCTCTCTGAGTCACTGCGGTTACTGAGCCCCACCACGCACGTTAAGGTCTCACAACTCCTTGGGGGGATCTATCTCTCTGCCTATCTATCTCTCTTCCTATCTATCTCTCTATCTATCTATCTCTATGCATCTCTCTTTTTCTTTCTTTCTTTTCCTCTCTGAAAAGATTAGACGGATAGCTAAGCAGTCTGGATTAACACTAAGAAGCAAAACCTAATTCGGCTAAACAGGAGAAAGAGTGTATCTACCACCTACCATGTGAATGTGACGGGTCGTACATTGGAGAAACAAAACGCTCCTTATATGTAAGATTAGCGGAGCATAAACAACACATACAGAGGGGCGAATTATCAGAGTCCATCACCATCATCATCAGGTCCAAACAACATGTCATCAAGTGGCCGGACGCATGAGTTGGTCACAAGGAACCCCATTGGAAAAAGCGTAGGTTTAAGAAAGCTGTCTTTATTGAGAACAATATTAATACTTTCAGTAAACCAAATGTAAAAATTCCCACTAGTTGGAAAACATTCTTAAAGCGCATCAATGCTGGCGTCCTGAACAACCTCACGCTTGACAGGACCTAATCCTGTCACGGGTAAATGCTCTACCATGGTATACAAGATCAGTAGCTTTAGAATTAAAATTAGTTTACACTTGAAAACGGACAGAGGTAAAACTGCCTGAAACGTTGTGTGAATAATTCAATTACAAGGCAATGAAAGTCCGAAATTCTTTTAGTGTTAAAAATTGTGTTGTTGAATTAAGTCCATTCCAAGAATAAATTCATCTTCCATATCAGCTACTATTGTAGTGAACTCTATGACTATATCTCCATATATCGGTGCTTATTCGCCGTTTTCTGTAGTTCTTTAGATTTTACAAGATTTCTTTTAATTAGTGAATTAACAGCGTGTTTGTCTTCTGTTATATTTGTTATCTATCCCTTAATTTTTGCTCCAGCCTTAAAACTATTTTGTTTTCCAAACTGTTCAGCCAACATTCGCCCTCTAAAACGGGATAATGCTTGTTTTCCCTATTATGGTTGGGACTAATTTGTCTTAATCTTGTTGGTAACCTTAAATTTTGACCTCTTGTAAAAAATCTTGTCATTCTAACTCTGCAATCCCTCTGTATATGACCGGTCTTGTGACAAAGGTAACATTTAATTTCCTTTGTGTTATCTCAGGGTTATTAGTTTTTGTGCTCGTGATCTTTTCTAAAATAGCCTCAAGGCAAGCACTTTGCAGGTAAATGCTTTTACTGAAGATTTGCTGAAAATTTTCTTCTGGTTTTTTTATGCTAACTGACCTGACGTTTGTTGCAATGCGGACACAAAAGCTTTTGCTAAATTGGCCGATTTTGAGGTTATTTTAAATCTTTCAAACCATCTACAAAAGCAGTTATGAGGTGTTGAAGTAGAGCCATCTAAAAATGGAGACTTAATTTTTTAACCAGAAACTGTGACAGAGCACATTGGCAATGTCTTGAGTTTTTAATTTGGTGCAATCTTTTTTGAGTGTCACCAGGGCCCGGGCGCATAATTATAAGTAACCAACAATTCATTTATTTCCACATTTCCGAGGCGACCCGATTAATGTGATATTAAGTAACCGACGATTCAGGCTTATTTGTCGGGTACATATATGTATTTGGTAACCTGTTAAAAAGGTATTTAGTAACCGATGATTCAGTCTGACTTATCGGCCACATAGAATAGTCGTCTTAAAGTAATTACTCAATAAAACACAATGTATAATACAAATGCATCTATATTAGTGGTACATTAAAATAAAAGTAAAACTCTTAATTAGTTTTTTCTTAAATTACTTTTTGTTTTGCATCTCCTATTGACACAGATGTTTAAAGAATGTGGAGCTTTATTTATCCTGAGCCTTTTCACCTGCCGAAGGTCTCCCTAATAGTCTTCTTTTGCCTGTAATGCGACTTTTTCGTCGACTTATGGCTGTCGGCTGAACACTAATCTTAGTACATCTTCTGGTAATTACTTTTTTTAACAATGGTAAGATAATTGAATCTTTACAGCACTGAGTGAGGTAAAGATTCTTTTTCTACGACTGCAATGAAAAGTGTCCAAAACGTACGTCAGAGAAGATTTAAAAATAATTAATATTATATGATTGTGTGAAAACTGCTGTGTCAAATGTTTTCACATAGTTTGGCTTGGGTTTGACATATGGACAGATGGATAACAAGAATAATTTTGACATAAGCTTGTGAAAAATTTTCACACGGCTGTGTAAATAAATTTCGCACAGTCTTGTCAAAGTTAACAAATTAAAAATAACCAAAATCACATTTTAAATTTTATTTTCTGCAGTCGTAAAAAAAGTATCGTGTGCAACACATTTGAAACTGATTCTTCGCACACGAGTGTGAGATTTGTGCACAAGCCGCAGGCGAATGCTACAAGTCACACGAGTCTATATATTTCAAAATTTGTTACACAATATACCATTACCGCATATTTATAGTTTTTAACAATTAATATTTGAAACTTTTTAATATTTTTTTCTTTTAAATTTGATTTTTGTTTCAAAAATAATTTGCTTGAAGGAAACATTTTGTACCTAATACGTACGGTAAAGGAGCACTTTCCGCACTTCTTAGGTAAATAACTTTAACCTAACCACCCTTAGAAAGATATTTGATGTCGATAATAGATGTCGCCCACTTTACAACTGCCGCAAAAACCAAGCCAACAGTTTCTAACGCTCCAACTCATACTGGTACACAGTCAACGCTAACCTGATAAAATGTGCGGGAAAACCGTCAAATTCTAAATCATTCATAATATGGGCCATATTGTGTACAATTAACTTAAAAGATACATATTATCATACAAAAACACTGTACAAACACAATAATAACAGTGTGTTTAGTATATACTCATTAATTCTTTGTTTGCAACGATGCCTTATAAATAACTGACTACTTTCCTACGATATAAACAAGAACAAATCTTTTTAAACTTACCTCAACGTCTTACTTTAAATAAATCTGTAATTTGTAGGTATTATCTGTTAGCTTTTTGTGTTGCACACTGTTAGGAAATTCAATTGTATAAATGTGTTCCAATTTTATCAATAAATTATAATATCAAACCAAAACAATGTAATTTTTTGTGCTACTGCCTTCCATAAACAATAATGTAGCCCAGGGGTCTCCAAACTACGGCCCGAGGGCCACATGCGGCCCGCGGACAGATTTTGTCCGGCCCGCGGAGAGCTAGCATACTTGAAAACTCCTTTTAGAGAACAAATAATTTTTATAGCAAATTAAATTTAGTTTACTGAAGTATTCTAATTTTATGTTGAATAATTATTAATATGACATCTACATTGATATGGTCATGGGCTAACTCCGCTAACTCATAACATTCTTGTAGGCTTATTGTTATTGTTTTTGTGATAAGTTGGATAAAGAAACACAGATTTGTAATGAGTAAAGACATGTATAATATGCAGAAAATTTAACTTCAGTATATAATAACTAACAAATTATTGAAATGAATCCAACTAACATTTTATTCATTTTAAATAATCACTTAACTTAAAACAAACATAATGACATATGAAATACTAATGAGATTTATGTAATTGAGATTTTCCACTGACAATAGTTTGTAGTTGTGGACTAATTTTACTTGTACCAATTATTAAAAGAGATTTAAGATGCTCATCAGTTAATTTCGATCTGTAAACATTTTTTGTGTACCTCATTTTGGAGAAGGTTTTCTCACACAAATAAGTAGTACCAAAAACAGAAAACAGACCACGAGCAAAATTATGCAAATTATCAAATTGTGTCAGTGGAAGACTCTTATAAAATTCCAACAAAGATGAGTTTTGATATTTGTTCTTAATTATATCACTGCATTGTAGATCAATCATTTCCATTTGAAGTTCCGGGGCTAGGGTTTCAATGTCAGTATCAAAAGGATTCTGAAAAATCTTAATTTAATTCGCAATGGCATCAAAGTCCGAGAAACGAGTATCAAAATTTATCTTCAAAGCACTCAAAGTTTCGATTGCAAAATCGATATCAAACTCAGTCTCAGTAGTGTGGCTGAATATTTCACATGTTTTAAAATGTGAAAAACATTTACTTTGTAGTTGTGATTGAAACAGTCTCAATTTCTTCCGGAATGATTTGATATTAGTGTATAAATCAGGAAGATGCTGGTTTTCTCCTTGCAATCCCAAATTCAGTTCGTTCACATGTTTTGTCAAATCAACATAGAATGCTAACTTCCACAGCCATGCGTTGTTTTGTAATTCAGTAAGAGGGCGATGCTTTTCATTCAAAAAATTTCGATCACTGCTCGAAGTTCAAAAAAGCGCTGAAGGACTTTCCCACAACTAAGCCAGCGTACGGCAGTATGATAAGGTAAGTCAGTTTCTCCAATCTCTTCAATAAATTGTCGGAATTGTCGGTGATTCAGCCCAAAAGATCTGATAAAATTAACAGTTGATATGACTGGTTTCAGAACGTCAGACATATCCAAACATTTTCCGCACAAAGACTGTTGATAAATGATACAATGTTTGACTAATGGTTTTGAACCACCGTCATTTTCTACAGCCTTTGACACACTCCTTTATCTTTCCCACTCATGTTTTTGCCTCCATCAGTTGTTATACATTTCAAGTTTTTCCATCGAAGGTTCTTTTGATTAATGGCCATTTCAACTCCTTTAAAAATATCTGTACCAGTAGTTGTGCCATGAATACTATACATATCAAGAAGTTCTTCGTGCACTTCATAGCTTTTATCTACTCCTCGAATATAAATCAACACCTGAGCAGTATCTGACACATCCGTTGACTCATCCAAGGCCAAAGAAAACCACTCAAAATGTCAATTTTTGTCGAATAGTTGAGAGGATATATTTTCAGCGATGTTTTCTACCCTTCGAGCCACAGTGTTTGCTGACATACTGACAGTTTTTAATAAATTTACCTTTTCAGGGCACATTTCTTCGGCTACTGCAATTATGCATTCTTTGATCATTACTCCATCGGTGAATGGTTTTCCACGTTTTGCAATTTCAAGAGCCACACGAAAGCTGGCACGAGTTGCAGCCTCTTGTTCAGTTTTGAGTTTTGTAAATGAAGATTGCTGGGATTTCAATCCGCGCTGCATAGCTTTGAATTTTTCTGTCCGCAAACTTCCTGTATATTTTGAGTAATTTTGAAAATGTTTTGTTTCATAATGACGTTTAATGTTAAATTCTTTGAGAACGGCTATGCTTTCATTGCAAATCAAACATAGCGCCTTGTTACTGGACTCAATTACGAAATACTGAATGTTCCACTGATCTTTGAATTTTCTGCATTCACTATCAATTTTTCGCTTCTTTTCCATACTACTAATTCACACACAAAAGCAACAATTCAAATCAAAATACTGTTATAAAGATGTCTTAAACTTAAACACGCACAAACACGTTTTAAGGAGGTATGCAATATTTTATTTAACAACAGTGTCATAGGAACTGACTTGTGGTTGCGCCACTAGCCTTCTTATATATTCCAATTACTGCCATCTAGAAGTGAGTGGAAGACACCAGAACTTTCTCGAACCAACGAGATTATTCTGTACGTGCTATTAGTGCCATCTGTTAGCGATAGAAGGTACTACCTATTTCCGCTTGTGTCCACCAGATGTCGTGTCACGTTACTCCTCATGGCTCGTACTCTACGACTAATCTAGAAATTACAGATAATGACAGGAAAATTAATAATATGCACTGTTGCCGTTTTGCGGACTTTAGTCCGATTTGCAGCCTTTTTTAAACGTTGTGTACTTTTTCGGACTTTTTTTTTCATCAGTGGACTATTTCACTTCTTACCACCGGCAACAATGATAATATGGTTTTGGCCCTCGGAACTTACTGGAGTAATCAGTATGGCCCTAAGGCTGGAAAGTTTGGATACCCCTGATGTAGCCGAAGCGACGAGTTAATCTTATTCGTCGGTTTCTTAGTACTTTGTCACTCTGCTCGCATCGGAAATTGCGAATGGACGGATTGTCGGTTACTTATAATAATGCGGCCCGGGCCGGTGTTTTGGTGGACAATTTAACATTAAAAAAAAGCTTAATCAAAAATTACCTGTAAATTATTTTATACATTTTTATAATTTTACAATTGGATTGATCCTGTTATTATAATAATGTTAAATAAATGTTTTAAAGCAGATTATTTTGGGTATTTCGCCACTGAATGAATTATTACTATTATTTAAAAAATGTTTTTTTGGTTTTTTTAATTTTAACAAGAAGCTTAACGTTTTGGAATGCAATCTGTTTTCGTTATCAGAAGCTAAACATAGGAAAGAAAACTTATAATAACTTACCTATCGTAAGTAACAAAAATATCTTTTAAATTAAACAAATTACCAAAAAAAATATTTTGTTGAATAATTAGTTTCCAAAAATGAGCGAGCATGAGGGTTCCTTGATCAGGGCCGCAGGGGTGGATTTACGCAAAGGCTGAGTAAATAAACCGGCGGTAAATCAATGGGCGGCAAATTTACGATTAATTTTTTAAAAACTATAATCATAAATTTTAATGATGTAATTAATGATTTTGCAGAAAAAAAGGTTCGTTCGAAGAAAAATGTTAATTTATGGTTTGCCTATAATTAAATAATACATAGTTCAAAAAAATACTTATTAGTTTTAATATTTTAATTTATATTTTGTTTTTCTATTATTAAATTTGTTTGTTTTAAAAAATTGTTATTTAATTTTCTATATGAGTTACTTTGTTAGATTTGTTTATTAAATTTCTATAAGAATTACTAGTGAAGTTTACATTCTTTTAATGCCAAATTTTTTGTTTTCTCATAAAATATTGGCATATTAGGGCGGCAAAAATATATAAGCCCATGGGCGGCAATAAGTTAAATCCGGCCCTGCAGGGCCGTATCTAGGTATGGCCGCGCCCTTGGCGGGCCATACCTAACGGGGAGTCCGGGGGTTTTTCCCCGGAAACTTTACAAAATTAGGTTTAAAGTTTTTTTAATCCGAAAACTTTGTTTCTTTAAAATACCAATTTTGTGGTGGAATTTGTGTAAAATTGAATATTTTCTTTATATGAAAATATTAGCCTACTATTTAAAAGAGACATGATTTACATAACAAAAATTGTTTGTATTTGACTGAAAAAAGTGGAATGTAAATTAACTGTATACCCTTATTTGCGTATAATTAAACCAGTCTTTCTCAAAGTGGGCGATAACGCCCCCTTGTGGGCGCTGAAGGCCTAAAGGGGGGCGGTAAGAGGCCCAGAAAAAATTGGGGGGCGCTGTAATTAGTGATGAGCAAAACAAGACCGGGCTAGTCTTGGTCTTGGTCTTGGTCTTGCAAGCCTGGTCTTGGTCTTGGTCTTGCAAGCCAAAAGAAGGTCTTGGTCTTGGTCTTGGTCTTGCACCACCCGGTCTTGGTCTTGGTCTTGGTCTTGCTTGTCTTGCTTTTTTTTGGTAGTAATAATTTAAACTAAGCAATCTTGAATAAAATATATCTTTTTAATACTTAAATATAAATCAAGATGGGGACTATATTTTTTGCTTTAAAATTTTAAAATATACCAATTTTAATCTTAAACGTACATTTAAATTATTTGATTAAAAAGCATATTTTTAATAAAGGCGTTTATTTATTTATAGCGCCAGGCCGGATTTCATTTTTTTCCGCCCATAGGCTAATAAATTTTTGCCGCCCTAATATGTCAATATTTTTTAAATGTAGTAATTCTTATAAAAAAGTATTTTTTAAAAGTAGTAATTCTTAAAAAAAATTATAAAACAAATTTAACAATAGTAAAACATACAGAAAATTAATTAGCAATTCTTTAATCTCTAAATATTAAAAAAATATATATTAATTTACCATTACATTTTTTTTTAAATTAATAGTAAATTGGCCGCCCATAATATTTGCCGCCCTGGGTTTCAGCCTACTCAGCCTTTGCGTAAATCCACCCCTTTATAGCGCTCTATTTTTGGTTAAATTAAGACACAACCTTCTTTGATTCATTTGCTGGCATATAGAAACATTTTAGGGATAAGCATCATATAAATTTTCTTTGAAGAAGCAGATAAAATTAAAATACAAAACTGTGTACTATGTGAGCAGAAAAAAAAGACTTAATTTCAACCAGATGTGAAATATATGTGAAAATAATTCTGATATGTAATCATTGGTTTCTGATTCAAAAAAAAGTTATTTAAAAAACATTTTAGTTTATATGAACTTTTTACCTTTAAATTGGTTAAGAATTTGTCTTACAAAAAGCGGCATAAAATATTTAATTATTTACTATTTCAGAATTTTTCTATTATTCCACTGCCACTCAAAAAAAACTCCCTTATTTTTAGCTTTTCCCCTAAAATAAAAAATTTATGGAGAAAAATCAATTTAGAAAAAATCGCCACCCTGTATATTATGCTGGAAATTGTAGTTATATAGGAACAATGACGACATAGATGGTTTTAAATATTATTTTTGGTTTTGACTTTCCGTCAAACCGGAAGATTTTACAATCCATTTATATAAAAAGTATTCCTTTATCATATGACAAATATATTTTTTATTAATCCATTACTTTCACATTATCTTAATTTAAGAAGCAATCTAATGGTGCTACCATTAGATTGCTGAATTTTGAGATTTTGATCCAATAAGTGACATTACTTGATAGGCTAATTTAAAAAAAACATTAAAATTATGAAAGTAATATTCAGCTTCCATAACTTTTGTACCCCTAGTTTTTTCTCTGTCGTAAACGATTTCGAGATGTCAAGCTTTGTCGGACCATTGAGTCACCATCTCATTATTTTTGAAACATGTTATTTAATTTATTCGTTATCGTTGTTAAAGAACTATAGAACTAAAAGAACAAAGTGATCGATTTAATTATTATTTTATTTAAGAAACTCTTCTTATTAAATAATCGCTCCTGTTGACAGTTCTTGGCACAGTTTTTGTCATGTCTGTATGAAATGCCTCTGTATATTAAATATAACAATAAAATAGTACAATTTCAAAAAAAGTTGCAGAAGTGCAAGAGTCTTGCAGGTCGGTCTTGGTCTTGCGTAGTCTTGCACACCTCGGTCTTGGTCTTGGTCTGGTCTTGCATACCCCGGTCTTGCAAGCGAAAAGGCAGTCTTGGTCTTCGGTCTTGGTCTTGCTGCAAGACCAAGACTAAGACCCAAGACAAGACCGGTCTCGCTCATCACTAGCTGTAATTTAAGGGGGCAATGGGTGATTTGTTACTTTAGCTACCTTATTTTAAAATTCACTGAAATTAAAATCCTTCTCCTACACAATATCCATTTATAAGTTCATATTTATATCCTATTTTATTGTATAAATATAAACTAAAAATATATTAACCCTGCAGGCGGGGCGCCATAAATTATAACACCAAACGGGGCGCCGGGTCTCAGAGACCCGTGTCAAAAAAAAAAATGGATAATATTTTAAATCAATATTATATAATTTTGTGAAAGATACAACGTTTGTTTCTAAGATTAACTAAAAAATTTTTATAATAAAAAACTCAAATACATACAATACTTATCCAAACGGGAATACTTAAAAAAAAATAGGGGAATGGTCAAAACATGTATAAAAACATATATCACAACAAAAACGCAATTCATGTTTTTAAACAAGTTGAGATACTATCAAAAGTTAACGTTTATTGATTTCTCGCAGTATTGGAACATGGAGGACATCAAGCTTGAAGATGGCTTAGGCAAACGAATTTTTGACATTTTTGGCAATAATATTTTGTTTTTGAGTCTTTCTTGCAAAAGTAGCACCGTTTTCTGGTCCCTGCTTGAATTTCTGGGTTGTTTCTATTAAGTGTGCCAGCAACCTCTTGTCGTATCGCTCTCACTGATGGTCGTACATTCATTTGAAGGGAACGTCGCTCTAAATGGTCTTTGGTCAAATATAGAGCAAGATCTTTAAGGAACGATCGTCTTATAATACTATAAACTTTGTTGTTGGAAGCATAGATAATCTGAGCGTTAACTCCTGCCATATTCAAACATGGAATAGAAAACAACCATGGGCCATCTTATTGTGTTTCTAGCTACATCGTAGGTTGCACATAATTTATCTAGATTGTCCATCCTCCTTTGGTATGATTATAAAATGTAATTATCTCGGGTTTGCATTTATCACCTGTGGATTGATCAATATTGTCATCATGATGTAAACTAGAAACAAGAATTACATTTCGATATTTTTTGGGCACGTAGGAGACTATAGTATTATTCTTGAAATCCAAAAACTGAGGAATACTCATGTCGGGCTCTTGTGTTAGTAAATTCAATTGGCAACTCCCCTCTTATTTTTCTTTATAGTGCCAACATATGTAATTTTATGGTTTTCAAATAATGTATTTACTAGATTTATACTTGTGAACCAGTTGTCGCATGTTAGATTTCTATTCGTTTCTGATATTGGCTCTATCAGTCGTAAAACAACACTAGACGGATCGTTAGGTATTTCATATGGGCCTGGTGGCTGCTTCCCAACATAGACTTCTAGATTCGACGCATACGAGGTGGCAGAATCAACCAAAGCAAAAATTTTTATTCCGTATCTATTAGGTTTGCTCGGAATATACTGCTTGAAAGAACATCTTCCTCTAAAAGCCTCCAGCTTCTCGTCAATTGTGGTATTAGCTCCTACTGTATATGCTTTCTTACAGTTTTTAACAAAAGTATCAAATAAAATTCGTATTGGTGCCAACTTGTCAAACTGACGTCTTTCTTGTCTTGTGTCCAAATCGTCAAATCTCAAGCATCGAAGCAGAAAATGGAACCGGTCTTGAGACATCACTAACCAAAATCGCTCGATTCCAATACCGCTCCTATCCCATAAATCTTTAGTATTAAGCCGAGCACTTTTTAGTGTTCCTGCAAGATATAACAAACCAAAAAGGGCTTTTATTTCACATATATCTGTGTGCTTAGCTCTTCTTTCTCTGGATTAATTTTGTGCCAGTCTAGATATATAAAGGTTTGTATTTTCAACGATAGATTCTAGCATTTCATCGGTAAAATACAGGGACCAACATTCCAAAGCGGTTTTAGCATTTTTACCGTAGTCTTTGACACCTGGTAACCGAAGAATAATATTTTCTCTTCTTGTCCGAACGGCCTTATTGGGACAATGTTTTTTCCAGCGACTGGTTCCATCTTTACCTAAGAAAACTGGTATTCTTGGTTTTTTTTGGGGAGAAATAATAATATCTTCGTCATCACAATCTTGCTCCGATTCGCTATCAGTACTTCTAGTTTCTAAAATATTTTCTTCAGAAGCTAGTCCTCTTCGTCATCCGGCTCTTCATCCAACGGATATTCTTCCCATAGCTGACGAAGTCTTTCTTGTTCGCTTCGTAACTCATTATCTAAAACAAGTAAAAAAATCGAAATATTTTTTATATATATAATAAAATTATCTAATTTCAAAATAGAATTTGTGAAATTGCATAATTATTTTATTAAGCAACTTCGAGATTATAATAAAAAAGACTCAAACTTACCAATGTGTAAATGAACTCTCCAAATATTTGTATCATAAAAGGGGCGCCGGGTCTCACAGACTTTTTTTCGTATTTAAATCAACTCAAAAAAACGACACCTCACCGCTTGCTGCAGTTGTAGAGGTGTAAAAACCATGTATTCGGTACTGAGTAACGGGTTTCGCCATCTAGTACCAAGGAACGAAACGTTACACACGAATGCATTTCGTTATTCGCATGCATTTCGTTTGCATTTTTCGTATTATACTGTTCACGCAAGTACAGTTGATGCGTGTTTTAACGTTTGCTGATCGTATGTTTTAATTCCAGGGCGCAATCTTTTGGTGAATTTAAAAACGTATTAAACGTTTATTAAAGGTATTTTGTGTGTAGACAAAGTTTAAAATTTGAACAGAAAAAAGGTATGAAAGTATTTTTTACAAATTAGAAATATGTATGTTTTTGTTTTTTATTACCGCGTATTTTCACGTTTTGTTTTGTTCTTATCTTAAACGCTCTAAATTTTAATTGTTTTTGCTGTTAATTTTTAAATATTATTAATTGTTTATATCTCATATATTATTATTTACACTTATTTTTTTAATTTTACAGTTTAATTTTCTTTACAATGGATAAGAAAAGAAGATTTTATTTTTTAAATATAAACCAGAAATTCCTGACATAAAATGTTTTTATTTAATTATGATTTTTTATTGATATGGCGCGACGAGCAAGTCGCAGATGTTAAATGTTAATGCTTGCCCATAACAATTGCGGCGCTTTAGGTTCAATTTCATTTTACGAAAAAAGATTTTCTTTGTTGTTTTAGTTTTGTTTGAAATGTTTTTATTTTATTTTTACGTTTATTTTAATTCTAAGAACAAAAGATTTTTTTTGTTGTTTTTATTTTGTTTAAAACATGGTTTATTTCATTTTTTGTGATTAATTTCGTTCTAACCAAAACTATTTTAATTTGACTTATTAATAGAATGTTTGTAAATTTCATTGATAATAAATAACTTTCGACATCTATTTGTTGCTTGTAATATAACATAAGATCACGATTAAAATTTTCAAAATAGTAAATCCATTGCAAATTTGGAGATTCCGTCAACAGTTTATTGTAGTTATACACTTTACTTATTAAATCAAACTAATTTAAGAATAACTTAAACACAATTCTGGTTTAAAATATGAACAAGTGAAAAAATACACCTTACGCAGCTTGGTATGTAATGCATTAGTATGTTTTCACACCGCGACGTCATACTGTACGCATACCAATACACTGATTCGTTCCTCTAACATAACATAGCATGTTATGAGGTATCAAAGTAACGAGTAACGTAACGATACGATGTAACGAGTACTAATTGATATAGTAACGAATACATACGGGTACCTCTTTTTCGTTACTTTTACACCTCTATGCAGTTGTACTTACCGCCAAGCTGGGGAAGGTACACGAATGCATACCTCAGAACGAATTTTTCCAAAATCCTCGAAATTTTGGCGGCCGGGTCCGAGACCGGCGCCCTGGTTGAAAGGTTAAATATTTGTTATTTAATGCGTTCACAAAGCTATTTATATCTTAAGATATTTAATAATAGGTATCAAACACTGAAATATTCGTGTCTTCAAGAGTCGCAGGTGAGGTCCCCACCTTCGAAAACACGTATTAAAAATAGGTAGCTATATCTATTGTTGCGGCCAAGCTGAACACTTGCGGAACGCAAGATTTTTTCATGTACTTAATCTAGTAAATAAAGAAAATAAATTGAAATTAAAAGGTTCAATTATAATTCACGTTTGGCGCGAACAAATATTGTACGATGTATTTGTGCAATCCTGTATTATAGTCCGTCAACGTTCGTGCGGTCCGTGTTTTCGTCCTCTACCCCGACACTCTTAATATTGTAAAGTTGTATTATTATTGCTCAATGTTGATTATTGTTAATTTTGAATAAAAAATTGTCTTAATATTGCAAAGTTGTATTATTATTGCTCCCCCTCTTCCTGGCAAGAAAATTATCGTTTAGAATATAGGTTTAATTTAACTCCAGGCGTGACTAATATGTTATTGAGATTTTTAAGGCGAAAAAAAATGGGGAGCGCTACAAAATAACTGATTTTCAAAGTGGGCGTTAGACGAAATAAGTTTGGGAACCTCTGGATTAAACTAAGAATAAATTTTCTTAACAATAAAATCGTAGTTACAAAAATACTGCGTGCATAACAGGCCTACTAAAACGTAACATTTATACTTTAACAAATTAAATAACATGCAACAAAATATTTGATTAAAACTTATATTACATTTATTTTTATAAACATGTGCCAAACATACCTAATATAATATTAAAAATAATTTCGTGCACCAATTACTTCTTTATAGTCTAACAAACTAGCTAATTTCTGTTTAATTAAAATCAGCTATGCCACTCTAACCCCCTCCGCTCAAAATCACCCTCAAAAGTCTCCAAATCCCTAGTGACCTTCAAGGCTGATTATTGGGGAGTTAGAAGGGTTTTTGGGTTTTGTGTCTGTGGCGACTTTTGATCAGCGTGTTGAAAACTATTACTTTGCAAAGTTTGAAAACAATTGACCAAAAACCATTTTCCATAGGAAAATTGCGGGGTCCTTTAAAATGCATTTATCTCGAAAAACAGTTGCTCCTATATATATATATATATATATATATATATATATATATATATATATATATATATATATATATATATATATATATATATATATATATATATATATATATATATATATATAATGGTTAATGTTACTGTAATAAAGCGGTTATTATGATATTTAGTAAATGTGAAAAATTGAAAAAAACAACTAAACTAACCACAACTAACCAAAATTATTAGTTTTAACCAGAACGCACCAAAGTTGTTAGTTTTGGTTAGTTTTCGTTCAGTTTTTTTTCTTAATTTTTCACATTCACCGGAAAATATACATAATAAGCACTTTATTACATTAACCGTAATATATATTAGCTGTAAAATAAATTTACTGTCTGCTTTATTTTAAAAAGTATATGACACATCAGAATAAAACTGATGATGCATTGATTTTTATAGAAACTACCACAAAAATACATTATACCATTAGTCGGTGCTACCAGTATAGTTGTATAGGGTACTTAATCTGTTCAATAATGACATCAGAATTTGCATTTTACACATCCAACTCTTATGTATGCTTGTTACTGTTACTTGTTATTTGCTGAGGACAGCAAATAACAAGTCAAAATTATTTTGTAATCAAACGTATTGGATTTTTATTGCAAATGGCTACAATTAGGTCATCGTTCACTAACTAAGAGTTAGTAAACGATGATTAGGTAAATAAAATGGGTGCCTACTTTATAAACTTAAATGTTAGAAAGTTCATCATGAGTCAAAACTGTACTTTTCTTGCTTTTACCTGGGCAAGATCGTTGATGATATCGTTAAAATCAATCTGAGACGCAATGTCGTATTCTATATTCAGAATTGCTTTGTCAATCTGATTTCTTGATCATTTGCATCTTGCTGAACGAACTCTTACAAGACGCCATACTTACAGGCATTGTTAAAATATCCTCAACACAATTGCAATATTAGAATAATTAGAAATAACGTTCAGGACATCCAAATTCCACACATACACACATCCTCATTGACGTCCTTTATCAGCTCCTTTGCATGATACTTGAAAGTAACAACTTTGTTCACAAGCTCTAAAGTATCGATTCTTTGGCATACATCGCACCAAAATCAGCTGCACAATTTATAAAAAGAAAATCAGAATACTCACTTAAAGACTTTCCGGATAAAAAATTAAAGTCAGATGAAACTGAATACTAGGCTGTTTGTTCACTTGTTCATTTCACTTTTAATCCTATCAAACACAACGAAACACTCTCTCTCAAATAATTTTTTTGCACTCAACGAATATGCTTTATCTCCAGTCATTTTACCAGCCATTCTTTTGACTTTTTCAGTCTCTTAACAAGAAAACACCATTATAATTTTCAAGGAACCACATGTAGCTTTGGCTTTTTCTGTGTATTTCTTAATTCCTTCTTTACGCAGGTTTTCAACTTTTTTAGCCAAACCTGTAAGCAAACTTGATGCAGCGTCGAGAGTGGTCGATTTTCCTTGTAGTGACTTGTTTGTGCAGTTCAAGCTAATTAAAACATCAGACCATATCTCTAGCAAGCAGACAAATTCGTAGTCAATATGGTTCAGAAGTTTCATAGCCCCAAATACTGTATCGGCAAAATGAACTAGTGCTGCTCCCAATTTATAAAATACCAATTTATTCGCAGCTGAAATATTAAAAAAAAAAATTTAAGAGTTACATTCTCGCCTCGAATCTCGCTGTAGGTATCAGGATAAATGGATATTTTATTAATAATTCATACAATTTTTCAGTCGCAATATATTAAAAAGAATTAAATTAAGTATCTAAGTTAAAAATTTGTAATAAAATTGTTCTGTTGTAATATATTTATTTGATTAATTTTGTAAATAAAAATAACAATAATATGACTCCGGTACTGACAACTGATAAAAAAAAATCATGGCCGATTTTGCGCCCTCCCCGGTAGCTGCGCCCTTAGCAGGCGCCCATCTCGTCACCGCCTAAATACGGCCCTGTCCTTAATTAGCGTTTGTTCCTTAAAAAAAAAACTAAAAATCAAAAACTGAGAATTTACTGTACAAAATATACAGGGTGTCCCAAAAGTAATGGGACACAGAGCAACGGCAGATTTCTTAGGCTGCAATAATACAATTAACGTAAACTTGCCTTATCCCAAAGTTGATAATAACTAAGATACGGGGTGTTAAACTTTAAATTTTGTTTTCATTTTTTCGTAATAATTTCTTAAGTACATGACATAGCGGTACAAAATTAGGGATTTGGGGGTTCTATAAGGCAAAAGATTCAAATTTGTCCATACTTTTAATGTTGCTTGTAGAGGGCGCTAGCTACGGCCTACCCCACTTGTTTTAGCTGGAATTACTTTTTTTAAGCTTAATATATTGACCTGTTTATTAAAAAAGAAGTTACTATAATTCCTTCTGCGTCAAAAATGTATACTTCATTTAGGTTTCTTGAAGCAACTGTTTTCGAGATAAATGCATTTTAAAGGACCCCGCAATTTTCCTATGGAAAATGGTTTTTGGCCAATTGTTTTTAAACTTTGCAAAGTAATAGTTTTCAACACGCTGATCAAAAGTCGCCACGGGCACAAAACCCAAAAACCCTTCTAACCCCCAAAATTCAGCCTGGTCACTAGGGATTTGGAGACTTTTGAGGGTGATTTTGGGCGGGGGGGGGTTGAAAGTTAGAGTGGCGTAGCACTGATTTTAATTAAACAGAAATTAGCTAGTTCGTTAGACTATAAAGAAGTAATTAGTGCACGAAATTATTTTTAATATTATATTAAGTATGTTTGGCACATAAGTTTCTTTAATATTAAAAATAAAGAGTTTCGTATTTTTGTAATTTAGCCTTTCTTTGAAATAAAACGTTTTGTTTTTATTATTAAAAACCAAATCCATATTGTTTTCTCTTTGTTTGTTGTTCATAGTAATATGTAGTCTAATTCCAAAATGTGCACAATTTTAACTGCGCCTGAGGCGACCAAAAACCTAGAGACAGCCCTGAGTGTCTCTGTCTTAAATTCAATATCCTCTTTAATAAGCTGAATTTAATGACGAAATTGTTGTCGCTGTGTTTTTTTTATTTGCACATTATTCAATTTACTCTGAATTTACTCTCTACCTTCCTTCTCACGTTACTTATGTCTTCTTTAAAGTCATCTATAATTCGTTGTAATCGAGTTTGCTTTTCTTATAATGTTTTTTTTTAATTCGACTTTGTATTTGATTTAATTCCTTTTGTCATTAATTCTAATCTTTTCGTTTTTCTAACCTTTTTATCTTGTTTTTCTTGTTTGATTTTATTAACTTAGTTTTCCAAAATTTTCTAAGTCCGATCCTGTTCTTCTTTTTCTTTTTGTTATCTAGCCATTGTATCCTGCAAATATTTTAGTATTCCCTCCTGTTCCAATTGCCTTTTGACCTTCTTTTGCCAGCCCTCTTTGCTAGAATATCCTGTTCAGTTTGTATTTTACTTAATTGTTCTTGCATCTTCCTAGCTGGTTCCTCCATTTTGACTGTTTGTTGTCTGTTCAAAAGCATATATTAATTAATCGTGCGTAGGACCTACTGATGTTTAAAACACAAACCGATAACAAAAACTTAAAAATATTTCTTTTTCCACAAAGAGTTTCTAGAACTTTTTAGCAGAAATTTATAGAAACTTTTTTATTAAAGTCTTAAGGTTTCTAACACAATGATTATGTTAAAAGTTAAAATTCGAATATCTATTCAAATTGAACTTTTAGAAGTCAGTCTCAATCGGCTTACAGGCACGTCCAATTTTTTTTCTGTTCTTTAAACTTATATTTATTTTACGGTGTCCACTGTATATTAATTGTAAGTCTTATTTCTGACACCAAATGTTACGGTTTTGTAGCTTTCCTTACAAGTTCGACCATTAAAACACTCGTCAATACCTTAACACTTTATACAAACCTCTACAGTTTCTCATCTAAACACAAGCAAATAAATAATTTTGAAAACTAAATTATTTTTTTTACAAAGGTATATTATTTCTAAATTTTTCAGTTTAAACCCCCACTTTTTGTGGTCAATATAAACCATTGTAGTTTCATTTATCAATTGTTAGCTTTTCAAAAATTTCCATAGAACAACGCATTAAGGAAATTAAACGTTTAATCTTCATTTAAAATAAATTTAAAATCTTAATGAATTTTATGTCCGTTGATATAATTACCCATTGGTTCTAGAAACCATTATATTTTTATAATCAAATCTAAACAGCAAATCTAATAGTGCTATTTATAATTTAAACTACAAGAATTCATGGGTGACAGGTTAAGTACCCCTAAATTTTTGCAACCAGGGTTCAAATTCTATTGTAGCCAAACTTTTTTTTTATTATGTTTATTTATAAAAGTATCTATTATTTTTTTTATTAAAAAAAATGTAGTATAAACATATATCGGTAATTTTGGTTATATTATAGCATACACCCACAAGTATGTATTTAAACTTGCTTTCCCAAATAATTCGAGTTATAGCAGTAAATAGTAAATTAACACTATTATCTTTAAAAAAAACATACGGTCGAGTGATGATCGCGTTGTTAAAGTTAGCAATGGACTTAACGATGGGTTGGATTTAACAAAGAGGTAAACATGAACGCCCTTGGCAACAGGGCATAACTTAAATAATAACCATTTATCAAAACATAAATTAGTTCAGGATTTTGCATTCAAAATCAAATAAACATATTTAAAAAACAATAATAAAATAATTACCTTGCACAGAATATGCAAAAAAATTGGTTCGGCACTCCAACAAGTAGTTTTATATATTTTCTTCAAAAAAAAACAGCACAATAGATAGCTCAAATGACCAATACTATATAACTTCTTAGATTTGGGTTTTTAATAGGTTTTTTAATATAATTCATGTCTACTACATTTTATTGATACATTCCGGTAGGTAGATTCATTTAGAGTAGACAAAATATTTGCTTTATTTTCATAGAAAATTATAGGCAATATTACTCTGATTTTTAGTTTTTTGTCAAAGTTATAAAATATTATAAACAAAGCATTAACATTTTTTAAACTTTTATGGCTTGATCTTGTTAGGTATGTAAGAAGGGCTCCACGGCGTGAAAAATTTATACGACAATTATTTAAACAGTTTTTTTAATATACAATAAAGACGAAAGTTCGAAATAATTATGCTAATTAACAATTGTCCAAATTGTTAAAAAATTAACTTTAAGTTATATTAATTTTTAACGGGAATAAATTCTTTGAAGTGTTTTAAATACACTGTAAATACATCATAATTTTTTAAAATTTTCAATTAATATTTAATACCCTATAAAAATTAATTAGAATGACGTATTCGGTTTTGACGTTAAATTAAAATTATAAATAATGGAGATAGAATTCCGGGAGTTAAGACTTTTTTATCGAAAATTTTCTTCTCTTAAAGATCTTTTTTGCAATTTCCGTTATCTCTTATGGTTTTTGAGTTATCATCAAAAAGGATTTTTTTTTTGTTTTGTTAATAACAATTGCAACATTTAGTTGAAGAAAAAAATCCTCAAATCGCCTTTCTTAGATTTGCATTCCGCGTCGAATGAGCTATCGCTTATATTTTTCGAAGCCTTCTAACTATTTTTCGTAGGAAACACACTTCTCGACTAGACTAACTACAATAATTTTAATAGTATAGCTTTTGCGGTTTTTTGGAGCAATACTAAGTTTCATGATGAAATTAAAATTTATGTCTCTCAAGAAACATTTTTTTTCTTTTTGAATTAGCTTGTGCTGACTTTTTTGGGATATAATAAAACTGAAAACTACTAGTTTTTGTTAATATCTAATAATGCAAGCATTGGTCACTTGTCGCGCATGATCGTTCACAGCTTGCCCACCTGGATTTTTATAGAAAGGGGGAAAAGAATCATAAAGGCTTTAATTAGCTGGAAGAATTATTTTAATACTGGATGCAAGAAAAGTCCAAAATTATACAGGGTGTCCCAGAATATGTGGGCAATCTCTCGGAATCTAATAGAAAACCTGAAAATATTATGACAAGTTCAAATAAACTTTTTTCCTATGAGCCTCCCCTACGGAGATACAGGTACATAACCGACGCCCCAGGAAATCGTTTTTGTTTTTTGTAACTTTTAAAATACTAGGGTAATTTAATATTTTTTTAATATGATGGTTACTAAAAAAGTCTTCTTAAAATGAACCCATTAAATCATATTTGGCTTTTTTAGTTTGCCAGGGACGGACTAGCTCTGACACAAGAATAGCAATTTTTTTAACATCCCTGTATGATAAAGACTCAACAATATTATTTTTAGATAGCTTTAACCTTATACCAACTTGATTGACATCGAAAAAATCAACTGTTTACGAGAAATAAAATATCATGGTTGGTATTTTTTTTTACATTATACAGGGTGTTTTCTAATTTTACGTCAATATTACGGATCATTTTTTGGGTCCATTTTAAGAAGAAAACTTTATATGAACGTATGTCCTAAACGTCTTAACTTTTGAGGTACAGGGTGGTAAAATTTTTAAAAATAAATCATTAATTATTAAAATCTGTAATAGCACTTTAGATATTTTAATGAAATGAATGGCATATAAGTATTATGTATCAAGAAGCCTTTTTTAGTCACATTTTTTCCATTTCCACCAGTGGCGTTCGTACAAAATTTGACCTGCCTATTTTGGCAAATAAAAAAACAGTGGTACACTAAAAAATGCTTCTTGATACATAGTACATGTAAGCCAAATATCAGTAAAATATCTAAAGTGATATTACAGATATTAATAATAAATGATTTATTTAAAAAAAAATTACCACCCTGTATCTGAAAAGTTAAAAAGTTTAGGACATACGTTCATATGAAGTTTTCTTCTTAAAATGAACCCAAAAATTGCCTCCCTAAATATTGACGTACAATTAGAAAACATCCTGTGTATAATGTAAAAAAAATACCAAACATAATATTTTATTTCTCGTAAACAGTTGATTTCATCGATGTCGATCAAGAGCACCTTTTTTGTTTTATGTTAAAGCTATTGAAAATTAATGTTGTTGAGCCTTTATCATACAGGGTGTTAAAAAAATTGCCATTATTGTGTCAGAGCTAGTCCGTCCATGGTAAACTAAATAAGCCAAATATTATTTAATGGGTTCATTTTAAAAAGACTTATCTAGTAACCATCATATTAAAAAAATATTAAATTACGCCTAGTATTTTAAAAGGAATTCCAGGGTAGTCCGTTATGTACCTGTATCTCCGTAGGGAAGGCTCGTAGAAAAAAAGTTTATGGGAACTTGTCATAATATTTTTGGGTTTTCTATTAGATTCCGAGAGATTGCCCACATATTCTGGGACACTATGTATATTGCATTGATTTAAAGAGTCAGTCAATAACCATGGGCACCTACTTGTTGAACCAATTCAACAAATGTTTTGTTCAGGTATCTTTCTCAAACAAAAATAAACACATTATTAAGCTTTTGGGACTCTTGGCAACATTCGTCGGAACGGTAACAAATATACAGGATGTATTCAGAGTATTACCTAAAGTAAAAAAAAGCAAAAACAAACCGGTTGTTTCATTTAAACATTCAAAGTTCAAGTCATTTCTGGTAAAATTGGAAGTTGCATAATACTGGATACATCCTGTATATCTTAATATACAAAAAGAAGAAAAATAAAAGTATCACATTAAATTATGTTACTACGTTCTTAATAAACCACATAACTGCTGAATAAGTAGTACCAATGTGTATTCTCCTGTGAAAGCTAAAAGCTTTAAATTTTTTAGTATTAAAAATACCACTTTATCAATATATAGTGAAATAAAAGTCGCTCTCTTCGTTGTTTTTATATTTTTCTAAAGACAAAACAGTTGTAGATACCATCTTTTTTCCATTCTGAGCGATTCTCGGTATAGGACTTGTTAAAAAATATATTTTAATTGTCATATTTCTTTTTCAAAATAGAAAAGGCTCATTAATGTATATGTATATTTCGCATCAAACCCTTCTCGATTGGCTTCTGAAATAAACTATTTTATTCAAACCGCAGCCAATGTAACGTTTAGTTACTTATCATTTTATAAAAATTATAAAAAAAATGCAAATGGTATGTTGCCGTTACTTTAAACATTTCAACTGTATAGCTGTCGTTTCATTTAATTCGAAGTAAATGTTTCCAGCAAATGTAAATATAAACGATCAAAAAAAAATCTTTATTATAGAAGGACTTAACTTGTGATTACATCATAGGTTTTAATAAAACACGTTTTATAACAAAAGTTTTAAGGGTTTTAAGTATCTTTTTATTTTGCCACATTTTATTGACTCGCCCTGTTAAGGAAATATATTTATAGACTAAGAAGAAACTTTGCGCTTCAATAATTTTTGTTTTTATTCACATTTTTGGGGCAATGATCAGTAGCACGCGGCGATCAGAAATGTTTACAGGTCATACAGGCAGTGAATATTATGAGCCAATTGCGCGCAGGTTGATAGACCCCTCGCACATATTTTTTAAGTATCTAAAAGTAACCCTTTATACCTAAATAAGGCTTTTGTTAAATATTTCTTTATACGAAATTTAATGACAGTTAGATTAGATTAGATTAGATTATTTCAGCGAAGATGGCGAAAAATGACCTCCACCACTGCAACCTTACCAGATTTATTGTGGTTTCTCCTATCGTTCTTTAGAGTACCTTGTCCAAGCCCGTCTTCTTAACTAGACTCCAGAGTCTCGACACTGGCCACTCCATATAACTTGCCGGTTTTGGCTTCTCCTCCCCAAGCCTAGTAAACCTAAGCCTGCATAGTGCTTCGCTTTGCTTTGCTTTCACTTTTCTTGGCCTCCGTCGGTGAACGTTCAGCCAGCTCTTCCCGTTCCAGACGCACGTTGTTGTCAACGTGAACTTTCCCGAGCTTCGTAGGTGGAACTTCTGGATCGTCGGGCTCTGTAACCCCCAGAAATTCCGAACTTTTTCAAAACTTGAATTTTTAGCAAAAAGAAAAATCGATGCAGGGCACAAACAATGACAGTCCGACCAGGGACTGCTTCTGTTTTTACGCATAACCGTTTTCTGTCAGTACTGCCCCTCCCTGCTGAGCGCGCAACCATCTTCCGCCATTAGGAAAATACCTCGTGCGTGGGGCCCTCAGACAATAACACCTACACTACAAGGACAAAGTGCTCCGATGTGACGTCATCACCCGGAGGCCGACCGAACATTGATGCTGCTACTGACATCGCATAAATATTTATATTTTAAATCAATTGATTGCAGTATTGGCGATTAACATAATGCACAAAAAATTAATAAATAAGAAAAGTAATGACAAAAACAAATAATAATAATTAAAAGAGTAGTTAACTGGAAAATATGTCTCTAGACACTATATTTTAATTATTAAGTGATGCGTATTTTTACATTCTTAGATAGAAAAATGTCATAATGTCGATAAACATCATAAGTAATAATATCATACAATTCATTATTGATTTTTTTGATAAGTATAAATTACCCAAAAAAATCATTTCGAATAAGTATTGAGTTTTCGTTTATTCCCTTTACCTAATCGATCATTTTTTTTTCCACAGTAATAGGGATAGCCAAATTTTAATAATTTACCGTGTTCTAAATCGTGCAATTTTTTTAATGAGGAAAACGATGCGCATTTCTGACCGTCGGAGCCGGTAAAAAAGTCAGGATAGGTGAATGCCTGATTCGGTTTTGAATTAAGCCAGTTGGTGTAAATACATTTTAAGAGGTGGACAGAATCAAACAAATAGAACAAAGGTCTTTCTGGATTAACAGGATGTTGATATACAATGCTGAGTTCTTTTTTTAGTGAAAAATTAGACATAGCTTTCCCATTTATTGAATTATTATCGCTAAGTACACAAAACACTTTATAACCAATATCCTCTAAACGAATTATAATAGTTTTGATAAAATTGAAAAGTAATTCGTGATTAAGACTCCTTTAATTGTTTGGGGGTGGGGCAAAATTATAGGTCCATGATTTCGTAAATATCTATATGCATGAGGACTAATTGTATATAAAATTGAACAGAAAACCATAGTGGTAGTAGAATATCTATACCGTTCTTTTGGTAATGTTCGCAATTTTAGCTGATCAGAAATAAAGTCAATTCCTTGTGATAAATTTTCATCCCCTATTTTTAAGTTTTTGAGGATATTGGACATAAAATTTAAAACACGATTAAGCTTTGACATATTTTCTGTATTATTTGCTTGATTATCAAGATTGTGATCAAGATTATCATAATCGGGATTGGAATTATCATATTTGATATCATCGTTACTGTCTAACGAAAGTGTAATCATCGAGTTGTCAATTGTATCGAGTAAATTTCTTATTTCGTCCAAATTACTTGACAAGAAAGGTGTTTTAGCATTATTTATTTGAATACTCAAAAATTGTCCATATAAATATGTATTTACTTCTAAATTCTTAGCAATTACAACAGCCCAAGTAATTGAAGGTCCTGGGGTATGTTCTACTTTAAATATGGTTAAGCCATTCTGATCAGTTACTGTAAACCACCCCTTACCCAAATTAAAAGCCTGAAATAATTGCTCGAGTTGCTCGAAAGTTTCATAAACCGTAAATTTTTTATGCGCTAAATATTCTTGTTTACTTTCTTCTATTGCCTGTTGAAATAGTATATTGTGCAACAAGTTTTGAAAGACTCTTTGCCGATGTAGAGGTTTGTGCACGAGCCAGGCGATTCTATGGCATCTGAGTGTACACAGAAGTCGTTTCAAGTACGTTTGCTATTTTTCTACGACTGCAAAATAAGGATTAATATGATATTTTATTATTTTTAATCCTTTATGTTCGACTTTGAAATATTGTTAAGCCATTGAACAGTTTTAACACCCTACCCAAATAAATGCTAAATAAATGCTATTGGACAGAAAGTTTCATAAAACCGAAATTTTTTATGCGCAAATATTCTTGTTTACTTACTCTTCTATTGCTGTATAAAAACGAATTTCATCCAATTCTTTAAGTTTTTCATCTTTGCTTTTCGATGTGAAATGTTTTTCGACAACTATTTTGGACAATTGGGAAAAATTACTAGGTACGCTTGTTTGTTTTAATCGTGGCAAAGTTAAACTAACTGAAACGATCTCACCGTTTTCGTATCCTGTTGGGAAATTTTGTAAATAAAATCGCCTTCCTCAAAATGACACTCACACACTCGGCTATTGTTATTTGAATAAAATTTTCGCGATGAATAGCCGTTAACCACTTCTGCGAAGATTCTCGTCTCTGGGAAAGCGAAACACTCGCGCTTTTTTCACTCCATAGTTTCCTTACATCAGGAACACAGCACTTATTAGGCATTTTAAACACTACACTGTCGTCACTTATTATAGTACAAGAAAAGCACACCTTAAATAAACAGTTCAAATTCAACGACCGATTTTATTGAGGGCGTTTATTGACCAAAGAAAGTAACACGAAGCAAATGCAAGCGACGTCCATATTGAAACAGGCCACGAAACAGGGATTCTCTAACAGGTTGCCAAATAACACCTATACCAGCAACATTGGATAGTACAGCCAGTAATGTGTTCGACTGAAAGACAAAACTTTACCTCAACTGGCAATGTCGCTTTAAATACGTCAGCCGATTGCGGGATTTCGAAGGCTGGCCACCGGGCAGATGTTTTATGGGACGGGGTCGTAATAAGTTAGGTTAAAATCGCTAGGCCTCCAGAGCATGACGTCAGCATCGGTTTTAAGTTAAGCGCTTTGTCCTTGTATTGTAGGTGTTATTGCCTCAGAAAGGAACAGGTATAGGAATCTTCGTTCACAGCGCTTAGCCCCAGACGAAGGACTCCATCGTTTGGCTTGAGTTTCTCCTTGATCCCCGATGGCAAAAGCTGTTGATACAGCGCCTTTAGCCGCCTTCCCGGAAAAAACTATGTAGTTTTTTTATCGAGATCACTTCACTGATCGAAGGTCAAAAAGGAACTCTGCACAGAAAAAAACATATTATCAAATAGAGTATTTAGATATTTTTATTTATATTTATTTAAATTGAAATTACCGATTCTTATTTGAAGAAAGCCATCTTAAAAGAAATATTTCAAAATGATTAATAAAATTATTTCATATCCTCAGAATATATTTTCACTTTAAAAATACAGTCTAAAGCTAAGACTTTCATGATTTTCGTTTGAACTTCTTTGTTCTTCAGTTTAAAATAACATATAATTGATTTGATTTAGTTACTTTTAAAAATAAAAACTGGTCATTTACAATTAAAATGACATATCATTTAAAGAACGCGTCCTGTATGTTCAATTTGAAACGTTTGGATTGCTCAATTTGAGAATATATTTGCAATATAAGCTAAATATAAAATTTTTGAAATTCGGAAATTTTCATTTCTAGAAAGTCCACCTACGATGTACCCCGATTGGCACCGGAAACTGACGGTGCTCGGTTTGCCCGGTCATTCGTGTGATTATAGATCAAGGTGAAGGGTATAGCGAAATTTAATCGGACTGTTCTCGTCTCGTTGCACGTGTTTTTGTTTTGGATGTTTGTACGATTAAATAATGGGAGTTGAAGACATTTTACAACAGTGGGGATGTGATAGTGTTATCCAAGCCTTCAAAGGTAAGTATTTACACCATTGTTTTATAAAACTGTTGTCCACAAAACCAAGGATCGATAGATCTCAATTGTCACCAAAACAGGCATTTTTTATTTAAAGAAACTTACCTATAGAAGCATACGCTTTTGTTTCGTAACTAAACATGTTTATATAAAATGTTAGATATTAACTGATTAAAAAACTACTAAGTACATTGTATAAACCATTAATATTGTTACAGGCTACAGAATATGAGTACAGAGTGTGATAAAATTCAGTATACCTAACAAACAATATATACATATACCTACCTACATGTCTAATAAATTGTATATTTTTAGGCATTATTTTTAAAATAAAAATTTCTTATTTAACTATTCAAAAAATCTTAAATGGAATTGAAAGGCTTTGGCGCGCGTTACATTTTTTAAAACTTGCCAGGTAGGAATATGGGTAAATGAAATTGACTAAAGCAATTCTAAGCAAACTGCTTTTAGTTAAGTATATTATTTTAAAACTTTGACTCCCTGTAGCCTGTAGGTACCCCAAACTGCACCTGGTTGAAAATAATTCATACAAATAAAATTTATAATAATAATACATATTATGTATATTGCTTTCTATATATTGTATAAGCCTAAGATCTTTACCTTTTTAGTTAAATGTTTAGGAGTACCTAGTAAAACCTAGTATACGATTTGAGAGACAGTTTTTTGAATTAATTATATTTGAAACACTTTGTACTTGTAGTTTGTCCTCCCTGTATAAGTATAGGAGTTAATTTACTTTTGAATTAAATTTTAACATGCATTTTATTTATATTTTATTTTTATTTATCTGTATGTTGGTATAGAAATCTGATATGGGTATATCTATTTACCTATTACAGAAAAATTTGTTGCTTAATATTTCAATTTTAGCATTTCAAATGATTCTTTTATTTTTTTAGAAAATGTCATAGAGGAAGACCAGTTGCCAGAGTTGTCCGAAGGCCTTCTTAAAGAACTAATCCCGTTGGTTGGGCCTCGAATGGCTCTTCAAAGAAATCGCTGAATTGATTTTTATTTCGTTATGAAGTTGAGAACAAGACTGTTTCTTTTTCCAAGAAAGTAGAACTTAAAGTTAATTCTTCTATAATAAAAATTATATTTTGCTATTTAACAGATTTTTAAAAAGCTTCAGCAAGATATTTTTTTAATAAACGTTAAGATTTTTTAGCTGTTGTTTTTTTATAGTTGTCAGCGAAACCTGTTATAATTATAATGGACTTTTTTAACACAGCGAAAAAACTTTAAAAAAATTATATACCTATATTAATGTTTAAGCTAAACGTAATAATGGATTTTTATCATTTTTAAAAAAGTAACCGTATATTTTTCGTATTTCCAATTTTAATGAAAGTAACGTTGTTTAGGTCAACAGTGTTGAGGTCATATACAACATTATTTTACTAAAATTGGCTGAATACGGAAAAAAAATCCGGTAACGTTAAAAAAGAATGTGTTCAGTTATTAGTGCAGCAGCTTCTCTTTAAATGTATTATACAGGGTGTGACAAATTCGAGTGTATGCATGGGGATCTTAAAAACCGTAAGAGATACGAGGTTGGTTAAATTAAGGTAAAGTTCCGCATTCACTTGCCCTACAAAATGCCGTTTAAAATGTATAATTTTTCCGAATAGTTCCAGAAATATACGAAAAAAATAAAATTTTCAAAAATTGATCTTTTTTTCTAACCTTATTTATTAACCGATTTTAAAATTAATAACACATTTACATAGCCACTTTATTTCCGCTAAATATTAGTGTTTTTGGATTTGCCATTCAACGTTTAATTTTATGACGACCATCATCAACTTTATTTTTTCTTGTGGACGCCATATTGTATTTTTTTTAGTTTTGAGTTTCTTATTGAATGACCTATTCAACGATGTATCACACTTGCATATCAGATTTGTGGTTCGGTAGTTAGCTCAAGAAGTAATGAGTTTGAAAGAGATCCTATATGGCGTACACAAGAAAAAATAAAGTTGATTGGTCGTCAGAAACGAAACGTTGAATGGCAAATCCAAAAACACAATATTTAGCGGAAATAAGTGGCTATGTGAATGTGTTATTAATTTTAAAATCGGTTAATAAATAGGGTTAGAAAAATAAAATACATTTTTCAAAATTTTGGTTTTTCCGTATATCTTTGGAACTTATTCGGAAAATGACACATTTTAAACGACATTTTGTTGGGAAGTAAATGCGCAACTTTTTCCTTAATTTAACCTACTTCTATTCCATGGTTTCCAAGATCCCCATGGATACCTCGAATTTTTACACCTTACATATTCTAGTTCTAAAAATGTAAGCATATTAAACCGAACATGTTAAAATTATTAAATTAAATAGTTAATATTTTCATTTTAATATTACAATATCACTAAATAAAACAAAACCTACTTATACCAAAGATTTGCTATAATATAACCAAAATTTAAATATTTAATTTGAGTATATCATATTCTTAGAAATACAAATTGTAGGCTCAGATTTAAAGTACGATATTTTATTTTAAATAAGGCGTAATTTTGCTTTGAGAAATTGTGTTTTTATTTTAAACATACTAACATCTCCGAATTAACTTTTCAGATTCGGTAGAATATTCAATATAACAAAATCATATATTTATTTCTAAAGAAACGTTCGACTTATGCTGAGCTACTGATATCTTCATTCCAAATCTTTATAGTAACAATTTGATTCAATTGCATGCATAAAAATAAATCTTTCATATGTTACAAATAACGATGTGTGTATTTAATTTAAATAAATGTAAATGAAGATTTTAAATTCTCAAATTAAAACAATATAGTCTTGGGGATATACAAAGCTAAGATAACCTTATACTAATATTATTATGCTTAAATTTAGTATATTCTTTTTTCCGTGTGCATAGTGCTTCGCAATGGCACCACACATGTAAGGCTGTTTCTTTAGCCTCCTGGCAGAACCTACACAGGCTATCCTCCACCAGGTTTATTCTTTCCAGGTGCTTGCTGAGTTTACAATGTCCTGTTAGTTGACCTACCGTTATCCTTACGGCTGTGGCTCAGTAGGTCCGATGTAAACTTGGCCGAGCAGGTCTTAATGAACTGCTTTGCCTGTCGTTGTCCCGGTGTTTGTACCCACCAGCTTTGAAACTGTCTGTCTACCCAACTTTTAATAGATGCTTTGAAGAGACCTGCCGAGATACCGCAGAATGGCTCCGAGCCTATCATTTACGTGGCTGATCCTCTTTTGGCTAGGTCGTCGGCCTCTTCGTTGCCTGGATGGCCCTCGTGGCCTGGTACCCAGGCTACCGTAAGTTTGTTTGCCAAGCCCACTTTTTCCAGGGCCTGTATACAGTCCCCGACTAGTTTGGAATTAACTTTTGGGGAACTGATGGCCTTCAGGGCCGCTTGGCTATCTGAGGAAATGACGATATTTTTTCCTTTACTCCCTTTTTCTTTAATCCTCACGGCGCAATGCACTATTGCTGCGATTTC
Organism: Listronotus oregonensis; assembly: GCA_019359885.1. Lineage (NCBI taxonomy): Eukaryota > Metazoa > Arthropoda > Insecta > Coleoptera > Curculionidae > Listronotus > Listronotus oregonensis. The sequence goes on from JAHBCN010000678.1 coordinate 132,388, forward strand.
CGCTTGGAAAACCGTGGCGTGCTGACCGAGACTTAAGATTACCTTTTCTCTAGGCTTATCTCCATAGATGCCAGCTACTTGTTAGTCTTGGAGCCATCTGTATACCAGATATGATCGGCTTTGATTGGAGGGCCTCCCTTCCAGTCCTCCCTATCTAGTATGACAATACGAAAGTGTCTATTGAAGATGAAACGAGGGGTTGTCCTGTCTGAGGGCATCTCAAACAATGAGCTGACCTCTTGGTCCTCCTCTATTTCCCATCTTGGAATCCTTCGGTGTTATATAATTGGACTTTGACCTCCTTTGAGCCTATAGAGTACCGCCTTTACTTGCCCCTGTATGTAGATGTGGAGTGGCGGCAGGTTTAGCAGCACTTCCAGGGCTGCGGTTGGAGTTGTTCTTATAGCCCCCGTGATGCATACGCATGCTAGCCTTTGCACACTTTGAAGTTGTCTGATTGCTACGGTCTGTGAGACCCTTGCCCCCCAGGCAACTGAACCATAGGTTATCATGGGTCTTATTACCATTTTATACAACCACATGTTCATCTTTGGGTTAAGTCCCCAGCTTTTTCCACAAAGTCTGCGACATCTCCCGAGGGCAATTTTTGCCTTCTGAACAAGTTTGTTGAGGTGGGGTCCCCACTTCATCTTTTGGTCAAAAATGACTCCTAGATACTTAACCTCTTTTGAGAAGGGGATTTCCACTCCATTGAGCTTTGGACGTCTGAGTGCCCTTAGCTCTTTTCTTTGTGAAGGGAACAATAACGGTCTTTTGTGGATTAACCGACAGACCTTCCTCCCTGCACCATTCGTCTACGATGTTCAGTGCGTTTTGCGTCCTTTCTGAAACAAAGTCTAAGTGCTTCCCTCTAACTACGATGGCTATGTCGTCTGCGTAGCCGAGGCAGTGAAACCTCTCTTTGGCCATTTTTGCCAGAAGGTCGTCGACTAGGATCGCCCAGTATAATGGTGATAGAACACCTCCTTGTGGGCAGCCCCTCCCCACCTCAGCTTCTATGGTGTCCTCGCCCAAGGTGGATCTAATGACCCTGTTTCTTAGGCTGGCCTCCATCCAGTAGCATATGGTGTGCGGGATGTTCCTTCGTGTAAGAGCCTTCATTAACGATCCTGTTGAAACGTTGTTGAACGCTCCCTCTATGTCTAGAAATATGCCAAGCGCTATCTCTTTCTCATCGAATGACTTTGTCAGGAGTCTGCTCAGATCGTCCAGAGCGGAGTCCGCAGGCTTTCCTGATTGATAGGCATACTGGCGGTCACTTAAGGGGTATAGTGATAGTGTGTTATCCCTTATGTATCTATCCACAATTTTTTCCAATGTTTTGAGCAGGAACGAGGATAGACTTATAGGTCTATATGACTTAGGCGTTTGGTCTGAAATTCTGCCTATCTTTGGCAGATAGACTACTGTAGCCTTTTTGCAGAGATGCGGCAGTAATATGGCCATGCCTTTTTGGAGCAGTACCGGGTAGATTTCATCCGGGCCTGGCGACTTGTATGGGTGGAACTCGCCTATGGCCCATTTGATTTTTTCATATGTTACCACTTCCTTTGCCTTATCCCAGTCTTCCTTTAGGGGTCTTCTGGGATTGCGGGCTTGTTTTCTTGGCCGAGGTTGATCAATTATGGTTGATCCTGGAAAGTGGATGTGGGTGTTAATCAATAGCCCTAGGGTTTCCTTGTTAGTGCTCGTGAAGGCCCCGTCCGTTCTTTTTGGGGGGCCGGGAGCACTCGCAGTACCTTCTCTTGCGAGGACTCTGTGGATCCTGGCGCATTCCGGGGTTTCTGTGATTTGTTCACAGAATTGTTCCCAGGAAATTCTTTTCGCCTTGCGGATCTCTTTGTTGTACTGCGTAAGTTTCGTTTTGTACGTTACCCAGTCTTGGTTGAGTTTGGCCTTGTTAAATAGCCTTCTCACCTTGGATCTAAGACCCTCTAGGTGACTATTCCACCACTGTTTTATTTCTTTGTTGTCTTGTTTGTTCTGGACAGTTTTCTTTATAGGCCGTTTTTATTGCCTCATTTAGTTGGTCTACTGCCAGATCAAGACCCTTCGTTGTGAAGATTGTTGCCGTGCCCCCCTTGAGTGACTCCTCTAGTGCTCTTCCATAGCCTTGCCAGAGTGTCCTCCTTGGGTTACGGAATTTCTTGACGGCTAGTCTAGAAATTGTTATATCAAATCTGATGTGGCGATGATCTGAACACGATGGTTCGTCAGAGACATGCCAGTTTGTGATGGTATCACTGACATCATGGCTACAAAAAGTAAGGTCAAGGACCTCACGCCTGGTTGATGTCACAAAAGTGGGTTCTATGCCTATGTTAGCTTAGCTTAGTTAGCTTATAAAGAATACAAGCTCTTGGGTTGTTATCATGATATAGTAACTTACCTCCAGATGGATTGAGTCCTCTGATGGCTTCGTTGTTTAGCCATGGTTCCTGAATAAGGGCGATATCCAGGCCTTCTTCTTGGAACCTTCTACACAGCACGGCTAAGGCAGCTTTGGCATGGTGAAGGTTCACTTGGATCACCTTTATGGTATCCATTGTAACTCAGAGGGGCTGGGGGATCGACTCCTCAACAGGGCCTCCTCCTCCTCCGTGGCGGTGTCCATTTGCTGATAGACTGTATGTCTTTCCAGCGGACTGGTGCCACTTTGAGCAGAAGGCTCGTCAGTATCGACCTCCCGTTCCCTCTCCTCCGGTGCTATGGGCCCGGCCTTCGATGTACTGGCCTCGGGTTCCTCAGCGGTCCTTTGTGTGAGCCCGGCCTTTGATGTGCTGGCCTCGGAGTCTTCAGCAATTTGTTGGACTTTTTTGTCCTGCTTTTTCCGGAACTTGAGCTTTCCGAATCCGAAGTATGGGCTCATGTTCAGTTTTTCCAGACCTTCGAGGGACTGTTTGTCCATGGAGAAGGTCCAGAGTTGGCCTTTGTCCTTTGGGACTGCTCCCCAGGACTTCCACAAGTTTGTGTTTAGGCCTTTATTGCCTACCGATATCCTTCTTAGGATTCTTTCAGCTGGCATTCTTTCCCCCCGTTCATCCGGGATGAAAACGGTGCAGGTTACTGGCTTTGGCAAGTCCTTGTCTGTCAGTGCCTTTAACACTGCTTCCTCCCAGGGCTTGAGTGTTGTCACCGTCTTTGTTAGCCATTCTGCGCTGCTTTTGTCAGCGCAGGTGACTTCGAGGTATCCCGGCCTGTGGTTGCATTTTTCAAAGCTTACAACCTGGCCATCTGGGATGTTGTCGTAAGCGTTCAAAATTGAAGCTTGGACTTCCTCCATCCTTTCGGTCGTCAGCTGGTCTTCTGGGTAGCCTTCGCTGACGATAGCAACTTTCTCGCTGCTTGCTGCAGCCTTGTACGACATGCTAGTCGTAGTGGCCGGTTTTGTTGGCTTGTCTCCTCTCGGCTTTTTGAACTGCCTTTTATGGGGAGTAATGACAGTTACAAGCATTTAAAATTTAATTATATAATTTTCCCGCGAAAACCATATTTACGTCACAATGCGCCAACTACATATGTTCACAATGCCTAATCGACAGAGGCCACCGAGACTAAGTTCCAATATCTTGGATATCCATCTTGGATAAAAGCGAGCACTGACGTAGCTAGGATTTTTTAACTTTTTTATCTGAAAAGTGACCAAATATATACCAGATGCTATTGTCCCCAAGGGGCACACTTTGGTACAGAACATTTTCATTTTAGAATTTGCGAAATCTAAGTTTCAAAAGTAAATCCTCAATTTGTATTTTTTCGTAAATTTAATTAAATTTTATCGTCAAATTCCAAAACTATCTATGGTTTTTTTTAAAAACCACAGCCAGTTAATTTTTTTCACTCCTGAATATTTTTATGCAAATATCTCAAATGCCTCTAATTTTAAGGAAAATGCAGATGTTGCCAAATGTGGGATTTAACGATAAAATTTGATCAAATTCACGAAAAAAAATACCCTACGTAATTAGTGAAAGGCAAAATAGATATTAAACATATACTAAGAAATATCTATGTCTATCGTAAGAAATCCTCTTTGTTATTACGAGTAATGCAGCCAAAACCGTAGCCATGAATTACCTGTGGGGGCGGGGGGTTAGCATTTTGTACTAAATGGGTACAGACACTTAAAATTAAATCGGTAAGATAGTTTATTCGACGTTTTGTTTTTCCCCTCAAGACCTAGCATTACTAAAATTATTCACTATAGTAGTAGTTCTTTGTATTTATAGTTTTTTCTTTTGTAAAAATTTCGGGGGCGGGGTTCTGACCCCCTGACCCTCCCACTGGGTACGGTCCTGAATACAGCCTATTTTTGACTGTAAAAAAGATTTATTTTCTGCAAGTTTATGTTTGTTAATAAAACCATTATAACCTTATGGTTATTAAAATAAGGAAGCATTACTTTCTCAACAATTAACAAATTACTTTTTTGTGGGAAAGATATAAATTATAAATATTAATATACTTAGATCGTTATAAGCGAGGAGGTCACTATTTGGTAATACAATAATATACGTTAAATATTAACAAATATTATATTTGATATTAATCTTAGACGTATTGGGCTTGGTTTTTTAATAAAAAATGCAGAACTTTATTTAGTTGTTTATTTAAAAATATCGGTTAATGATTTTAGAGATCTTAAATGTTAATCACTGGAAGGGTTACTTCTTAATTTTTAAATCTTTGTTTTAAATGCCTCATGTTATCTTAAAGACAAGATATTGAATGTTAACTTAAGCAGGGCCGGGTTTAACTTTTTGCCGCCCATAGGCGAATATATTTTTGCCGCCCTAATATGTCAATATTTTTTGGTTATCAGAACAAAAAATTTAGCATTAAAAGAATGTAAACTTTACAAGTAATTCTTATAAAAATATAATAAACAAACTTAACAAATGTAAACAAACCAATTTTATAATATAAAAACACAATATAAATTAAAATGGTAAAACAAAGGGATCTATATATCTCTATACTAATATTTTTTTTTCGAACCTTTTTTTTTCTGCAAAATCATTAATTATATCATTAAAATTTACGATTCCATTTTTTTTTAGTTAATCGTTAATTTGCCCCATAATATATGCCGCCCTAGGTTTCAGCCTACTCAGCCTTTGCGTAAATCCACCCCTGAACTTAAGTCTGATAATGGGCAGCTTAAGCATAGCAACAGCAAATAAAATTTCACTGCATGCTACTATAACAACAAGCTGGACAGGGACCTCAAACGCCGTTATTTTATCCACTCTTTCCTTTATTTTAGTTTTGGTTAGTTCTGGTCCTGTGGTTCTAGCAACTAAAAATAAATCAATTATTAGGTAAATTCTCACTTTTGCTATATTAAACTTTAAATGGAACTATTTTTGTTTTATCTGTTGTCAATAAGATCAGTTAAATAATAGAAAAGGCTTGACAAGTTAAAATGCCCACTCTTATCTTTTTCCAAAATTTCTTAATACATATTTTTTTGTGAATTGATTGCCATATTTTTGACAATAATATCTACTAGAATCGTAATTTTTAGCTCCAAATAAACACATCTACTTCCTATTTTATTTTGTTTAATCAAAAAAAAAAAATTTTATCACAATCACTGCACTTTTAATAAAGGTTAAAACATTTGACATATTTTTTTCTTATAAGTAATTAAAACCCATATCACAATTTCCAAAAAGCTTTAATGTTAACACCCGCAGAGTAAATGACAAAAGCTCAGAATTTGGTACACGGATTTGATTGCGAGTTTCAGCACAGAAAAAAATATTTACTTTTTTTTGATTTTATAAAGGTCAACTCAATAGTCCTTTGGCTGGATCCCTTTGAGCATGCCACCAGAAGTCCATGGATTTTTGCAACGCTGTCCGAAGTCTTTTGGGTCGCTAATCACGAAAAAAATTTTAGAGGCCAAAAGTGGTGCAATTTTTTTATTCTCAGTTTTTGGCCATTTTTTGGGGTTTTCTGTATTTTTTTAACAAATCGTTTTTATGCAAAAAAGTTGTAGAGAATTTAATTACGAACATTTTCCATTTTTTTCTGCGACTTTTCTGTACGTCTAGTAATCGACTGGAAGATGTTCATGCGCTGCCCTTTCCTAACCTCTTTTGCTGTTTTTATCGATTATAATCGCGATCACGATGATGTGCCTAAATAAGAAAATGAAAACAGGATGTCGAAATGTCCAGTCGATTATTTGATGTAGGAGAGAGTGGGGTAATATAGCGCAGGCGAGTTATCTGGCGTCATTAACGCCCTTTTAGGAGCTTGTGTAAGGAACTTGTGTCAGGGGAAACAATTAATATGCAAAAAATATAATAAAATCTGTTCTAGTACTATACAACACGACGCATTGTCGCAGGCTAAATGATTCTGAACGATTTTTGTTTTTTTTCTTATTCAAGCACATTATCGTGATCGCGATATAATCGATAAAAACAGCAAAAGAGATTAGGAAATGGCCGTGCATGAACATCTTCTAGTCAATTAATCGACGCACAGAAAAGTCGCAGAAAAAAAAATGGAAAATGTTCGTAATTAAATTCTCTACAACTATTATTTAAACTATTTTCCATAAAATAACGATTCGTAAGGAAAATTACGCAAAATCCCCAAAAAAAAAAACAAAAGTGCGAATAAAAAAATGGACCACCTTGACCTCTAAAACCATTTTTTTCGTGATTAGCGACCCAAAAGACTTCGGATACCGTTGCAAACATCCATGGACTAGGAGTGGCATGCTCAAAGGACTATAAATGTTAGATTTGTATACACTTAGGAGAATATTTATTTATTTAAAGTAAATTTATTTAAAACAAGAATATAAATAAATGTATCTAAAATTGTGCGTATTTACATTTGAAGAATTTTATTACCTTGCTTGAAGACAATTCTGTTTCACAATGAAGTGATGGTATCAATAACACTAAAATCTTGGACTTTATCGACTTCAACAAATGTCATACGTTGTATTTGGGATTTTCCTATATTCAGAATAAGAAATCAGAACATTTTAAACAAAGTTTATTGATTTATTTGATTCAAAGCAGTGATTTAGAGCGGTCTGTTATGGGACAAAATTGTTTTGCTACTTTAAAACTGACTTACTTTATGGCACAAAAACTAATCAAGTAGTAAGAAGTTTTACTGATTAATCAGATTCTATCCAATAATTAGTTATTACATTATCTAATAGGATAACGTAACCAACATTATTTTATCCAACTGAACATCACTTGTTATTTCCTAAAAAAAAGAAAAATACTATGTTTTGGTATCTCTAAATTTAAATTCCTAGATTACAATTATGTATCGACTGCAATATTTCTACAGCTTCAAATGTATATGAAGTCTTAAAAAAACAACGCATTTAGAAAAATAATAGTAAATGAATATATTACTTAACTTAACATACAAAGAAAAAACACTGCAACGCATAGTGTTCTTGTAGGGATGTCGTTAGATATTAAGTTATATTAGGATTTTTAAAAAATTAACCACACAGTTTAGTAAGTAAAGTAAGTAATTACAAAAATAAGTAATACTTTAGGTAAACAAACTTAATAAATTACATAATGTTTATTTGAAAATAATCCATTTACATATACCGCTTGGTGCTACGCCGAGCGGAACATAGGAAATCCCTTGTAAATTTTAAGGGGGTTAATTATTGGATCCCCTGTACCTTTTACAGAAAAAAATGTAAGGTAAATTTTTAAAAAGACCAATCTGACAAACCGTCGTGCCAAGTTTCAAAAAATTTTAATAAGCGAATCTTGAATTATTCAATTAAATGTAATTGCAATATTACCAAATTTTCGGTTCAGGTAAAGCCAAACAGACACCAACCACCAGCAAACAATTTGTTAAGATGCTTTGTCAAATCTGACGTACAGCCGAATACAAGAAATGTTTTTTTTTTCGTTTCATCAATCTCACAACCACTACATTCAAAGTAAAAGACACGTTAACATTATTTTTTTATCAAACCTTTTATTTAATGTAACAATTAAGTTTAACTAATAATAATAATATCGATCATTAAAAAAATAATTTTATTATACTAGAATTTAATTAAACCAATAGCAGTATCTAAAATATTTCTAATTTATTTTCCCATCAAAGCCATCGGAAAAAATAATCGTAAATGTTTAACTCAAAAGATCAAAATAGATCCGAAAAAAGAGAGAACTGAACTCTTAATATTTTACTAGGTGTGGAAAAATAAAATGAAATAAAATACAATAACTTTTTAAAAAATAATAGAGAATGACATAAAAACATTAATTAATCAAATGTTTAAACAACCCCCCCATTAACAGCTAAACAATATCCCAACCGATAATAAAATTCAGTTTTAACGTTCCTAAGTTGATATTGCGAAATTTTATTACATTCTAACGAAATAACTTGTTGTAGCTGGTTTAGATTCTCAAATTTTACACTTTTATGAATGACACTTTTTAAGTGACCCCACAGAAAAAAGTCATTCGGTGAAAGATCAGGTGACCTGGCTTTCACCGAATGACCGAATGAAAGCATTTTCCAGGTACTAACCATACGGGCATTATGGGCGAGGCAACCATCCATTTGGTACCAAATCATCTGATCTTCCCGAACAACTTTTTCCGAGGTAGGTCCAATTTGATTTTGAAATAAGTCCAAATAGGTTTCTGCTTTTAGGTTATAGTCCATAAAAAAGGGTCCAATGGTATGGTGTCCGATAATAATCCCTACGAATACATTTGTTTGTTGGGGATATTGTGTCCAAGTATAAACAAAGCGATATTCTTTTTCTTGGCTCCAATACCGGCAATTCTGGAAATTTGGTTCATCGTTGAGGGTGAATGTGCATTCATCTGTAAAACAAATATTTCTCAAAAAATTCCTATCGTTATTTGCTCTTTCCATCATTTCAAAACAGAATTCCATTCTTCGCTCTTCATCTCCTTCCTGCAGCTCTTGATGTTTTTCGATTTTATACGAATAATATTTGTGTTTTTTTAAAGTGCTCAATACCGTTGTATGATGTTTATTTACCTCTTGCCCAAGAACCCTCGTACCAACCATTTTGTTTTCCTCCACACTCAGTAAAATATTAAGATCTCTGTTTTCTCTTTCTTCGGCTTTATTTTTGATATCCTAAGTTGAACATTTACAATTATTTATTACGGTACCTTTGGACTTTAACTTACTGACAATACGTTTAATAGTTGAAATGGACGGAATGGGCTTGGTGGTGTAATAAACTGAAAACATTTCAGATACTGCTCTAAAACTGTTACCCGCATAATGCCACTTAATTATGGATACTTTTTCGTTAATTGAATAATTCATATATTTTTTTTCAAATACCGACTGTCACTGATTTATTGACACTTTTCCTTACATTTATTGAATAATTTAAGATTCGCTTATTAAATTTCTTTAAAACTTGGCACGAGGGCTTGCCAGATTGGTCTTTTCAAAAAGTTATCTTACATTTTTTCGGTAAAATGTACAGAGGAGCCAATAATTGACCCCCCTAAAATTTACATGGGATTTCCTATGTTTCGCTCGGCGACGCACCACCCGGTATGTATATGTTCTCATAAATATGAAAATTTGGTAGTTCACGCCAGGTTTATTTGATTTTAACTTTATTAGCGAGGTGATCTTTGTAATGGTTGGTTTGCCTGCTGCTCCTTGCTAAAGAGTCCAAACGTTTATATTGTACAACCTAGAAAAATATGAATTTGTACCTTTAAAAGTAATAAAGAGTAATTAATTAAGTGCTATGATGCTACACTTCTGTTATAATAATAGTATTGTTATATAACCAAAACGCGTTAGGAATTTCCATTAAAAAAATGCTATAGTTAAAATTAAATCCATAATTTGGAAATTCTCATGTGTGTTTAGAATGACAAACGAGGTATGGAACATTGACAACCCAATCGTATTAACATTTTAGCGTGATTTTGGTCTTCTTAAAGTAAACAAAGAAGATGGAAAATGCTGAAGGCGTGGAAAAACTCTACTTTTTACTTCTGAGGAACAAGGAGGGAACTCATTTGGCCATTTATAAGTGTTTTTGTCTTGGTAGTCAAGAAATACAGCATTAATAAAGGGCAAGACTAGTATTATGATTTAAGTACTTTAAAAAGTAGAATTTTAATGTATAAAACACATAAAAACTCCTTTCTTATGTTTCAGTTTGTTAAGAGTTCCTAAAAAATAGGGAACACTAAAAGAAATACGTAATAAGTAGATAATTAGCCAATGATATTGATCAGTCCGTCAGTAACAAAGATAAAGATTTTCAAAAACACTTTTTTTTCGAAAATGATAAGTATGCGGTTAATTTAAAAGCGTTGGGATTCATATACCGGGTGGTGCATCGTCGGGCCAGATTTTAGAAATCCCATGTAATTTGTAATGGGGTTAATTATTGGCTTTCCTTATTATTTTGGAGAAAAATTGTATTAAAGTTTATTGAAAAGCATGCAAATTTATGTCCATGGTAAAAACTTTAGATTTTTTGGTTACACCGTTTACAAGTTGGATGCTAATAATATTTTTTAAATTGTTACTTTATTATCGCCTCACATTTATAAACAACAATAAATACCAGTTACTTGTGAATTAACGTTGTCATTGTAAAATTTAGTGGTTTATTATTACCAAAAAATCGTACAGCGAAATGATTAAAGTTGTATTTATGCAGACGTATTAAGGTAAACTAAACTAAAGTTATAAATCTCAAGAACTATGACATTTACAATATTTACATGCTTCAATAAATTTAAAATAAAAAAAATTACAAATAATATGTTGAAAATTAATTTAAGAATTCAGAAAATATTCAATTATTCCATTTGCTGCTAGACGATAACCCAGACGTTCATAAAATTATCTTCTTACATTGGCTACCTGGTAAAATTAAAATTTTATTGAATTTTGCAAAAATAGCATTTTTTAACTCGTTTAGAGTAGTGTAATTTTATCCTTGTATATCTTGCTTTTTAAATGGCCCCAAAGGACGAAGTCATTTGGCGAAATATCAGGAGACCTGGCTGGCCAATTTATGGTATAATGTATGCCAATAACTTTCCCATTAAAAGCATAGTGTAAATATTCCCTGATTGCTCAACTGTCCTTTTAAAAAATAACAACAAGAAATTTGGGAGTACTCGCCTTGAAATTTTCTAGAAAATGGGACCATTTCGGTCCAAGTTCCGGGGTATAGCGAGCTACGTCCCGGTATTTGGACCGAAGTGGTTCCATTTTCTAGAAAATTTTAAGGCGAGTACTTCTAAAGAAAACATATCAAAACATGAATCCGCCACAAAACTATAGAACATATTAACAACAAGAAAGTAATAAAACTCTTTTTTCTAGAAATCCATGCTTGGGTCATTTGAATCTTTTAAATTTGAAAACGATTCCAGGTTGTGGACTTTAAGGAATTCGAGGAATTCCACGTTTCTACAGAAAATAGTAGCCAAAATGTTTGCTTATTTTGTTTAAAAATATTTAAAAATAGCAATGGCTTAAAAATTCATCAATCAGTTCACAGTAAATCATAAACCAAAAGTTATTTTCACAAAGTGTAAAAACAGGTCTTGCAGTTATTACTTCAACATCACAACAAACAAACAACATTCCATTAAAATTGACGTGCATATTTTAACCAAGTAGGTACTTTTCCAATTTAAAGTTTTTAACATCTTGTATAAAAATCATCCCAAAAGGAGCCAGATTACCCATTTCGGGTAAACTTTCTTTAATTTTAAATGAATGCGTTTTCAAGATACGGCATAAGATCTTGGATTAATTTGTTGTTACCTTATGCCGTTTTTACTATGCCAGCGAAGTCAAAATCCAATAAATATTTAGTCTACAAACTCTTACCAATAATCAACTAAACCCATGGATAAGAAACAGGATTCTATCAACAAGAAATTAGTCTGAAAAAGTAACAGAAGGTGATGTTAAAGTGCTATAAGATTACTTACTTCCGATGATACCATACCAACTAAAAATGAAGAGACTTTTCTGAAATTGTAAGAAAATCATCCATCCTCTGAGGAATATTAAACTCGAAGTTTTAGAAAATGAAATTAAAAACGCAATTTTTTCCTTCAATCCTGGATCTTCTGGAAGTATAGATTCGCTGAAGCTGCGTCACCTGAAGGCGATGGGGAACGGTTTTTTATCTAATTTTTTAAATAAAATCTTTTATTTTACATCTTTTTCAAGGTTTTCTTCTAAAAGACATTGCCTCTATTTTTTATATGAATATTTTTTAAGTGAAGGTATTCGCCCAATTGCTGTGGGTCTTTGCTTTCGACGTCAGGCCGCGAAAATAGCATGCTTGAGGGCATACAAGAAATTGGAAAATCTTTTTAGACCAAATCAACTTGGTTTGGTACAAAATGTGGTGCGGAGGTTGTGTCCCATGCAATGAGGCGATACGTACAATTTTCTCATAGTTCTGATAGAGCAATTTTAAAAAGTAATTTCCAGAATGCTTTTAATATGGGTAATAAAAATACAATTGAGAAAAGAGTAAAAGACCAGAACTTTTTTATTCTATTTTACTATGCCATTACAAAAAATTACTTCTTTTTTATGGCAGCACTTTGCTGTTTGGTCATTCAATCTGCAGTTTTTTCATTAGACACGAAAATAAATCTTTGGTATTTAAGCGATAAAATTTTAGCAGGTTATCCAGATAAATTTTAAATACATTTAAAAAATGAGTATCTTCTTGCAAAGATTTTAGTCTAACTTTAAATTTTAATAAATGCGAATTATCTGTAATTTCTGGTAAAGGTTTGTGGACTACTAAATTCTTAAATTTTGCTCCAAAATTATGAAACATTTCCTTAACTAATTTCAATTTACTTGGTTGCAGGTATTCGACTTCGGAAATTGACTTATTTATTATTAAAAAAACAAATTTTCTTGAAGATTTAGGCAACAAATTTAAATTGCCAGATTCTCACATAGCATACTTTTTATTTAAACAATCTTTTGGAATATCTCGCTTATCCTATTTTCTCAGAGGTCGCCCTGTTGGAAATATATACAGATTTCCTTACTAAATTTGACAATATTACTTAAAATCTTCAAAATATCTATACCGGGTTTCCAAATAAGAAAGGACGCCGACTGTATCTCGGAAATTATTTATTGCACAGCGTTGGAAAAAACATATTTTTAGTAAAAATAGTCAAGAGATAGAGCTGAAAAATATTTTTGGATTTTTAAAAATACCGCGGGATGGCGCAACCACAACGGTAAATTCTAAAACCTATTTTTTTACCATAATAAGCTAGTATTAGGTTTAATTTGAATAACGTCAGCAAAAACTCTAACCAATTTTGCATCACTTTGGTTCACGACTTTTTGTCGTATTTCCAATAATAAGGGTGGGGCAAGATGATTGAAAATATAAAGCTCTTTTAAATGTCGTCTTTTCTGGTGTCGGCAAGTTTGTGGGTCACCAGCTAGAGGGCCTTGTTTAAAGAAAACTCTGTTTTTCGAGATTTTCTTGAAAAAGTTAAATACGACGATATATTATTTTTATTTTAGTTTGAGAAGAGGAAAAACATATCTACACTCTGGCGAAAACCGCGTTTTGGTATATACATTTAACCTGTTTTTCGTGATAAATAATATTAACAAATAGTCAAACAGTCTTTATAACATAGTAAAAGAATTGTTATCATTAAATAAGAAAGATTCTCGGCAAACCCACCATGTTTTTGATCACAAGACCGAAACATTTCCATTTCAACGTGCTGCTATTAATATTATCATAAGTATTAAGGTAGTGATGGGCATATTCGGATGATTTTAATATTCGAATATTCGTATTCCGGAAGATCTTCGTATTCGGAATATCATTCGACCTATGAAACATTGACCGATCAATGCGGTTGATTTCGAAATAACGAATCATTCCGGGTGAATTAGTTGTCGGAAGATGAAAAATAAGTTATTTTGTTTGGGCTTTTAATTTCATTCGACTATTTTAATTGTTGGGTTGATGTTGTATTTGCATACGTATTTGTGCACCTTTTTAATTTGTTTTGCTGTTATTGGTTATGTGGCGGAAGTTTTGTTTTCGTTTTAATTCGTAATTATTGGTGTGGTGTATAGAATAGTATACAGCGGCCGCCAAAAAAGTCGACACTGGAAAATTTCAATTCTTGATATTATTTTTTTTAAACATATTTTCCTCTGTTTCATTTTAAAATGTTTAATATTTAATACGATTAAAATATTACTTGTATTACGATCTTATTTTGATTTTTTTTATTATATTAATAGTTAAATACTATATGATCGAATATCATCCGATAAGTAGCGGTAATATACCCCAGCTGATTGGAATACGAATATTTGAATATCTGAAAGGAATATTCGAATCATTCGAAACATTTCTTTATTCGAATATTGTTCGGAAGATCATTTGGAAGGTTCCATCACTATATTAAGGTCAGTAAATGTTCCCTACTGGTTGAGGATGTGTTTGAAGAGACGCAGTCGAGATCTCCAAAATAACCAAAACCAGTAAGAATTTACTGAACGTGATGCTTACGCTATTTTTTGCATTAAGTTGATTAGGAATATAAAAATAGACAAACATATATTGTTAGGTATATCAAACACCCTATTCAAATACCTAGAGTATATTGAGTCTCTATGACAAGAAATGTATTATTTGTCATTAGTATCACATTTGTCTCATATTTGTCAACTTAAGCTTGTTCAATTCGACTTTGTGTGAGATATAACGCAGAAAGAATGTGACGATTCTGATCTGAAGAATGCTTGGCAATAACTGTTCTAATTGTAATATCACTTTAAATAAAATTTGGTTTATAAATAGGTCAATATTCCTATTTCTGATGTTTACAAATTACTGATCGGTAAGTAATCACTTACCGATCAGAAGTCGGTAAGTATTCACTTACCGATCAGTAATAACATAACATCACTTACAGATGATATAATCTAACCAGTAAAATTGCAATATTACCTGAGCGTGCAAAAAAAGTATATGCCTTGTAGTAAATACCATAACATCACATTTAGAAAAATATCAATAAAGGAAATCAAGCAAAATGTTTTATGTAAGAATTTTAGCCCAAAGAATATAAATAAATTTGATTTCGGATGTATTTACTTGTTATACAAGATTCTGCCAAGGGACAAGGCTGCGTCTAGTAGTTTTATGCTCGAGGGTGCTAAAATATGCTAAGAAATTGATTTTGTCAGCTAATGTTTTTTTTTTAATTTACATACTGTCAATGTACAACGTACAGGGTGTCCCATTTTCCACACTTTGTTAGGGTATCTCCGTAAGGGTTAGTGCTATCAAAAAAGAAATATGGGCGCATGTGCTCTTTTTGGGTCAAACTTAAGATGGTAAAATCAAAATTTGAAAATTGTCGCTCGCTTAAGAAATACGGGGGAAAATATAAAAAAATGTCAATTTTAGAATGATCCTATATTTTCTAAGTTAAAAAAAATACAGAAGATGTTTTTTTACAAAAGTTTCTTTATAATGATTGTTTAATAATCTTGCGTTTTCAGAAAAAGTATAAAACACTCTGTATGTTTTAATCTAAAAAGAAAGTATATTAAATTATCTTTTTTAAAATATAACACACCATGGATAATTTTGGTTTTCTGTGCGACCTATTTAAGCTTTATTACATAGAACCTCAGTAGTCTAGAAAACAAAAGCTAATATCCTAGAAACGACACTATGTTGACATTCTAGTTGTTATTAACATTTAACGTCAATTTTATTTTTACATGCTGGTTTGTGAAATAACTTATTAAAATTTTGAAAAATTTGATATGATATTAGTTTATATTGAAAGTGGAAAAACCGAAAAAAAAGCGCAAAATTTATATATTTTTTGCTATCCGGAAAGACGGAAACCATTTAGGGACATATGCCGACTACTAGAACACAATTTAAAAGCATACGGCTCTTTTACAAATCTAAGATCAAAAACTTATAATAAAAAAACAAGGAAAATTTGTCAAGGCCCACAATCAGGTATAAATCGTATATCATGCTTTGAATAATAGTAGCCAAAGCTGTCGGTAATTGAATTAAAATAATTGAAAAATCGTATTCAATTACTTCTCAGTAATTGGATTACTTTAATTCAATTACTTTTTGGAAAAGGTTATTGTATTTAAATTATCAATTAATAGGATAATATAATCGTAATTAATTTTTAAGAATTCCAAGTAATTTAATTACTTAGAAAGGAATTAGATTACTTATAAAGTAATTGAATTACTTAGAAAATAATTTAATTACCTAATAAATTATTGAATTACTACGAAAAATTTAATTACCTTGCTTTATGGAAAACCTGCCTATATTTTGACCAGCCAAAAAGACCACTTAAAACACGGCGAGCCGCTTTGAATCCGGCGAACGCCGCCTTCACGCCGATTTCGTATTTTCGATTGATGCTTACCGCCACCGTTTTTATACTTTTTTTTGGGAAAAAATCGGTTGATGTTTGGGGAAGGATAAAAATAATTTTTTATTTTAGAGTCATTTAATATTGAACTTGCCTAGAAAGCAGTTTGAATAGCGTGACGTGCGCGTACGACCACTTTGAAATTTTAGGAACAAAATTCTACCTCCATCAGAAAAATAGAAACTAAAACTAGAATCTCAAAATCTAGTAAAATATTTTCTATATGTTGTTAATATTACCCAATACTGATAATGTAAGAAGATTGTAATTTTGTCACTGGTTTTTTAATAAATCTAACGAGGATCGTTCTTTTCACAAAAAAATTATTTGGTCAGATGTCGAATGTCGAATAACAAGTTCCCACAAGGTACGACCTGTTCGTCAACAAGGTTGAAATTGGCAATTTTTTAATTTTCCCCCATATTTCTTTGAAGCGAGCCAACATTTTGAAATTTTAATTTTATTATTTTACGTTTGACTTTAAAAGAGCACATGACGCTTATATTACTTTTTAGATAGCACAAACAGTTACCCTACGAAAGTGTAAAAAATGGGACACCCTGTACATATTAAGAATATCCCCAGAACATTTTATTTCTACAAAAGAAAATAAACATATACACATTAGAATGAGGTGAATGTACATGAGGTAAAAGTACCGGGTGTCCAAATAAGAAAGGACGCCGGCTGTATCTCAGAAAATGTTTATCGCACAGTGTTGGAGAAAAAATATTTTTAGTGAAAGCAGTCAGGGGAAATAGTTGGAAATTATTTTTAAGTTTCTGAAATGGCCGCTAGGGGGCCTGAATCTAAAAAAGTGATGTTTCTGTGAAGTTTGCTATATTAACCTAACAAAAAAAAACCTGATTTTTAAAGTCGAGGATAATTTGAACCTTTTTGTTTGACAATTTTTGCTGTATCTCTAAAAATAAATTGGTGGGGGGGTATTTAAAGGTTTCCGTAAAAAACACTCTGTATCTTCAAAACGGCTAAGCCTAAGCTTAGGCTAGTTCACAGGAGCTTTTCTTGGGCTATAAATGTTATAGTATTTAAAGTTTTGTTAGTTTCACATGTCGCCGCTAGAGGGCTTTTTTCGGTATTCCGACAGAAATGGTTAATTTTCTCAAAAAAATTAAATGCATTGGTATAATTTTTTTTTCTAGAAAGTAGCTAAATAATGACTAAACAAGTTCGCGAAAACCGTATCTCGATATCTTGTTCCTTACCTAAAATTTAGACCAAAGAAAATTTTATACGTCAATATCTTAAAAACTATAAGATTTACAAGAAATTTTATGGGACATTAATTATGTATTTTAACGAAACTTTTAATTTAGGTTATATAACCTTTTCGTCTAAATGCAATACTTTACGAGTTATAATAAAGAAATCGAATTCCAGGGGTATACCTTAAAAAAATCCTGAAAATTCGATTTATTGATTATAATTCGTAAAATATTGCATTTAGGCGAAAATATTATATAACCTTATTTAAGGGTTCCGTAAAAATACATAATTTATGTCATATAAAATATCTTGTAGCTTTTATAGTTTTTGAGATATTGAAGTATAAATTATTAATTATAAAATTAACCGTTTCTGTCGAAATTTCGAAAAAAAAAGCCCTCTAGCGGAGACAAGTAAAACTAACAAAACTTCAAATAATATAACATTTATAGCCCAAGAACAGCTCTTTTTAACTAGCCCCAAGTTTGTTAAAATAGGCGTTTTGAAGACACATCAGGGTGTTTTTGCGAAAACCTTTAATTACCCTCCATCACTTTATTTTAGAGAGATACAGCAAACATTGTTAAACAAAAAAGGTTCAAATTACCCTCGACTTTAAAAATCAGTTATTTTTTTATTAGGTTAATATAGCAAAATTCACAGAAACATTACTTTTTTAGATTCAAGATTGCAGTTACGCCCCCTAGCGGCCATTTCAGAAACATAAAAATAATTTCCTGCTATTTCTCTTAGCCACTTTTACAAAAAATATTTTTTCCCCAACGCTGTGCGATAAACATTTTCTGAGATACAGCCGGCGTCCTTGCTTATTTGGACACCCGGTACATTGCGGTATCTTATCGGTCTAACCTCCTGATATCTAGAACATAGGTACCTAAACTTATATAAACATATAAAAAATTCTATTGTATACTGAAACCCAATGTTTTTTTACACATATACAGACAGTTAGCTTTTGTTCTATAAAACAAAAAAGTGTTATAGTATATTAACATAAATAATTGAATATGAACATGTTAAAGACCTACTCTTGTAAGTAAACTTTGTCAAAAATTAACACAAACACTGAGTTGCCGCTCGGCCAAAATTTAGTCCAAAACCGAAACTGTTGCCAAAACTACATTTTTTAGGCCAAAACTTTTTCAAACTAAACCTTCGGTTGGTCTCTAAGTAATTATAAATAATATTTCACTTTAGCCGTCCTCTAGGCCAGTGGCGGATTTAGGATTTCAAAATTTTTTTATTTAAAAATTGAGACATCCACACCAAATATATACCAGGTGCTATTGGTCTGAGGAGGACCACTTTGGTAAAGACATTTTTTATTTTGGATTTTACAAAATAAAGTAAATTTTTGGTAGCCCCCCAGGAAAAAATTGGACTTTCAAAAGCAAATCCTCTATTTGTATTTTACCGTGAATTTGATCAAATTTTATTGCCGAATCCTAAATTTTGCCAAAACATCTCATTTTTTTTTTGAATTTCAAATAATTGTTGAGTGAAAAAATGTCTACTGACTATGGTTTTTAGCAGGGCCCCCTAGGGGGAGGGCAACCCGAGCATCTGCCCGAGCGGCAAAATTTAGGGCGTCATTTATATCGATAAAATATAAAACAAGTAACAAATAAATAAATAAATAAAGCCGCCTTTGGGAGCCAGTAATTAAATTTTTAATTTTTTGTCCGTTAGCAAAGACAATTGTATATAACTATAATTGTCTTTGCCATTAGGCATTTACCGTTTTCTTTCTGAACAATAAAATCTTTATTATGAATTTATTAAAAGCTTTAAAATCGATCTGCGACGCGGCGCCGTCAAATACGCCAAAATTCCTAACTAAATAAACTTTTATTTTAGTTCAAAAGCATATATTTTATGTTAAAGTTTAAATACCATTCCACTATTGTTATATGTATTTTCTTTTATAATACTCAAGATTCGGAAAGAATCTGTACGCTAATTTAAATACAATAAATTAAGGCAATAATCCAATTATATTGTGCCAATAATCAAAAACTCGATTTTTTTATGAAGATATAGATTAAGTGCCCGATAGGGTTTATTCCCGGGAATTCTCGAGCGGAATTCCCGGGAAATCGTAGTTTTTTCCCGAAATCAAGCTCGAGAAAACTCGAGAAATGATATTTGAGTCTATGAAATTATAAAATAAAACTATTTGCGTTTCCGTTTGTTTAAAGCGCGGCGGCTGGGCGGCACGGGCCAAAGCGCAGTGGTACCGTCGTTTTATACATAATACAATACAGTAGGTAATACACACTAGGCATGAGCTAAACAGCGATTTTTGCATAACGCCGTTATCGGCGATCGCGATTTTTAAATAACGGCTAATTAAAAGCGTTATCGTGATCGCGACTTTTCGCACTACGCCAAACTAGTGTTTTCATCATTTGCGGCTATTGGCGCTCTCGAGTGATTCATTTTGTTACTGCATATTAATTTCACTTGCCTGCCTCTTATTGTACTGATCATAAACTGTAAAACTCAAGCTGCTGACTAGGAAACTTAGTTTTTTTAATGAAAAAATATTGTAAAATACTTTCTTCTCCAAATACACCATCCTATATGGAATAACTAAGTGAAATATTATAGAAAACTGTAATTTTACTTCATAGATCAGTAAGGTGCGTGAAGATGGAATCGAGAACCCTTTGGAATGAAATACGTTGCATTTCGCTCTATATCACTTAACGCGATGGAAAGCGATTAGCTGTGTTGCATGTTAGTTGACGCCATTTCGCGTATTCTAAAATAATCGCTGTTTCTGTCAACCGCCGTTATTTGCGATTTTAGCCAACGTTTGCTATTAGCGATTTTTCAATAACGGCGATTAAATCACCGGTAGTGATATATCGCTCATCCCTAATACACACTCGTTCATTCGTGTTTCGGCTCTAGCTGGGTTCAGACGGTTTACAAAATGTATTACACGCAATTTGTAAATTTCTCGACAACCCGAGAAGACCCGAGAAATTAGCCTCGAGAATTCTCGGCCCGGAAATTGATAAGCTCGAGAAATCATGAACCCTAGTGCCCGAAGACCCCAAAAGAAAATACAAAGTAGATTATTTTTTCTTCACAATTGATCAAGCCATTAATTCTCTAGATATAAGTCCGATTTAAAGTTGAAAAGGCCACCAGCGTCATCAGCCTGCGTTGTTCTCTCTAACTTTAAAATTAAATTTTTGTTCAATATACGGTCAAATTCATGTAAACACACCTCTGTTCCAAATTTAACAACGTATGGGTGGAGCGTTGAGAGAGAAAGGCTTAATTGTGGACTCTTTTGGTATGACTTTAAATCGGACTCTACTTGTTTCAAACTTCTAAGTGACCATAATACCTATCTTAAATTTGAAAAATATTTTAACTAATGGAGATTTATCCGATTTAACTGGAAATGAATTGGCTGATGAGATACCCGTCGCGTCGTGTTAAATCTTTTAGGAAAAAAAAGTTCTCTGGAAGAACTTAAATTTATTTTAAATTTAAACCTCGCACTAATTCTTAGTATTGCGATGCGTATATTATTAGCTATACCAATAAGTGTTGCCACTGCGGAAAGAAGTTTCTCCGAACTAAAATTAATTTTAAAAAAATTAAGGTCAACATCAACAAAACCTCGACTGAATGGCTTAGCTATGATATCTATCGAACACGTAATTGCGAGATATTAGACCTTAGAAAAGTAATTAACAATTTTGCGGAGTTGAACGTTCGCAAAAAAGTTTTTTGGTAAATATTTTTAAGTAGTTATTTTGCATGTAGCTAATATTTTTTGTTTTTTAAAATAAAAATAATTGTTTTTAAATTTGTGTATTTTCTATTTAAAATCCCCTTCCCTTTACCTCCAAATCAATTTCTGGGGCGGAAATGCTTATTTTTGCAAAGGATGACCGAAAGGCTAGAGCGGTTTTTATAAAAACGTAGATACGATTTTGGATTTTACGAGAAAATTTGATTAAAGTCACGAAACAAATACAAATCGAGGATTTGCTTTTGAAAGTCCGATTTTTTCCTGAAGGGAATACCAAAAAATCAATTTTATTTCGCATTGCTATTGGTCTGAAGAGGACCACTTTGGTAAACAAATTTTTTATTTTGGATTTTGCGAAATAATATTGATGTTTTGGTATCCTCTCCAGAAAAAAATCGTATTTTTTCCGCGAATTTGATCAAATTTTATCGCCAAATCCCAAATTTCGCTAAAATATCTTTATTTTTCTTGAAATAAGAGACGTCTGAAATATTTGCATAAGTAAATTGTTGAGTAAAAGAATTTCTTCTGGCTATGTTTTTTAAAAAAACGTAGATACTTTTGCGAAATTTGGGATTTGATGATAAAATTTGATCAAATTTACGAAACAAATACAAATCAAGGATTTGCTTTGAAAAGTCCGATTTTTTCCTGAAGAGGATACGGGATACCAAAAAAAATCAAATTCTTCTCGCAAATTTTAAAGTGAACATTTTCTTAACCAAAACGTTCCGCTTAAGGCCAATAGCATCTGGTATCTATTTGATGTGGGACCCATGTCTGTGTGTAAGGGTCCCACCTGGAAGGATCCCGTAGGGCTTACAGGCCCTCCGAACTCCCCCTAGGCTTGCCAACCACCCCTCGCTCTCCTTTTGGCTGAGCAAGTCCTCACTACGTGTTTGCCATGTTGGCTATCACGGTTGTTTGGGGTTTTGAAGTTTTTGGCTTAGCCTGAAATCTGGCTTAGCGGAGTGGGGTTTAAGAAGTGACTGAGAAGCTGGGGCCCTTGCCCCAGTGACTCGGGACAATCCAGAAATCGGATTTTTAAGTGGCTAGGCCGAGAGGCCAGGGGTGGGTGGTACCCGGGTCCTTCCTGTAGGTACCGGGTACCATCACCCATGTCTCAATACTTAGAAAAAAAAAATGAAAATTCTAGATCCGCCACTGCTCTAGGCTAGAGAAACTAAAGTAGTCACACGAAAGGCAAAGTGTATTTTAATTATACAGTGTGTTTACTTAAGTTGAACATATGGAAAACTTTTTTATTACTAAGTTATTCTTGATAAAAAGTTTTACATGGTCCAAAACTTTAAATGCAACCATATGATATCAATTTTTTTAAGCCGAGGTTTGTCGAAATATATGAATTTTATTAAAAGTAAAGTACCTTTATTTTTTACAATACAGAAGAATTTTATAAAGGTATTTTGAATTAAAAGTTAGATTCAAATTTGTAATTACAGATATTTAGCATAAAAATTTAGGATTGGTGATTATTTACTAATAATTTCGTATTAATTGTTCTTGTATACTTGATATAATTTAACGTAATCCAGGATGCACCGACATAAAATATATGTCAGAATAAGTTCGTATGTGTAAAATTACAGTAAAAATGGCAAATTAACTAAATCGTAAAGAAAAAATAGAAAAAAATAGAAATATTATATCACTAGTAAATAATCACCAATTCTAAAATTTCATGCTAAATAGCAGTAATTGCATATTTGAATATAACTTTTAATTCAAAATAACTTTACTTTGTAACATTCTTCTGTGTTGTAAAAAATAAAGGTACTTTACTCTTAAGTAAAATTCATATTTTTTGACAAACCTCGTATACGACTTAAAAAAATTGATATCTAATGATTGCATTTTAAGTTTTGAATCATGCAAAATTTTTTATGAAGGATACATTTTTTTCGTAAACTTAATAATAAAAAAGTTTTCCATATGGTTCCAACTTAAGTAGACACACTGTATAAATACAAAAATATACTTGACATATAAAGTAGAAAGTAGTACCTTGTCCAGGAAAGTTATATTTTGAAAAAAACACTTCATATACCTAGTCTCATAATAAGCTCTTTTTTGCAAACTATAAAAATAGGTATTGTGCATATTAACCCAAACATTAACTTAGGTCTAACTACCGACAAAGTTTTATTTGAAACAACCTACATATATCATTTCAAAGTGTTCTGGCAGTAACATTACGAAGGCCAACTTGGCTATCCCCTGCAGGGGGGTAACAGCTGAACATCTTCGTTTATTCTCTCCGTGAGACGGCCCATGGGATTCGTCCCCTTTGTCCTTTCCGTACTTGAAACCGTCGACCCGGTCGATGCAGCTGGATTACTCTACCAGTAGCGTTCCAATATTTTTGTAACCAAAGCAATATTAGAAGAATTTATGGAAAATATTTTGGTATTTTTGTTTATAAACCTATAATTAGAAGACATAATTAAATTATTTTTTTATTTATTTGTTTCAACTTAAAGAAGTTTTAAATAAAAATGTTGCTATTGGTTCAAAAATTAGGACCTTATTTGTAGGAAATTAAATTTTCAACAACTTTTTTATTCATCTTTTTTGTGTAGCTCTTGTCATTTATAAGAAAATGACAGAAAAACGAGAATTTTATGAAAAAATTAGGTTTAGTGACCCGTACTACCTCGCCGGTGTGAGTTGCGACTTTGCCGCAATGGACACTTTTGTAGAGCATTTAATTCTCAAAAAATTACGTCTTTGGGCCTTATGATAACATAAAATGCTGCTGAGTTATTGAAATTAAAAAAGATCAAAGTTTACGTGGCTTTTAAATGGAAAATCTTTACACACTTTGGGTGATTAGGGTGATACTTTATATTAAGGGCTGAAACTTTCAGGGAATTTTTTTGTGGGTATTTCTAACAAAATTTCATAATGGGACCGAAAAAAAAGTCGCAAAAAATCACCGTAAATGTATATATAAAGTTTGGTAAACATGTCGACGATTTAGGGTAAAGTTACTTTCTAGAAATAGGTTATAAATAACATGTGGCCCTAGTATAGGTTGGATTTCGATAATAAAAAAATGTTGTCTAAGAGATCAATTAACATCACTATAGCTGATAATATGCGATAGAAAATTTCGCGTAATTCGTTAACGATATTTTTTTCTTTCTCGCGTTCCTGAAGCTAAACAACCTAAAGCAAAAAAGTTTAGGCCCTTAAAAATTAATATCCTGCGTCAAGTAGAAATATTATAAAATGAAAGGTTTATTAGAGGATTTGTATCTCTCTTAAGTAATTCAGAGATTTTACTAAAAAACTTTTGGTTCACTTTGACAAATAATAAAGAGAGTATTTTTTTCTATCGTCAAAGAATTTACTATTTTGACCGATTTGCAAAAATGTATCCATGATGCATTCCACTAAAAATTATACGCTGAGTTCAACATTTTAGAGGGTTACGGGAGAAATATTTAACCTACTTATATTTCCGAAACTTCGGTATTATTTGCGGTGCACTTTGGGCCCTATGTTTCGGAATATGTAGAGCAAATACTGATAAATTTAGTCATTATAATCTATACAACAAATTTTAAAATATATTAGAATTTTCAAACTCCCTTTAGTTTTGTCCTGAATTCTGAAGGCAGCCAACTTAAATCTGAAAAACGAAATTTACTGATGTTTAGAAATATTCGCATTGCCAATTTAAAAAAATCTTGCGCAAAGTATACTATTTTTTTCTAGTTTTCAAAACTATATGACAAGCAAAAATAAAGATGAAATAGCTAGTGAGGTAACTGTGGTAACCTTTGAGCATATACCTACTAGAGGCAACCTTGACCCTTGGCAGTTCGGACAAGTATATGCGAAAGAGAGAGAGAGAAGAGAGCAGCAAAATCATTTATTTTTTTTTCTACTACTTCTGCTTTATATAGGGACGTCTATGGTTCAGACACATCGACCGTTTGTTTAGACATTCTGGGAATAAGCCGAAGGCTACGGGAAACAGTGGGGGAAGGGGAATAGTGACAGAGGGGCAAATAAGAGAACCGAGGCTCACGTTTCGACCGAAAGACGAGAGACGAGTAGTTTTGTAAGCATAAAACAGACGACGGATTAAGTTTGAAGTCTGACTTAGCAAGTAGATGATGTGATATCGTGCCGCTGCTGCGACTGCAGGAATTTTAAAATTAGTGATCGTTAATATTCGAGGAAGTTTCGTGTTTGTGATAGGCATAAAAAATATTCGGTATTGTTAGGTCGTTTTGTGTTTCTGAACATGGTGCCTTTCTATGCAGAGTAATTTGTTTATGTGTATGGTAATCTAACAGTGTTTAGTGTAAATAAACGCACCAGTCATAAGTAGTCAAATAATGTTAATATTTTATAAAACAAATGATTACTGTGAACCTAATTTATGTCTTTAATTTCACCTCGTATGGTGAACTTTAAGTACGACAGGGCGGCGATATCATAAAAACGGTTTGGAATATTTTAGTGACATATACCTATTATAAAACTAAGAAAGAACATACCTTACTTTAATATTTACACCCTCTTAGTATTTTGACAAATGTTTAGTAATTCTCATATAAATTCTACAAAAAATTGTGTCCTCACACTAAATGACTTTTAGGCACTGAGATTTAAACATCAGTTTGTCTTTATTAAATAACATATTTGTATTCTAACATTTAGAAAGCTTACCTGTTTACCTGGAGGTTAGAGTCTTTTGTCTTTATTTTTTGTAAAATATATAATTAAGTTAGGTAATGTAGTTGTTTAAGATAAAATGTATCTAAAAATGTCAGGAGACGTTTATCTCTTTATGGAATTGGAGGGTTAAATATTAAAAATCTTTTAAAAAATATTTTAAACCATTTTTTAGGATACCAATATATCTTTTTAATTACTTACTGTTTACACAAAAACAAAAATACAATACAAATATTTTCAATAAACATATTTTTTCAAAAGTATTCTAGTGTTTCTATTGAACTTACCTTTTGTATATTAATACCGAAAACCTTCGATGCGATCGGCCGATCCGCTGCAACGCTGCATTTCAAATTCCTGATATAAACAGTTTTTGACCGGATGTAGAAATCATATTATTATAATATATAGTCAGGCCTTTATTTCAAGCGATTATCGAATAGAAAATTAAGTTTTTAGCCGACAAAAATAAGAGTGGAATAATTTGGTGGTGTTTTCTTTGTTTCGTACACTCGCCTTTTGTACACTTCGCAAATTGACCTAAAATATTTTCGTTTCGTACACTAAATTATTGAATCAATTTCATGCTTCTCGTTTTGTACACCGACCATTGTGTCGACCCAAATACCCAGTCAAATAAATTAGTCTAGTCGAGAAGTGTGTTTTTTGCGAAAAATAGTTAGAAGGCTTCGAGAAACATGAGCGATAGCTCATTCGACCCGGAATACAAATCTGAGAAAGGCATTTTGAGGATTTTTTTTGCCAATAAAAATTGCAATTATTGTTAACAAAAATCGAAATAAAAAAAA
>JAHBCN010000678.1:159469-262218 GCA_019359885.1 Listronotus oregonensis
ATTTAATGTAATTTTCGTACTTAATGCCCCCTTAAGTAATTTGAATTTGACATTTGAAAATATTTTGTTTTTTTTATTTATTTTTCTTTTTTTAGTTTCAAATTTAATTTGAAAAAAATTATGAAAAAACGAATTTTTAAACAATGGTGTTTTGGATTGTGATATTATAAATGCGATGTAAATTAGATTTCCAAGAAAAATGTAGAAACAGTGAATTTTTATTACTTATGGCAATTTTGAGATTTATTTACCTTTTTTATTCTTTTGGACATTGTTCTGTTATTTTTAAAAAGAACTGTTTTGACGAGATGAATAATCTTACATTTTTCAAAAAGTTCAAATTAACGAAACCACCAGTGCTCAGCTTACTTGAGCAAATCGAAGATGAGCTTTAGTTTAAACATGACAAGTTTGTATTAGCCTTTAAATTTTAAGTATTTACTTGTAAATTAGGAATATTTAATTTGTTCATATAAAATAATAAAGGTTTTTTTTAAATGATGTATTTGTGTTTATATTTCATATTGACAATAATTATTCCCTTTCCATGGCTGTAAAGAAAGGCGCCCTTGATCTTTTTTTTCATATTGTTATTAATTTTACAAAAAAAAATCACAAACTAACTACTGATTTTGTATTATAATGTCTATAAAATGAAAAAAAAAAAAGATTCAAGTCGGATTACTTCTATCATTTAAATGACAACAAGCTAGAAAAGGAAAGATCTAATATCAGTTAATTCTGATTATTCGCGTTGTAAAGGCTAACAATAAAAAGAAGAACGATGCAACGCCATCTTTCTAAGTAGTCTTAGTTAAGTTGCAATAAAAATCTAATGGTGAAAGCGAAAACAATTTAAGTTACCCTTAATTTTAAGAGCTTTATGGCCGGGTTTCACCAAAAGTATCTTAAGTAGATCTTTATTAAGAATCTTAAAATTAGGGTAACTTAAATTGTTTTCGCTTTCACCATTAGGTTTTTATTGCAACTTAACTAAGAATACTTGAAAGGCGGCAACGTCGCATCGTTCTTCTTTTATTGGGCCTTTACCATGCGGATAATCAGAACCTGATTTTAAAATTTTTCCTTTTCTGCTTTTTGGATTAAATGATAGCGAATCGACTTAAACTTTGAAAATAAAAAAAAATTTTAAATTTTTTTAAAATTTTATAAAATTTAAAAAAAACCATAGCTCAACAAAGAAATTCCAGAAAAAAAAAAAAATTTAAATTTTTGAATCATTAAATAAATTCCAATATTACATATGAAATAAAATTAAAAAAATTTCTAACAACAATAGAAAATAACTAATTTAAATCACGAAAATTTAAAAAAAGAAACCCTTTTTTAAAATGTCATCAGTGGCATCCAACCAAACTTTCAGTTATTAACAAAAACAATAATAGTATCGATCCCCCCCTTTTCACTCTTCATGAACTGTACAATGCCGGAAGACAAGGATCATCAGCACCAGGCCTGGACGATATTTCCTATACCATGATTAGAAACCTGCCAGTTAGAGCCAAACAAATTCTATTGGAAAACTATAATAATATGCTACGGGACCTTGCACCCATACCTGACGCTTGGAAAGAATACAATGTAATCACCTTACTAAAACCAAATAAAAACCCGGCCCTCGCGGGTAGCTATCGCCCCATAGTTTTGTCGTCATGTGGTTGTAAAACCCTTGAAATCATGATCAAGAACCGTTTGGACTGGACTTTGGAACACAAATTAACCTTTCAAAATGAACATTCTGGCTTTCGTAAGGGCCGAGGGATTTATGACAATGCAGCCTTTCTAGCATCTTTTATATTTGATGCGTTCACCGCGTCAGAGACGGTGCTGGCGGTGTTTTTAGACATAAAGTCCGCGTATGATAATGTGGATATCTATAAATTATACAATAAACTCAATAATCTAGAAGTGGATATAGATCTGAACAATCTCATACATAAAATTCTTAGAAATAGACTTTTATATACAAGAAGTGGGAATGGATCACCCTGGGACCTTGGCTGGCAACAGCAGGAATCCCTCAGGGCTCTCCTTTGAGCACAATCTTATTTAATATCTATATCCATGACCTTTACGACCTAGATTTTGGCGATACAAAGTTGATTGGATATGCTGACGACCTGGTGTTATTCATTAAGGGCAAAGACGCAAAAACTATGGCCTCGAAAAATTGAAAAAGCATTAAACAAGACAAACAGATATTTAAATCAAAACAATTTGTCAGTATCACTAGATAAAACTGAAGCTATCTGGTTTACAAAGGGCAAGCGTAACAGCGAAGCCCCCATTATCAAATTGAACAATCACCAAATTCAGTACAAGAGGCAGGTCAAATATCTGGGAATTTATTTTCAGCAACACCTGAAATGGGATTTTCACATTCAGTTTATAGTCAACAAGGCAAAGAAATCCATAAACGTACTAAAAGCACTTTGTAGAGTATGGTGGGGTGCAGACCCGACTGTCCTTCTGACTGCCTTCCACGCGCTTGTTGTATCACATCTAGACTTCGGATCGATTCTCTTTAGACCTGCAAACCAAAATAGCCTTAATAAACTGGACATGGTATTTTACGAGGGTCTTCGAATTTGTATGGGTTGCATGAGATCAACTCCGAGAGCCGCACTACTCTCCGAGGCCTGCACTCCGGATCTCGAACAGAGACGCATATTACTTGCCACAAAATTCCTTTCAAAGAAAATTAACATCCAAAACCATCCTTTGATTAATATAATCTTTAACATACGAAGAAAATTATTAGCAAGGCCCATGTTTCAGAGTCGTAGCATCTATGCAACATTTTCTACGTATTTTAAAAAACTACATAGAAGTCAGAATCTTACATGCTACGAAACGGATTTTAAGGTACTGAATGTTCCAATAAAAGTAATTGACTGCCACCTTGATAAAAACGAATCCATGATCAAAGAAAAAATTTTACTATCCACGGAAAAATACAAAAATGATGCTTTTACATTCTATATACAGATGCATCAAAAAAGGATAGAAAGGTGGGTTTTGGCATAACAATTCCCGATCTACAACACAAGTTTTCGTCCAAACTACCGGACTGCCTATCCATATGTAAAGCGGAGATCGTGGCCATTCATGATGCCGTCAAATTAGCAATTGATAAACAACTAAAAAAGGTGATTATTTTCTCTGATTCCAAAAGTGCTATACAAAAAATTAATAAATATCATTTAAAAGCATCAAGCGATTATTGGACCATCAGAACAAAAAGATTGATTAGCCAAGCAAACGACAATGGCTTCGATATTAGATTGTCGTGGATCCCGGGTCATGCCGGCATCATGGGCAATACAGAAGCAGACACTTTGGCCAACATAGGAAGAAATTTAAACATCCCCAAAACAATGCTACTGGATGCTCAAGAAGTTTTTAACACAATTAAGGACGATTTGCGTCACCGTTTTAAAGTTAAATGGAAAACCTTAGTCTTAAATAAACAGTATTTCTATTCCAAAATACAAACAGATTTTCCTAGCAAAAAATGGTTTAATTCTTTACAGTTCAAGGATCGTAGACATATTACCACAATTATCAGAATGCGTACGGGCCACTTTTTAACTAATGAATTTCTACATAAAATTAAAAAAAGGAATGCCCCTTGTTGCGAATTTTAGAGTAGAAAATTTAAACCATTTTTTTGAATGCCCTAAATTTCATACCTACTTTGACTTATACAATGAGTTTACGAAAATGAGCTTTCCAAACCGATGTCCATGCAGACAATTTTAGCTAATCATCTAAATAACTCCTCAATTAATATGATCATAGTTTTTTTAACCATAAATAAAAAAAATTGTAATGCTCAGCTTAACGCTCTTGCGCTTCTCCTTTTCCCCCCTTTGTTTTTGTGTACACCTTGTATGTTTGCCTTTGTAGTGTTGTCATAACTAACTATAACCTATTTATCTTCATAATAAGATTTTTATTCAAACATTTTAAGATTCTCCACAGCACTTTTAGATATTTCTACAAAAAAAAAAGTCGGGGGCCCCCAAATGGTCTAAGCCAGATAACTTTGGGGCCCACCCCCAAATCGAGCTGGCGATTGCAGGTGAAAGCCACCCCAAACCCCAAGGCGACATTACAAAAAAAAATCGGTAGTTAGTTTGTGTTTTTTTGTTGTAAAATTTAAAAAATATGGAAAAGAAAGATAAAGGGGGTTAATTTTTTTTCGGCCATGGAAAAGGAACAATTATTGTCAATATGAGATATAAACACAAAATTTAAAAAAAAAACGTTTATTATTTTATGTGAACAAATTTAAATATTCCTAATTTAAAGAAATATTTAAAAATTTTAAAGGTAATACTAATACAAACTTGTTATGTTTAAACTGAAGCTCATTTTCTTTTTTTTCAAGTAAACTGAGCACTGTTTATTAATTTAAACCCTTTTTGAAAAATGTAAGATTATCCATCTCGTCAAAAGGGTTTCCCTTTTTAAAAATAACAGAGCAATGTCCAAAAAAAAAAAAATAAATAAACCTGAAAAACCCAAAATAATTAAAATTCACTGTTTCTAATTCTTTTGAAAATTACTTAAATCGCATTTATAATATCACAATCCAAACTATCTGTTTAAAACCTCCGTTTTCACATAATTTTTCCCAAATTAATTATTTGAAACTACAAACGAAAAATAAATAAAAAAATATTTAAAAATTTAACTTCAAATTACTTAAGGGATCTTTAAAAAAGGAAAATCCTAAACTAAAGAAGGGACCTTTAAGGACTAATTTCAGCTGGTGCAAGAAACATTTAAAACTTAAGGGGCATTTAAATGTTAAGAAAACTTAAGTGTCGCAAAAAGTGTTGGTGCAACCCCATTAAATTCATTTAAGATATTTTAACCATTAGCTAAAAAAATTATAAGTGTAACTTGTGCAAAGCGATTAATCGTTAAGGTCAACCTTAATACTAAGTGCTACTTAGTTATTGTAAACTCTTAAGAGTTAGTGGTGCAAACCGCCGTAAAAAGTTATATTAATTCAGTTCATTGGGAATGCCCCAAGCACAGGGTTGTAATTACAACTTGGATAGGTATATTCCACGTATCGTATTCATATATTACACTTAATGGAGTTGTAAGAATGAGACAAAACCATGTATATGTTTCTAGCAAAATTCCTTTTTTTCTTTGCAATTATATAAGCAATTTTATTTAAGTAATTTATTTTGAATCATTTTCGAGTCTCCACAAAAAATATTCTAATTTTTTTAAATGTTTTTTTACTTCTAAAGGGATTGTTTAACCTAATAAATTTATTGCTCCCTAAAATTACTTTTGTCTACTATTTATAAGTCAATCTGGTCGAGAGACCTTCTAGAGACAGCCTTGCCGCTCGGCATTTAAACAAGCGTGCGAGAGAGAAACAAGAACCACAGTGCTTGTAACCATAGTATAGCCTTTCTCTCTTACTTGGCGTGCTAATATTGGTCGACGGCCCGCCGACGTTTAGCCGACCAATATCAGTATGCAAGGAAAAAGAGAGAAAGGCTACACTACAAGGCTACCCGAAGTAGGTATATGCCGGAAGGCCGCAATGATGGCCACTAAATAGCCCGAATGTTACAATAATAGTACATGTTTTTATAGGGACATTAAAAACTAAAGTTAAAATATGTCGGCACAGAAGCAGGAACCTTGACGAATTGACAGACACTTCACTTTCCTACTCTGTCCTACTCTGAACTTGATAACAAACAGACCTTTTATATATTGCGGTCAAGTTCACTGGTTCACACCATACTCTCCGCTACACCAGCGCCTCTTTATTTAATGCCATTCTGTGGCCACTTTTTGAGCCAACTATTTATAAGAGATGGTCCTTATCTCTAGTCTCCATGGTCATTGAATTCGTGATTGAATTTAAAAAGCGTCATTTGTTCATAGGCGGCGGCATCTCTTTTTTGTTCCGTGGGCGGCACGATCGAGATTATCCAAAATTAATAATAGGGATTTAAAACACCGTTTACTCTATTACCACAATATATTTCAAAAGTATTAACATTACATATAAATTTAACGCAAACTAGAAACCTAAATAACGACTTCTCTAACCTTTTTAGTTTCTTTGAGCTCTTTTATTAACTGTAGGAAGTTTTTGGTAAATAGAATTGCAAGACCAAATTTAATTGCAAAAATGTTGTCAGTACTTATTTGCTAGTTATTATCGAGAAATTTCTTCTTTATAAAGAATATATCTTTTGGGGATCTCAAAATAAAAAGGTAGAGCAGGTGCATTGGAAAGAAGTAGTCGATTTGTTGGATTCAAAAAGAGGAGCCCTAGCAGTGCACACTTTATTTGTCTGCTAACTAGAGAAGCGTTAATCGTGAATGATTCGATCACAGTGAACGAATCGTTTATGGATATTGAATGATCGAATCCCGTACGCCCGCAGTGATCGAATCACTACCCGACTGGAAGACGGAAAGTAAAAAAAATTAAAACGTTGTATAAAATACTGATAATTGCTTATTTATTATAATAACGAGTGCCTACTCTATTTTTGAACACACCATATTGAATTATTAACAGCTTTCTTTTCTTTAATAATACCCATGTAAGTATATTACTTTTTATAAAATTTTATAAGCAAGTAAGGGAGCGTTTAAGTATTATGTAACGAATTTGGGGGAAGGAGGGGGGTCTTGTAAAACGATACAGGGGCGGGAGTGGGATTTGAACTGCGTAACATTGTTTTTAGGTAAAAAATGCTCACTTGGTGGTTACATATCGTTTTACAAGGGGGGAGGGGGGTATAGAAAAACGTTACGGCATTCACATGTGGAGGAGACGGGGGTCAAAAATCTTTAAAAATTGCGTTACGTAATACTTGAACGCTCCCTAAAAAAGTTTGTGGTTTTTAATTATTTTTTTTATCTTCGGACAGTCCACAAAGGCTGAGGCCTAAGTACTAACATATCGTAGGTGTCTGAAGTGTGGTAAGATTGAGTTTATTCACAAGAAACTTAAATTTTGAAAAAAAGGGAAAAATTCTGCAGGTAGCAGGTTTCATAGTCTGGAGACCCTAGGGATTAAGGAACGAACAAAGTGGGAAGTTTGGGACCTCTCTAGATGAAATGTAAAAGGATACACAAAAGTAAGTGGCACCACGTGTTGTTCTGAGGAAGCTTTTCTCTGAGTGCAGAATCAGTATTGAGCTTTTACAAGGTACCTTGTGGAACTTTGTAAGATTATAAAATATCCCACTCCGGATGAGATACTGAGAACTTTTCTCTTTAGGGATTTATGACGGTTTTTTTTGTATTACTTCATAAACATATAAACTTATCTATTAATTCTAAATTTATTTTATTTTAAAAACTAATTTTGTTACTTTCAAACACATATCAGACCATACACTGTCTTGATATTGCATTATTGCAGAAAAATAGCAAAATTTTCCACTTTGGCAATAAAATGAATATAAGTATGTAAAAAAAATGTGAACTGCGGTTTATTGCTACAAAACCAAACTGTATTTGTTTCACAACCACAACACTACAATGCATTACAAGTAGGTACAACACAACTGAAATTTTTACATTTTGAAATAGATATGGAAGAAAAGAACAAAGTATTTACTGGTATTATTTAATAATATTTTGTGTTTTACTATATTTCACATTCTAAAACATAAAAATTATTCCAACATTAAAATCCTAATTATACAAAAACAACAATTTCGTTAATGGTTAGTATTAAGCTTTTGTTGTTTCCCCTTAAAATCAACCTACTTATTGGTTTATTTCTATAATAAGAATAATAATAATAAACAAATCTTTATTTCAAAATTACATATAAACATACAAAAAATGAAATAGTGTCAAAAACGAAATAAAAAAAGCAGCTAATAGTTTACAATTCTGAAAAAAATATTTATTTAAATAATAAGGTTCAATATCTACCAGCACCTTAAACACATTTTTTTTATTTTTTTGCGGTGTCTATTTGTTGTGGGTAAATATAAAATCGAAGGCAATTGCAGTATGCCCCATTTTCGTACATTGTCAATCTGTGTCTCGGAAAGGTATAGTTTAATATTTTTGTAGTGTAAACAGCTTGAGACTCGCTACCCCTAAATAACAATCTGTTTTTACAGAAGAACAACAAACATATCCGTTCTAAACTGCAGCGACAGTAAAAAGACCATTTTGTTTGAATTTACCTCTGCATGTTTCTTTAAATTTAAGACCAAGAATCGTTCTTTTATTTATTCAGCATAACATCTAACAGGCATCCATTTATAAGACATTTATCATTATATATAACTATCATTGAGTAAACAAATAGCAAACAACACCAAACAATGAATGAAATCCAATGTAACCCTAATTATTAGTCAGTAAAATATTAAACAATAAAGTTCTAATCACTTTAGAATATTATTCGACACTTATTGCAAATGTATCCAGTTTGTCAGAAAGTTGGTTATATTGGCTGCACACTGTGTAAATAGGCGATCTTTTTATTTGGTTGTTGGCAGTCCTCGCAAGATGAAACAAAGAATTAGATCTCGTGTTCTTATTTGGTACTTGAAAGTTCAACTTACAAGTTCCTCGCAGTACACTTCATTTCTACACAATCTAAACAAAAACTTCAGCGCAAGGTAGGTTTACATCAGTTAAGTTTTAACTTGTGAAAGGCAAATCCGAAAAATATAAATTATATTTTAGAACATTTCTTTTTCATTATGATATACCAATTAATTGGGAGATGTCTAAAAAAAATTAAATAAAATTGTAAAAAGACTGTAACTAACCGCAAACTTAGTAAATGTACAGAATAATTGGGAAAAAATATTAAATACACATCCTGTAGGTCGTTATTGCATTCCTTTTAAAATTTTAAGTTGATCATATCCAAGTATAAGCAACTCAATATTGACATATTTAATTTCTTGACAACAAATTACTACAATTAAAATTTAAAATCACACAAAAATTTCAATTTACTTACTAATAACTGTGTAACTACATCCAGAGTTGTGAAGAGTCACTGGTGGACTTAAAAACTGTGTCTGTGTTATCCAAGTTGTAATAATGCAAACTGAATAGAATTGCTACAATAAAAAAAATACATGTTAGTAATAGTAGCATATAGGTATATATTATATTATTATTATTTACCTTACCTTCTTTTATTAATCGCCTTTTTTCTTTTTGACCAGAATCTAATAATCACATCCTTAGCAATGTTTCTGGTACAGACATAAAAATCGTCCTTTTTAACATGCTCCGAGCAAATAACAGAATCCTTATGGGGAACACAACTTTTTGGTCTATTGTTACTAAAGACTAATTAAAACTACACGACTAAACACTGCCAAAAACAATATAATAAAAACAGTCAAAATCAATAAAATATCAACTCTGTACACAAATATTTGCAATTACAAAAATATCAGATTAATATAAATATAGATTAATAAACTATGATATATCTGATTACCAAACTATTATTTTCTTTGAAAAGTTAGCACATTATTGGCCGGTTGCAATAATTTTAAGGAGCCCTTAGTGCAAAGTAATTTTAAAAATGACTAAACAAGCAATGTGATTGGCTACATTGGAGATTTAAGAAATACTTAACGCTAAGAGTTCCTTAAAATTGTTTTTGCAACCCAACGACTATATACTAAAGGACTGCTCAGTTCCATTTAACGTACGTTGGAAAATTTAGCGGTAGCGGGGAGCGGCTGTGACGTGACCACCGGTGCTGAATAGTTTTGTTTACATTCATTTGGCCATTTAATCGTGTGTGATTTGAAGGGTTTTCTGGTTACTGTTGTGATTTTGTTGAACCATTGGTGTTTATTAAAGTACTTTTAGTGTAGTTTGGACTAGAGAAGACAAATAAACATTCGATTCGTTTTGTTAATTGTGGTAATAATTCGATTTAGGACAAAAAAGTTAAATGGCCACGATTCTATAAGCAAATCGGCTTCTTATTTAATCGTCTATAAAGGCAGTTAATTTATTATTGTTTGATGTTTATGTTTTAAATTTATGTTTATCTAACCGTAAACAATAATTAAATGTGACTTTTATTTACTCTAATTAAAAATATCTATATTTTTCCTATGCTTATTGTAATTTATTGTTTCTAAATAAATTTGTTTGTAAATCATTCGTGTCTTTATATTCGTTTTTTAAGTATTCCAAATTAATTTTATAAAATACTTTAGGGCAGTTGAAATAATAAAACTATATGTATAGTATTCTAAAAATTTAATTTATTAGAAATATAAAATTATATTATCCTTCCCTTGAATGTAAAGACAATATTTTTAAATGTATAATATCCTAATTTTGCTTACAATTTATTTTGCATTAGGAAACTTTTTCTAAATTCGCAGAAAATGCTATATTACGTATAGACGGGCTTTCTGCCAGCACCGGCGGTGACGTCACAGCGAGTTTGACCTTGGCAGACAAAATCGGCAAACTGAGCAGTCCTTTAGTATATAGTCGTTGGTTGTAACCAGCCATAAGTAAGGATATTCATTATTTTAAAGCAGACAATTAGCGTAATAACAAAAATATTGTTAAACAAACAGATAAAACAAGTTGAAAAAATGACGTAAATTTGGTTAAAATTAAGGAAAACATATATTTTTTAATTTCTTCCTAATGTTTAGTAAACAATATGTTGCAAGGCCAAATTTTCGCTTCAAAATATAGGTATATAAAATGCTAAACAAGTAATTAATTAATTAAGGTGAGCCAGTGCAAGTTTTTTACCAGGGCTCTCCTTAATTTAAAAGTTGAAAACATTTTGTAAACATATCGGTAAAAGGAGTACAACACTCTTGGGGACTCAATAATTTCACCAATGCATACCGACTATAATATCTCTTTTTATTCGCGTTCAGAAAGCAATGACAGGGCGAGAACAGTTGATAAATCGGATAGGTTCTATTAAGCCATAGTGTTTTTTTGTGCTTGGTTATTTTAATTCGGATATTATCTAAACGGAAATTATGAATAAAAGGGAAGAAATATATTTCCAACGAATTTAAAAATGTAGAGATTATTTTTATCATGGACCAAAACAAGCTAAATCTAGTGCTAAAAGCCGATGATAAAATTAATCTATATATTTATCTAATTTAAATCCCAACTTTCTTTTATGGTTCATTAATATAAAATAAATTTCAAATCCTTTATATGAATTTAGGCGCATCGAAAAAAAAATAAGACGATTTCACAAATGAACCAATAAATATGGTGTCCCATTGAAAAAATTATATGTCTTATCTCTTTGTTTTAATTAATTTTATTTTCTTTGGTATTAACAATATCTCATTTTTATAAAATACGCGAAAAATTACAAATATGGCGCTGTTCAGTTCTCGTTAGATGACTTGGTCGACAACACCTTTGGATAATTTTGGGAAATAAAGGGCTTGCAAAAATGCAATAGGTACATTTTATGTGGCTAGGACAACTACTGGTAAACAAGAAAAATAATAAAATAATAAATTACCTTTTTAAAAAAGAAAAATAAATAATACGAATATTTTCTTAAAAATTGAAATATGCTTACCTCGTCCAATTTCATTTTATGACCTGTTTACCAGTAGAAAAAAAATAAAAACACTTTGTTTTTTTTTTTAATTAGAACAACAACTAAAGTTAATACCATGGACAAGAAAAGAATTCTTTGTCAATGTTCTTATGTAAAATTATCAAAATTTTAATCACGAATTGAAATCATCCCACTAAGCAAAAAATCATCCTAATTACGTTACATTTATGTTTTCTTGTTCCTTTGTTACGTTAATCATCTTGAAACAATAACAGCGACTTAAACCTAATAGTTTCGTTATATTTCCTTCAACTTAACAAAATCGTAGTTATGTTAAAAATACAACATTGAAGGGTTATGAAGAGGTTTTTCTAAGGATTTAAATAGGCGGTTCTGTTATGTTGATTATAAACAAACTAGTGTTTTGTAATATTTTTAACGGTTGGAGATACATCACTAACCGAAACGTTGTGTATCAATTAACAAATAAAGACAATGGAAGTCCAAGATTTTAGTGTTATTGAAACCATAACATTGTCTAACACTTTTAAAGAAATATTTTTGTTATTTAGATAACATTAAAAGATATTTTGGATCCCTAATGTGTGGTGTATGGTAATAATACAGAATGTTTAATTAAGTATGGTCGTAAATCGTATTTTGTTAACCATTTACTGTACAGCAACATATGGATGGCACAGCTTTAAAATAAAAGTTAGTATAATAAAAATGGCTTTGAAAGTCACTAAACGTATTAAATTGGCGACTTTATCACTAGGAGTCACACCATACCAAGTAAGGGCAAACTTTTTTGTAAAAATGATATTAAAGTAATCGATCGCGGATTTAATTAAAATTACTAAACAATTTTTCACGCCTTTCCTAATATACTATTTTCTGTTAAACATCTAGAGTTGGCGAATATTTACTTATACGCAAAAAAGCACTAACAAAGTGAAACATATTTTTTAAAACGTAGGCTGGTGAAATAAAAAAGATTTGATTAAATATCCTTCGTGTTTACGTTTTCTAAAACTAAAACTGTAAAGTAGAGATCGAACGCTGTAAGAACAACACCGATACGTCACGGTCTCATATGGGAAACCCGTATAAAACCGTGACGTATCGGTGTTGTTCTAACAGCGTTCGATCTCTACCCTATCGATTATTAAAACCTCGAGAAATTATTTAATAAACAATATTAAAAAATTGTTTACCTTAAAGTTTTAGCATTTTTATGTATAAAAGTAAATGTTTATTTTTTATTTACTATTAAAGATGCCACTGAAAAAATATGGATGTAAAAAAATGTTGTGATAAATCGCCTGTTATTTTTGATAATCATTTTTTTGTCCACCCCGAAATGTTTCCAAGATAAAACCAGTGACGAGTTACTATCCCTAATAAAAAAAAAACTAATATGAACTATAAGGAACAATTTATTCATAAAAAAATCTGATGTCTACAACGCTCCATTCATATTCCCCAAATTGTTGTACAGACTGTTTACTATGGAAAGCTTATTTTCTAAATCCACAAAAAGCGTAACAATTCATATACAGTAAAGCGCACCGTACTGCGAACATAGGAGGCTCCTGGGCGATTTTGGATGTACCCAATTCTAAAATACCAATAATAATTTTGTGGCTTGTATTTCAATTTCCGTCTCGTTTCCTCACGTGGTTCATTTTTGGTTGGGACTGGTGGGGAGTCGGTGATAAATTCGGAAGAATTATCTGCCCAGTTTAGTTCTGTACTACGTTTTTATTTTTAGTAAGAGGATGCAGTGTTTATAGGCAAGTAGCAGGAGCTAGCTAGCGTCAACCGACTTCGATCGGATTTCTTATCAGCCATAAATTTAAAATTAGTTGCTTACGGGACCGCAACGTTTGCTAAGGTCTTAAGAACCAAACAGTTTTTCCTAATAAAATAAAAGAATTTTCTCAAATAAATAATGGAACGTAGAAGATATTCTTAAAAAAATAAATTAATGTGCATTCATAGAATAAAAAAAGAAAAACTCTTTGAAGTTATCGAAGATGCTCAAATAAACCACCTTCTTGAGCCAAACAATAACCAAGATTGTCATAAAACGCCTTCTGACATTTGCTAGAATGCTGAGGGTAATAATCCTAAAAGAAATTTCAATTTATAATTGCAATTCTTGTAGATTATTAGCCCTATTCTCCTGGAAACCATAAATTTGTGATTTTACGTGATCCAAGAAAAAAAATCATTATTTTCCATTTCCATTACAGTTTCACAAAATTGCATTCGTCTAAAATGATCATCAGAGAAAATTTCATAGGTTTTTCTTACTTTGTAGGATCGGTATCCATTTTTTCTCAGCACTCTACCCACTGATCTTCTGCTCAAATTAACCTGTTTTGCAATTGTATTAATGAAAATTGTAGGATTTTTAATAACACTTGCCACTACCATAATTTCCTTCATTTTCGTCGTTCGTTGTTTTCTTCTGGGACACTATCATGTTTATGTTTTTTTGGAGATAACAACCAAATGTCAGAAGGTTTTTAATGACTCGGTGAATAGTGGAAATCGTGGGAGTCGGCCTGGTTGGAAATAAATTAATAAATAATTCCCTAATTCCCCTAACAGGATTTTCACGGTGATACCATTTAATAATTTTAATTTTCTCTTCCAGTTCGTAAACATCCATTATTAATAATTATTATTTTATTAAAAAAAAACTTTTTGGTCGCAAATAATCGACACAGTAAAACTTTAGCTGTCGAGCGTTCGATAGTAAAGAATTATTTCAGGAATAAACGTATTGAGTTCGCTTTGCCGGCCGACGCGCGTCTTATGAATTTGTTTACCGAAAATTATTGATCGATAAGCAATGCGTGCGGCGTTTTTAGGTACATCCAAAATGCTCCAGGATTGTCCTATGTTCGCAGTTGTCTGCGCTTTACTGTATAAAAATGTTCATGTGATAATGTTTATCTTTCTTAATTTACTTTATAAAAAGTCTTAAATATTTTGTGATGTGTAAATATGAGTAATATTAAAAAAAATAATAAAAAGGTCTAAAGTTAGGTATAAAAATTGCCTACATAATTTATAAATGTTTATTAAAAATCAGCTGTATGTACATGTATTTTTAATATCCATATCCTGTTCTATTTTTTCCTCCTAATTGCACCTGGAAAAAAAACTTTGTAAAATATTTGCACCAAAACTTTTGGTTACTGATGATACTAATTGCTTCATTAATTAAAAATATATTTTAATATCACAAGTTTGGCAACAAAAAACTGTATTTGCAGATGGTATCATAGATACTTTATTTCCCTATTATAAAGTTTAAAAGCCTTGTGTTGGCTTTAAAGCCTACAATTTTTTTAAATATATAGTCAATTTTTTTCTCATATCAGCTACTCGATTAGCCATTACTAACTGGTAGAGTAAACTACTGATAAACCACCCAATTAAAAAAAAACATTTAGACACTTTGTACTATATAATTATTTTGCTTCTGTTTGATAAACAATCCAATTAAAAATTCTTTTTTTTTCCTTAAAAAAACTTTTACTTACAGTTATACTAGTTACATTACTTGAGCATCTTAAACCTATGCCTCTCTTT
Source organism: Listronotus oregonensis (assembly GCA_019359885.1). Classification (NCBI taxonomy): domain Eukaryota; kingdom Metazoa; phylum Arthropoda; class Insecta; order Coleoptera; family Curculionidae; genus Listronotus; species Listronotus oregonensis. The sequence continues at coordinate 174,666 of JAHBCN010000678.1, forward strand.
TTAAATGCCAATCCACTTTTTGATTAGTTGTCAATTGAAAACAATGTGCTGCATCTACAATTTATTTAAAAATTAATTTTCTAATAATTTTATTATTATTACTATTATTTATGAGTCAAGTGTCTAATATCAGGACCCCTAAAAAGTACAAAATATAATACATCACAGTGAATACTTTAAGTTATAACTTTAATCAAATTTATTCAACCTAAGTATTTCATTTATTTAATATACCCAATTTTTGCTATAATAATATAAGTCCCCTAAAAAGTTTTTTTTTGACAGATCGGAAAATACCCATTTTCTGGAAAATATTTTGGCCAGAAAGTAACTTTTTTCGGGCTAGACTGGAAAGTGGTTATTAAGGACCGTAAAAACACTTTTGCTAGGCTCATTTGTCACCATAGGCGTGCGCAGGGTAAAGCTGGTGTGTGTGCCGAGATAATTATAATAATAATAACAATAATAATATTAATAATGGAGTGAATAAAACTGGATACGATACATTTCATACATTTGAATCTAAGGATTGTAATTTTTAAATCGAACCTTATCAAATAATAATTTTCATATTTTAAATACAGTACTCTTTTTCAGAGTAGTGGGGGTGCCACGGCACCCACTGTGCCACGCTTATATTTGTCACTAAACCCATTTTGTTACTTTGTAGATCCATGAAATGAAAAATAAGCTGCTAATTTAGAGTATAGCCGTTTTTATGCATGGTTGTTACAGAAACGAACTTTAGTGGATTTGTTTTATCTTTGGACAGTCTACGAAGGCTTAGCCTAAGTACTAACGTACTGTGGGTGTCTTAAATTATTCTTATTGTTATAATAAGTATCAAATCCATATCAAGCGGATAAATAGAACTGTTGTCGATCATTAAAATATTATATTATTTTTTAATAATTGGTCCCCAAAAATTTTACATTGACAGACGAAAAACAATTTTCTCGCCAAAAATTTCCAGAAAGCCTCGGCTGCCCTAGAAACGCTTGACTCGACCTGAAAAACACTTTCCAGTCATTTTAAATGAATAAATGTAAGGTGTTAAGTAGAGATAATTATAATAATAATAACAATAATAATATTAATAATGGAGTGAATAAAACTGGATACGATACATTTCATACATTTGAATCTAAGGATTGTAATTTTTAAATCGAACCTTATCAAATAATAATTTTCATATTTTAAATACAGTACTCTTTTTCAGAGTAGTGGGGGTGCCACGGCACCCACTGTGCGCACGCCTATATTTGTCACTAAACCCATTTGTTACTTTGTAGATCCATGAAATGAAAAATAAGCTGCTAATTTAGAGTATAGCCGTTTTTATGCATGGTTGTTACAGAAACGAACTTTAGTGGATTTGTTTTATCTTTGGACAGTCTACGAAGGCTTAGCCTAAGTACTAACGTACTGTGGGTGTCTTAAATTATTCTTATTGTTATAATAAGTATCAAATCCATATCAAGCGGATAAATAGAACTGTTGTCGATCATTAAAATATTATTATTGTTTTTTTTTAATAGATTTGGTCGAAAAAAACATTGTACATTACATGACCGAAAAACAAGTGTTTTGCAGGTCTCGCCAAGCTTCCAGGAATCGCCTACGGCTCGCCCTAGAAACCGCTTGACTCGACCTGCAAAAACACCACTTTCCAGTCTTTTAAATGAATAATATGTAAGGTTTAAAGCAACCAAATTTTAATCTATAATTTCTTTAATTTATATCTATGCGACCGAATTTTTTGTGTCCATGGTTTCTGTTTTGAATTTTCTTACTAATAACGTTAAAAGTAGTAAAAAGTTATAACAGCGAACAAGGAACTAAAGCTGAAGCGTCCTAACAGACCTGAACACCCTCGCACGGATTTTTTTTATTGATATGTTTATTTTTCGGGCATGTTCTTTTAATACTCTTTTGCATTTTGACTTGACCTCGATTTTGGCCTTCAAAAAGTAAACACGTGCAATGAAAGTACAAACCTTTTTTAGGTCACGAACGCTAAGAGGGTTAAATAATGAACTCTCGTGCACCAACGAAGAATTTTACATGCCATGTAAAAGTGCCGTGAAAGTGCTTTTGACTTTTGGTCTATTTCCTAAAGCCTTTTTTCTAAATCACAATGGCAGCGAGATCTTTAGGATGTCAAAAATACATATTTTGTGAGAAAAAAGGGGCCCTAACTAAAACCAGATATACTTCATCGTTTTTCACTTCTGGGTACTTATAGATGTGTCTGCGAAATTTAGTACTTTTTGTTAATATTCAGATGATTTTCTATGTTTTGGGGCCAGATGATGAAATGCCCCCTGGAATGTGCTGGCAATGGGTGCCTTATGGAAACCCAAGTTATTTAAAGAAATTAGGACCTAATCCATTTTTACTTATTTAGCTCTGTTTAGAAGCAAGGAAACAAAGACCTAAGCCTGGGATTATTTTTTTGTCATTATGTTTATTTGACTTGCATTCAGCATATCCTCATAAAATTATTTTACATTTTTTTACTTATATTATCTACACGAAAGATGTTTTAGAAGGCATTACGTCGAAATAAGCGTCCTACCCAGTAGAGTGTATTGACCAGGGCCATACTAATTCTATGGGCTGTTTGGGTTATGGTACGTTTCACAATAATTCGTTTGATTTCTTGACCGCAATAAAATTTAAATTACAACTCTCAGTGGAAAACCATAAATAGGTTGCCTGACAAATATCTATTGTGTAGTCCCCGCACCTTTTGAAAGGGTACCGGTCCTGATTACCCACTAATATTAATAACAAAATAGGTAGACTTTCTTTGGGCACAGAGGCTCCTTAATGAACTGAAAGGAAAAAATAAAAATCCTGTTAGGTATTACTACTTAGCTTGGTTGGTTTAAAATTACGAGACCTCCAAGTAAATGGATAAACCCGGGACCCGCCAATCCGATTACACGTGTTTCACCCTTGTTGGGGATGGTCACACCGAATGTAGGTCTACGGCCTACTGTCTACCTATTTTGTTATTATTTATAACAAGGCTCAAAAAGTTTAATTTTATTTACTAATATTAATAGTTTAGGTTAGCTATTTTGGATGCTCAATAACACACACGAAAATACCTTGACAAACTCCAAACGGCTGATGAACTAAGACAAAGAGACTGCTTTATATTCAACACCTGCAATTTGCCTATAACCTACATAATATACCAAAAAGTAAGTACAATAATAAATAAAGAAAATTTTAAGTCCGGACCTACATATGGGTACCCAAAGTATATTGAGTTTTACGACTAGCAGTAGCAGGTAAAACGAGAAATCAACGAATTATTGTGGTAAGTACTGTACATACAGTCCAGAGGCGCCGTAACTTAAAGGGCGTCACGAACGTAAAGAAATGAGTAAACGAACGTTTCTAAAGATCTCTGCCAAAAGCTGCATTTTTTAACATTGATTTAATTTAAATTCTTTGTAAAACACCGCCTTAAAACAAAATATTAATTTTTAAAACGAAGATGGCAAATTTTGATTTCCTTGCCAAGACGTTGAATTTTGACGATGCATTTGCTGTAAGTTAATGACGGTCGACCCGGCACTAATTTATATATATCTTCACTTTTAGTATAGTCAAATTTCCAAGAACTGTTTTACCATGTACTTTCTACCCCTGTTAAAATGCCCTACTTGGATTTATCCGCAAGCAAAAACGCATATAGTTCAGTAAATGAAGTCCGAAGAAACCTTAAACCTGAAGATCAGGTCGGGCCCACACATTTTTTTTTAATTTGCAGGTATTAATGTATACAATAACCTCTGAAAATACCATATATAAAAAAATGTCCGCAAGGGCCTGAAAATGGCCCTCAAGAGCCCGGAAATCCGTTTTTTCAACTAATTTGGTCGATATCTCCCGAAATATAACAATGACGCAATTCGTGTTTGGACGAAAATGAAGAGCAGTTTATTAACTGCAAAAATGATTCCTATCACTTTTGTCAAAAATTTGATAGTTTTTGCAATAATCGGCCATAAATGCGCCGAGTATTTTTTGCACCTGCTTTAAGTTACTTACACTTCCAAACGGACGGACTAATTTTTAAATAACTCATCATGAAAGAAGGAACGTGTAGCAATAATATCTTGTTACTGTTTCCTTTTTTTGTTTCTTTAGAGTATTAAAAACTCGAGCCAAAGTTAACTTTTTGGTCGATATTTTGACCCTCCTATTAGTCCTATTAATCTGTTCATATTTTTTTTTTATAAAAAGTAATTTTACCGAATCCTTTTGGATAATGGGGCTTTGGAAGGTGTTGAATACATTCTAAAAGACTTAATAAATATTTTTTGTGTATTTTTATAAACAAAATGTTTTTCTTAGGGCGGTTGTTTTAGATTTTCGGAGTTTTTAAAAATACTCGGGTTTATCGCTAATTAATATATATTCAAGGACCATATCGGCTAACAATGCACATCATTCAAAAGCTTAGATTGTCCCCTTCTCGATAGCACTATTCTTTTTTTTTCAAATTTTTTAATTTTCCGGAAAATCGAGGAAATTCTTGTCCCAATAAGAACTCGACATTTTTTTTTGATGATTACTTTCTCTTCGTGTTCAAATTTTTTAAGCTTTACAATTGTATTAAAGATCACATTCTGACCTTTTTATGAACTAACCACAACTAAATTAAAAAGTAAGGCGATTTTTTTAAACTTTTTACATCTTCTTAATTAATAAATGTATGCATTCAAAATCTACAATCTTATTTACAAAGATTGTTTATGGTCCTTATATTTTTTAATTCCCGATAGACACGAGCATTTTCAAAAATTCCCGAAATTCAAAAAAACCTCCCTAAGAAAATCACGTCGTTTATAAAAATACACAAATATATAACACCTTCCAAAGCTTCATAATCCAAAAAAAATTCGGTAAAATTACTTTTTAGAAAAAAAAATATGAACAGATTGATAGGAGGGTCAAAATGTCGAGCAAAAACTAACTTTGGCTGGAGATTTTAATATTCTAAAGAAACAAAAAAAGGAAACAGTAACAAGATATTATTGCTACACGTTCCTTCTTTTATGTAAACTTTAAATAATGCAAAAATATGCATTTTTATGTGAGTTATTTAAAAATTAGTCCGTTCGTTTGGAAGTGTAAGTAGCTTAAAGCACCTTTCGAGATACGGGGCAGGTGCAAAAAATACTAGCGCATTTATGGCCGATTATTGTAAAAACTATCAAATTTTTGACAAAGGTGATGGGAATCATTTTTGCAGTTAATAAATTGCTCTTCATTTTCGTCCAAACGGGAATTGCGTAAGTGTCATATTTCGGGAGATATCGACAAAATTAGTTGAAAAACGGATTTCCGGTCTCTTGAGGGCCATTTTCAGACCCTTGCGGACATTTTTTTATATATGATATTTTCAGAGGTTATTGTATACATTAATACCTGTAAATTAAAAACAAAATAATGTCGGCCCAACCTGATCTTTAGGTTTACACCTTCGTTTACTGTACTAATATCTGTCTTTAAAATTCGTACCCCTTGGTCAGCCCTGGGCAGCACACGCAGCATTACCTCATGTTCAGGCAAGGTTCTAGGGTCAATCGATGCAGTGCTGTGTTGACCGTCATTGACTGCAAATGTATCGTCAAAATTCAACATCTTTTTGTATTAAAAATATTTTTAATGTTTATTACAATATCTTTATCATTATAAATTATTTTTATTTTATTTTTGTTATGTATTATATTATAGTGCAAATAAAATTGAATTTATTGACATGAGAAAAAAAATATATATATATATATATATATATATATATATATATATATATAATATATATATATATATAAAATTATATATATATATATATATATATATATATATATATATATATATATATATATATATTTATTTTATTTTTTTTTTATTTTTTTTTTTTTTTTTATATATAATATATATATATATATATATATATATATATATATATATATATATATATATATATATATATATATATATATATATATATATATTATATATATATATATATGGCTCATTCTTTAAATAGGGGACAATTTCGGATGTGTAGTTTTTTTTTCTTAAGTTATCTTAAAATACCTTAAAACTCTTCTATATGACAATACTTAAACTTATTTACGTGACCGTATAGGCAGCAGAGATCATATCTTAATAATTTTCAAAATTTTCAAATTTTAAAAAAATAGCGTGCTTCGGAGTTATTAACTCTCTACGGAGTTGACCATTATTGCAACAAGTATGTAAACAGAAATATTATTTCTCTTAAATAATAACCATACTTCGTTTTAACATGTAATGTAAGTATATGTATAATTTTTTTTAATAATTAAAAATATTATTTAAAAAAAAACCGGAGTTGAAAATTGAAGAAAACAAAAACATTATTTTTGAACATTTTTATTTATTTTAATACCAGATTAAGTACAAAAAACATTCTTCGTAAAAAAAGACCCTTTAATAAACCTAATAATACTATTTCACATAACATGGTAACTAAAAAAATATTTTTTCAGTTTCAGTCAGAACGCTTTAACTATCTCAAATCAACATATTTTTTTGGAAATTAAAAATAGATAAAATCATGAAAAAAAAGTATTAACACAGGTACTTATAATGTTTAAATAATGTTTTTTTAAAAAAGTAATGACCCCTTTTGTCTATTATAGGAGTTTCCAATTTAATTTCTATATCACATCTATCTACGACCGAAATATCGTCAATGTCGGGTAAAACAAAACAACTACTTTTTGACTTTCGAAAATATTTAACCTCAAAACTATCATTATTAATAATACGAAGAACTTCAGCAGCATAATGCCTGATATTTTTTTTTCAACAAATCTGACCAGTAAAAAGTCACCCTCATCGATAGTTCCAATATTTTTTCTTAAGAGCATTGAGAGTGGTATATTCTCATTCTCATCTTCCCAATATGTCAATAGTGGTTTATTTTCTTCACTTTCAGAGTCGGATGAACTTTAAACATCCGAATATTTAAGACGCAGAGCTATTCTGTGAGTTAAATACTGGTTTAGAGAGAAACACCTAAAGAACAAATTAACTATTAAAAGGATACATGTTGGGTCTGTTATTTGGACTGGTAGTATGCCTATTTCGTAATGGTCACAAACCTTATCTGCTTCACAGATATTACAACTTAGTCTTCTGAAATGCATTTCATGGTTACTTTTAGCTAGCATTATTTGATGAGTCCGTAGCGCTCCTTTAAAACGATTAATTTTTTCTGGCAAAGTTACATTTAAGTCATTAATATTTTCAGAAGGTACATAGGTAATAATAACTTTTTTGATAGTTCCTTTTAGTACCTCAATTAATGTTTTAGCGTTAGGAATATCATTTCCCAAAGCTACCAAGGAATCAGCCTTTCGCTTTAGGCACCCGCCAATGCCCCTTTGCCATGGCCTTTCTCAGAAAAGTTCCATGTCAGAGTTGTGACAGTCTTTGGTAACATTTTTGGTAATTCGACACTGAATAAATAAAACATCTTAAAATTTCGGTACTGTGTCGATGGCGCATCACTCACAAAATTAATTTTTGCCATTTTGGGTACAAGAGAACCCAATTTTTCAAAAATTGGCTTGAGGTGAGCAACAATTGCTAAGGGATCTTTGCGGGGATTCTCCGATATCGTACAGAAAGATTGATGAGTTACTTCGCCTTGAGCAATGTAATAGGCTACTGATGTGTGCAACACAGCTTGTTGTTTGGACCCTCCAAAATGCATTGTCTGTATCTCTCTGGTAGATATATTTGCAAACATAATTCTCTGAAAAGTCCATGTGTAATACGACTTCGCCTACCGTCAAGTTCTTTTTCATTTCATTAAGGACTGGTATTGATGATTTCTGTTAGATATGTGTTGCATAAAACTTTCAAATGAAGATGTAAATGTTTCAACCATTTCTTTCTTGGTTGATTTTATTTTCATTTTTAAAACTTTTTTACATGCTTTTTCTTTTCCGGATGCTACCATCATTTCTGTATTAAGTATCCATTTCCAGTATGTTACATTGTCTCCGGGAACATGTTCATTAAATACTATTTTCTTATGTACACAATTTAAACATTTTCTTTCTAAACATGCCTCTGTCATTATTTGACAGCATATGCTTCTGTATAGCATTTCTGCTGAATTTTCTTTTATTAGATTTAATATTTTAAGCTTTTTAACAAGCAGCTCAACATATTCACAAGTAGTGCAAAGGCATGTGTCATGTTTGTTTACATTAGGAAAAACCACCCAAAATGGTTTTGTTCGACAAAAATAGGAATAACTTATTAAAATATTGGTTTCAATCATAAAGTCTTTGTGAAGGAGCTTAAGAGGTTTATTTAATAGCCGTTTTTGCTTTTTTACACCCCGTCTAGTAATCGTATCGTTTTTTCCAGGACACATTCTACTTGTTGCATCGCGTTCAAAAAATTCCCTCGTTTTTCTATATATTTCAATAGTTTTCTTATTTGCGGTTTTTGTTTTGATCTTCCTTTGTTCTTTGTAGCTTAAAAAATTCATTTTACCAAGTAGTCTATACTTTTTTATGAGGCTTCCTGTTAAAATGTTTCCAAAAGATTTTCTTTCGTTTCGTCTTGTAATCCCCTTCAAGTTTGTTGATATTTGGCTTGTAAGTACCTCATGAAAGAGAAGCTTCTTTTTCACCTCATTCGGAACTGTGATGTTACCTAACATGTTTTGAACTTTAGAGTTGGGAGTATTAGATTTGTTTTTTAAAGCTGTTTTCGATCGAAAATATTTTGACTTATATTTTGAGAGATTACTTTTACTTAAGCTTAACTGAGCTTTTAGTAATGATATCTTGTTGTATGCTTTTGCGCGATCTCGTCTCACTCTTCTTCTACCCAAATCTTGCTTGCTAGTACTTGGCTGGTCATTAAATATTATAGGGGACGATGGAGGTGTTGTTTCTTCTAAAAAGCGCATTTCATCTACTTTAATTTTTTTAACTTTTTCCCTATGTCTTTTTGCGCTTGTTACCCACATTGATCTTTTTGCTTTTTGCTCCCGTCTTGATAAATCAGAAATTCTTTTTATTTTTTTCTGTTCCACACGTTTTTTCCATCTTTCCCTTTCCTTTTCTTTAGAACGTGCATATGCCTCTGGGTCATTTCTTTCCTTTAATCTTCTTAAACGCTGTAACTTTGTTTTCCTTCTTCTCTTTTTTTCTTCTGTAGTGTGTTTTGGCATTTTCTAATAAATAATAAATATACTGTTAGGACTAAATTATATAAGAATCAACTCCGACGCCAGCGATCAACACCGAGGCACGTTTAGGCTTCGGAGTTGTTTGCCTCGGAGTTGACATTATTGTAGAAATCCCAAAAAAACGATAGAAAATGTTAAAAACTTTACACTTTAAAAATATTTGATGCGTCCTACAGGTTAAAGGCATGCAAATATATATATATATATATATATATATATATATATATATATATATATATATATATATATATATATATATATATATATATATATATATATATATATATTGAGATGGTATAACCTTATGGAAGAATATTAAATACAAATTTTTATTATAAAATATAAAGAAAAGGGAAAAACATAAAAAGAACATAAATATCTATGGTAAAATGGGTCATATAAATATAAAATTGGATTTAAACCAAGAAAAAGGCATAAGGTACCTAAGATAAACAGAATGAGACATTTTGTAAATTTTAATTACACAAGAAATAAAAAATCACAGAAATTCACTTCGGAAAATATCGGAGAAAACTGTTCTTGACTGTAATAAATGTAAAAAGATCAGTGGAAGGCAAAGTGTATAAAATAAATATGTAATGATAATTTAATGATCATATTATAACAAGATAGTTATAAATATACAGGGGGTTGTAACAATAATAACCAAAAATAAACAATAATACATAAAAAAACCCTAGGCAAAACCAATAATGATCGACTCATTCAAAATTACTTAATATTAGGATTAGATTTAATTAGAATAAGGTAGATTTAAGTTTAAACTAAGTTATGACCGCATAAAAACGAAAGTGTTTGGATTTTAATAGTAAAAAGGACAATTTTAAATATTGGTGAAATAGTGCTTTTGACATCCAATGATGCTATAAGAAGTTTTAAAAGGACCGTAGTTAAAAACCTAACAAACTATATATCAAAAGATAGGGAAAGAAACCATCTTTCTTATGGTATAAATATATTTAAGATAAAAGTAAAAATTAATACTTTAATTTTCGTGTATAGTGGGGGACGCGTAAAAAGACAAAAATCGAACTTATTAAACTCATATTGTGAAATTAATATAAAAACCTAAACCTTGTAATTAGTCATAAAAGATGTGTAAAATTATTATTTATTTAGATTTAGTATTAGTTATAAGATTTAAACGGAGGTTTATTTGAAAATTATAAAAATATTGAGATTTGAGAAGTCAGAAAAGAGGACATCAATTTGTTTACATGAAAAAAAATTGTGACAAGATCAAAATAAAACTTATATAATTATACACCATTAAAAAGAGCATTAAATTTTCTAATTATCCAATGAGATTATAGCTGCCCAGATAATAACAGCAAAGTAAGGCTTAGCAATAAAGTTAAAATTTTATTATTTAAAATTGCCATATTTGACAAGCTAAAATTCTATCTAGGTGCCTGGAAAAGAGCCATATTACATAAAATAGTGGCAATTGTTCTTGGGGTATATAAACAAATTAACCCCGAAAACAGGGATCAGTCAAATTCAGTTGCTAAAGTAACCACGCTCCTCCAGGGGTTGAAAATAAACAAAGAAAGCGGTTTATAGCTAAGGGATAAACATAACCTAGAAAGTTGATACAGTCGTTTCTTCCAAAGTTTTATGTTTTCAAGAAAGTGAAATTAAGTAAAGTATAAAAAAATCAATTCAAAGCATATATAATCAATTTACCTGGAGGTAGTGACAAATTACATAAATTCTAAGCCGATTTCCATGACACAAGAAAGTAAACAAAGTTCGTCAAACAGATGTATTAAAGTTCCAAGTTGCTCAGCTGATGGTTGTTCATAGTCCAATTCAAATAAATCTTCCTAGAAGACATCGTATCCTGTTTGTATAAATATTATATCCTTTTTATTAATACTTGGAAGAGGAATTCAAATTTTGTAACCATAAACAGGTAACTTAAAATAGACATTTTAAAACTGAATAAGGTTAATTAGATTTCTCGCCGCTAGGAGAAAAAGGACAGGTCCATACTTAGAACAAATATTGTGTTTTGAAAGATTTATTTTTATTAATAAATTTTAGGACCAAATAAATTTTTATTATAATAACGAACAAATAATTTTGATTAAAAGTTAAAAGAAAAAAATAAGTAAATAAATAAATTTTCAATAAAGATAAAATTATCGAATCAAATACATTTATCATATTATTTTTAATTTATTAAATTTTTTAAAACGAATTATAAAACGATAATAATAAAAATAAAATAATATTATAATAAAAGTTTATTTATTTTGTTTCAATTATATAAGACAAGGGTTGTAATTAATATATTAGTGTAGATATCATGATAAATACTTACATAATTTAATGACTAGATGAAATTCAAGTTTTATTACAAATATTTTGTTTAATAAACAAACGTGTTAAACATTTATCAGTTTTTAATTTATATAAGTTCGTAAGGCTCTGTAGAATACTGAACTCACCTTGAGGTAAGCGTCTATACAGTCGGAGCACAAATCAGCGCCCCACAAACAAAAAAATATATTGTGATAGTTATTATAATAAAACAAGTTCAATCTAATTTAATTTAAAAATATATAATTAATTTAAATACAATAAACAATAAATTAAATCATAATCTATCACATATTGGCGCCCAACGTGGGGCAGAAACGTTGAAAAAAAACAACATATAGCTAATTTTATTTTATTTTATTAAATAAACCAAATTTTAAACAATAAGAAAAATTTTATATTCTTGACTAAATGGTGAAGGCATTTTAAATGACATAAAAAATAGTTTTTGAATTCCACAAGAGCAGAACTTATATAAATTATTTCAATTTGAAATAAAAGGCACATCCATACTAGGTATTGTTTATTATACAGGGTCGTTCATAAATATTGGTAAGCCGTTGTAAAAGACAAAGGTCAATAATAGAGGTACAGTATACGGCATAAATATTTTGACATTGCATTACATTGCATTATTTATTGTGGTTGTAGAATAAAGAACACTTGTGTATAATTATTGTTATTTATATATGAACCTGCATATTTTAACATACTAACCAAACAACAGATTTCAATTTTCTTTACTCTATAGGAAAATTGGTCACATTTATAAATAATACTAACATCATATAAAATAAATATAAATTTTAAATTATATAAACAAAACTTAAAATAAAATGGCTGTTAAAACATGCTTGAGGTCTGGAAAGACCATTGCAAAAAGGCAGCTTCCTAACGTTGAAGGAGATGAGCAATACGTATCGAATCGAGACTTGTCTGATACTCAGGAGTTTCTTAAAAATAACCAAGGGGATGAACAAAGCCCTACGGAACAGGAAAATCAACAGGGGGAGACAGTCCATATTGTGTCGGAATATGTAATTCCCGGCACAAGTACACAAGTGCCAGATACAACAGCAACGGCTATGATGCAAATGCTGAAACAGCTCAATGACAGCATGAGGAGTAACGCCAGGGATCTGAAACAAAATATAAGTGAATTAAACCACAAATTAAATACAAATATAAATGATCTCAATAAAAATTTAAATACTAATATAAGTGAATTAAACCACAAAATGGAGGATACTACGAAAAAATTAAATACCAACATAATTGATCTTAATAAAAATTTAAATAACAGTATAAGTGAACTGAATAAAAAATTGGACAATACTAATAAAAAAATTGAAAAAACCCATCACAAAATCGAAGAAGTACAGATAGTGTTCGACAAGAAAATTTCAGAAATTAATAAACAGATGGCAGAAAATTTAGATAAGCAAAAGAGCGAAATGTTAGGTATAATGGAGAGAGAAAAGAAAACTGTGGGTAGACAGTTAACCGACATGGAAAATAAAATCGACAATAGATTTGAAATATTAGAGAATAATATACAGGACAACAACGAAAAGGTGGAAACAATACATAGAAGATGGGACGATGTAATCCATAATTATAATTACACCATACAGGAAAAACTTACCAATACTGCGAACAATTTAGAACGACACATAAATGACAGGATGACACAACAACTACACGAAATAGAAAACCGTATACCAAACCAAGAAATAATACGAAATAATTTTAACGCTGATATGGGAATCAAATTTAACGGGAACATAAGGGTAATACACCCGAAGGCATTTGTATTATCACTTAGAAATAAAATTAGAGGAATCAGAAATTTTTTGGATATAAAAGAGATAATTAGAACTAATTTGGCAGATGGCGCCAGCATATGGTATGCCAACATTGAAAATAATTTCGAAAATTTTGATCAATTTGAGCACATGTTTCTAGATTTTTATTGGAGCGAGACAAGACAATCCGAATTTAGGGAATTGCTATATTTCGGCAAATATCAATATAATACGAGATCTGATATGGTACACTACGCCATGAAAATAAGTACGGTTGCAAATTACCTTGAACCAAAGATACGAGAAGAAGAAATAGTATTATCAATTGCAAGACATTTTAAGGAAGAGATCGTTCAAACCATTACTTTGCAAAACATAAAAACGATGACACAATTTTTACAATTTTTAACACGGGTACAGAGGGGGAACACCCGAAATAATTTTCAAAATGCAAATAATGGTAATAATGTGCAAAATTTTAACGAAAAGTTTCAAAGGCAGAGATACAATAATAATTTTGGAGCACAATATAATCAACGAAATTTTAACAATAATAATAATAATAGAGACGACAATAGATTAAATCAGAACTACGGAAATCGGCAGAACTTTACGAGAAATTATCAATCTACTCATTATAATAATACCAATAGGAATAAAAATAAAACCAATTATAGAAACGAGGGAAATGGAAACAATAATAATAATTACTTCGAAAACAATCGACGACAAATATATAATAACGACGATAATAATAATCAAACGCGCAATGTTAACTTAATAAGAAAAAGTAGGAGTAATGAACAAGTAGAATTAGGGGGAAGACCACCAAGAGAAAGAAGATATACACGAGATAATAGTCTGCCAAGAATGTACCATAATGAGCAAGTAAAAGACGAACGACGAAAGGAAATTATACGACAAAACATGCAACAACACGAGCAGAATGAGTATACAAACCAAAATTTTCAATAAAAACCCTCCGAACTAACTTTATAAAAAATGATAAAAAGATTTTATACGAACATCCGCGCGAAATTATAAAATTGGACGAAAATTTAAACGAAAATGATACAGATTGTGAATTAATATATATAAACGCTAAGTTGAATGAAAATAATATAAATATATTAATAGACTCGGGTTCGGAAGGGTCAATTATAAATCAAGAAAAATTAGATTCTATTTCAAACAAAGAAAACATAATTATCAATAAAATACCAAAAATCAAAATATTAGGGGCAAATAACAAGAAGCTTGACGAAATAAATCAAATATGCAATCTTAATTTAAATATTAATGGCAAAGATTTTAAAATACAATGTTTAATAATGCAGGGTCTTCAATGCGAAATGATAATTGGCAACGACATATTAAGTATATAAATTCAATGCTAAGATAAACTACGAAGAAAGTAAATTATATTTAAACGGACATGCTGTGGATTTTATGAAAAAAATTGGCAAAGATTTGAATCAAAAGAGTATATGTATAGACGCACCATTGAATCAGCTGAATATTGTACACGAATATGAAGATTATATGGACCCAGTGAGGCCAATTGGTAAAAAAATAAATCCTAAAAGGATAAATAATTGTAAATTAGTGAATCCGGGATGGACACTAAGCCGAAGCGAAATGAATGAATGTATAAATGTGAATGTTAGCGAGAATCAATGGGCGAATAGTATAAATAATATAAGTACAGAAATAACGAACAAACGAATTGAAGCAAGCCAATGTCCAGAAAAATATAGAAATTTCATAAACGATATTTTAAACAAACACGACAAATTGGTAAACGACGAAAACAGAATAACCAATCTTTATAAGCATGAATTTATAGTTAAGGATATAAATAAATTTAAAGCCAAAACTTACCCTATACCGTATCGATATTGCCAAATAGTAAATTCAGAAATTAATGACATGATTGACAGTGGAATAATAGAACGAGCAGACACTACATATATTAATCCAGTAGTTGTAGTTCCTAAAAAAAATAATGAAATCAGAATATGTTTAGATGCCAGAATAATTAATCAACACACTGTGCCCCAATACGAAGCTCCTATGCCGATTGACGCTATATTAGGACAGATAACAAATACTACAATTTTAAAGGAAGAAAACAAACAAAAAAGATACCAAGAGATAATAGACAAAATTAATAAAAATATCCAGAAACGTGTTAGACTATATTTAAAGCGTAACATAAGAAAACGTACAAGATTTAAAAAAGGAGATTTGGTCCTGATAAGAAATTTACGAGTGACAGACAAGCGAAAAGGACTATATGCTCGATTCATTCAACCTTTTATTGGGCCTTATAAAATACTAACAGAGAAAGGCATTAATAGTTATTTACTTGGTGACATACTAACAGAAAAAGAACGAGGTATTTTTCACATAAATGACCTATATGAATTCATACATGGCTAAAATTTTCCCATAAAGTAAATAAAATAAAAAAGTATAATTTCATAAATTTTTTTCTCAAAATAAATTTTTTTCAAAAAGAAAATTTATTCACTTAGGGGGAAATTGAGATGGTATAACCTTATGGAAGAATATTAAATAAAATTTTTATTATAAAATATAAAGAAAAGGGAAAAACATAAAAGAACATAAATATCTATGGTAAAATGGGTCATATAAATATAAAAATTGGATTTAAACCAAGAAAAAGGCATAAGGTACCTAAGATAAACAGAATGAGACATTTTGTAAATTTTAATTACACAAGAAATAAAAAATCACAGAAATTCACTTCGGAAAATATCGGAGAAAACTGTTCTTGACTGTAATAAATGTAAAAGATCAGTGGAAGGCAAAGTGTATAAAATAAATATGTAATGATAATTTAATGATCATATTATAACAGATAGTTATAAATATACAGGGGGTTGTAACAATAATAACCAAAAATAAACAATAATACATAAAAACCCTAGGCAAAACCAATAATGATCGACTCATTCAAAATTACTTAATATTAGGATTAGATTTAATTAGAATAAGGTAGATTTAAGTTTAAACTAAGTTATGACCGCATAAAAACGAAAGTGTTTGGATTTTAATAGTTAAATATTGGTGAAATAGTGCTTTTGACATCCAATGATGCTATAAGAAGTTTTAAAAGGACCGTAGTTAAAAACCTAACAAACTATATATCAAAAGATAGGGAAAGAAACCATCTTTCTTATGGTATAAATATATTTAAGATAAAAGTAAAAATTAATACTTTAATTTTCGTGTATAGTGCGGGACGCGTAAAAAGACAAAAATCGAGCTTATTAAACTCATATTGTGAAATTAATATAAAAACCTAAACCTTGTAATTAGTCATAAAAGATGTGTAAAATTATTATTTATTTAGATTTAGTATTAGTTATAAGATTTAAACGGAGGTTTATTTGAAAATTATAAAAATATTGAGATTTGAGAAGTCAGAAAAGAGGACATCAATTTGTTTACATGAAAAAAATTGTGACAAGATCAAAATAAAACTTATATAATTATACACCATTAAAAAGAGCATTAAATTTTCTAATTATCCAATGAGATTATAGCTGCCCAGATAATAACAGCAAAGTAAGGCTTAGCAATAAAGTTAAAATTTTATTATTTAAAATTGCCATATTTGACAAGCTAAAATTCTATCTAGGTGCCTGGAAAAGACGCCATATTACATAAAATAGTGGCAATTGTTCTTGGGGTATATAAACAAATTAACCCCGAAAACAGGGATCAGTCCAAATTCAGTTGCTAAAGTAACCACGCTCCTCCAGGGGTTGAAAATAAACAAAAGAAAGCGGTTTCATAGCTAAGGGATAAACATAACCTAGAAAGTTGATACAGTCGTTTCTTCCAAAGTTTTATGTTTTCAAGAAAGTGAAATTAAGTAAAGTATAAAAAAATCAATTCAAAGCATATATAATCAATTTACCTGGAGGTAGTGACAAATTACATAAATTCTAAGCCGATTTCCATGACACAAGAAAGTAAACAAAGTTCGTCAAACAGATGTATTAAAGTTCCAAGTTGCTCAGCTGATGGTTGTTCATAGTCCAATTCAAATAAATCTTCCTAGAAGACATCGTATCCTGTTTGTATAAATATTATATCCTTTTTTATTAATACTTGGAAGAGGAATTCAAATTTTGTAACCATAAACAGGTAACTTAAAATAGACATTTTAAAACTGAATAAGGTTAATTAGATTTCTCGCCGCTAGGAGAAAAAGGACAGGTCCATACTTAGAACAAATATTGTGTTTTGAAAGATTTATTTTTATTAATAAATTTTAGGACCAAATAAATTTTTATTATAATAACGAACAAATAATTTTGATTAAAAGTTAAAAAGAAAAAATAAGTAAATAAATAAATTTTCAATAAAGATAAAATTATCGAATCAAATACATTTATCATATTATTTTTAATTTATTAAATTTTTAAAACGAATTATAAAACGATAATAATAAAAATAAAATAATATTATAATAAAAGTTTATTTATTTTGTTTCAATTATATAAGACAAGGGTTGTAATTAATATATTAGTGTAGATATCATGATAAATACTTACATAATTTAATGACTAGATGAAATTCAAGTTTTATTACAAATATTTTGTTTAATAAACAAACGTGTTAAACATTTATCAGTTTTTAATTTATATAAGTTCGTAAGGCTCTGTAGAATACTGAACTCACCTTGAGGTAAGCGTCTATACAGTCGGAGCACAAATCAGCGCCCCACAAACAAAAAAAATATATTGTGATAGTTATTATAATAAAACAAGTTCAATCTAATTTAATTTAAAAATATATAATTAATTTAAATACAATAAACAATAAATTAAATCATAATCTATCACAAAATATAAAAATATAAATATATATATATATATATATATATATATAAATATATTATATATATATATAATAAATATATATATATATATATATATATATATATATATATATATATATATATATATATATATATATATATATATATTTTATATATATATATATATATATATATATATATATATATATATATATATATATATATATATATATATATATATACAGGGTGATTCACGGTCGATGGTAGGTTAGACGTTTATGGAAAACTGGACGCAGAATTTTTCTGAAAATTTAGCATCTTACATTTTCTTACCTGATCTATCGATCTAAAATATTTTCAGCATTGCGACGTTGCCGCTTCTATCAAAAAGTCCTAGAAACTTTATTTTTTTAAATGGAACACCCCTATATTAACAAGTTTTTATATTCGCCCTTTTATTATAATACTTATTTGTTAATATTGCCCTATACCTATCTCTATCGGTTTTTGAGATAAAAAACAATTTGTGTTAAATATGGTCCAAAACATGACCCTAATTAAACTTAAGTAAATTAGTGCTCTCAATTCATGAAAAGTTGATGTTTTGGTGGTAGTTTAGACAGACACGATGTATTTAATTTACACCGAGAAATCGACTCCATATCATACGGGGCGTACTAAAATTACAATTATTTCCGTTATTCTTAAAAGGGGTCAAAAGATCATTTTTTCAAATGAAACCCCCTGTATATTACTCAATAAAATAAAAGATGAAGAAGAACGCTTTAAGATGACATATCATGTCCCTATACCTAAATCATCAAGTTTTCTTAATAAAGCCGCTTTTTTGTGAAAAATATTTTTAAAGAATTTAATTTTAAGTAACCATGGAAATATCAAGCTATGACAATTTGGTGACTTTAATAAGTAACTTATAAACAGTTATTGACGGTGTTTAAAAAAATCTCCCAAAGTGAACGCAAATATTAATTATTCAAACGAAGTTCTTATGAAATTATTTATTTTACACGGACAATGTGATCAAATCATTGCCAGAAGTTGCAGAAAATTTAACCAAATGTATCCTGAATTAACACCAATGAACGAGAGGAAGTTTGTACGACTACAAAATAATTTCATTAACTATGGCTCAAATTTAAAAGCGCCTCCAACATTACCAAAACCTGTTACTTTAAATAAATACAATATTGTTAACGTTTTGGCATATTTTTATGCATATCCAGAAGCTTCAATTCGTAGTGCAGAAGAAGATTTGGGTGTATCATATGCTTCAGTACAACGAATTTTGGAAAATCACGAAATGCATCCGTACAAATTTACTAAAGTTCAAGCCCTTAAAGCAGAAGACTTTGAACGTAGAGTGCATTTTGCAGAAACCCTTTAATATTTACACAGTAGGATGCAGAATTTTGTCAAAAATAATTTGGAGCGACGAAGCAAAATTTACGAGGGATGGGATTTTTAATAGAAGGAATAAGCATTTTTGGGCTGATCATAATCCTCACGTGACAAAAGAAATGGGGTTTCAAGGAAAATTTGACCTAAATGTTTTCTGTATTTTAAAGAAGAATAAAATTAGCTTTTTATTTATGATGACACACTCAATGCTGAGAGATATCTCGAAATACTAAGGACGACTGTTACCGATTTCGTAGATAATTTGTCTTTAGAGTAATATAGGAATTCGTGGTTTCAACTGGACGGAGCGCCAGCTTATTGCACCCAGGAAGTTTCCAGGGAACTTTACGAAATGTTTGACGGTCGTTGGTTTAGGCGCTTAGGGCCATGGGATTGGCCACCGAGATCACCCGATCTCACGCCGCTTGACTTTTTTTTATGGGGTGTTTTAAAAGAAAGGGTGTACATTACTCCAGTGCCTACTAAAGAAGAACTGCGACGGCGAATAGTGCGGTGTATTGAAGATCTGGATCCCCATCAAATTGAAAAAGCAACCACGAGTCGTGTACAAAAGCACATTCTAAAATGTTTAGAATGTAATGGACAACATTTCCAGCATTTATTGTAAAAATTTGTTATTTTGTTTACAATTTTGTTATTTTTATTCATCTTAATTATGTCATTTTCTATACTTTCACATGTTAATTGAATTATTTTGTAGTCAAACTGTCATAAGCTTGATATTTCCATGGTTACTTAAAATTAAATTCTTTAAAAAATATTTTTTTACAAAAAAGCGGCTTTATTAAGAAAACTTGATGATTTAGGTATGGGGACATGATAGGTCATCTTAAAGCGTTTTTCTTCATCTTTTATTTTATTGAGTAATATACAAGGGGTTTCATTTGAAAAAATGATCATTTGACCCCTTTTAAGAATAACGGAAATAATAGTAATTTTAGCACGCCCTGTATGATATGGAGTCGATTTCTCGGTGTAAATTAAATACATCGTGTCTGTCTAAACTACCACCAAAACATCAACTTTTTATGCATTGAGAGCACTAATTTACTTAAGTTTAATTAGGGCCATGTTTTGGACCATATTTAACACAAATTATTTTTTATCTCGAAAACCGATAGAGATAGGTATAGGGCAATATTAACAAAAAGTATTATAAAAAAAGGGCAATATAAAAACTTATTAATATAGGGGTGTCCCATTTAAAAAATAAAGTTTCTAGGACTTTTTGATAGCAGCGGCAACGTCGCAATGCTGAAAATATTTTAGATCGATAGAACAGGTAAGAAAATGTAAGATGCTAAATTTTCAGAAAAATTCTGCGCCCGTTTTCCATAAACGTCTAACCTACCATCGACCGTGAATCACCTATATATATATATATATATATATATATATATATATATATATATATATAATATATATATATATATATATATATATATATATATATATATATATATATATATATATATATATATATATCTATTTCCTTTTTTTTTCTTATCATAAAAAATTATTAGGGATTTCCATTACTATTCTTTTTATCCTTAAGCGCCGTATATTTTAACTAAAAATGAAATGTAGGTTAACGGGAACTTTATTTTACAAAATAATTTTATTTTAACTGCAATGAAATATTAAAAAATCATATTTAAGAATTTCAATATCTAGGCCCTATAGGGCGCTGATTAGTTTATAGCCCAGGGCGCCAAAATTGATAAGAACGGACCTGATATTGACTACAAAAAGTGGGAAAGCTCAACTGTTTAATTTAAAAATAACAAAAAGTTATTAATTTTCCTTTTTAAACATCAATTATGCCGCTTTAGGGAAAATAAATTTCTTATAAAGAAAGAAAATCCAAGAAGTGAAAAAAGGGGAATTTAGTTTAACATAGAAAAACAAAGTTTTTTTATATAAATTACAAATTTTATTATCTTTAGTGGCAGTATTTATACTAGCAAAAAATATCATGGAGTAATATCTTAAAAGTTAAAAACTAAAACTATGCACACAAATTAAACTAAAATTGCACATTATAACGTATAAAATATAAAATTTTGTGACATTCAAACATATTCTGTTTTATAAAAATCCTTTAAAGTATTAAATATATCTGCTATCACATAAACATTTTGTAGTTCTATTTATGTACAATATTTACCCTTCTATATTTTTTGGTTTACAATTTAAATTTTATTAGATTGATTTTTACAAGGTCCTACATGAAACTAAAAACCAAAAGCATGTAAATGGGTTTCAACGAAGGGTGTTTGTTGTAGCAAAAGATAGATTGTACATATTCGTATCTATGGTTTCCTTTAGTATCACTAGGGTCGGTTAATCTTATGAAAACAATGTTTTCCTTATACAAGTGCGGAAAGTTCAAAACCGATCATGGCAAGTACAACAAAGTAACCACCAAAACAGAATGAGATCGAATTTAAACTAAGACATAAGCGCCAAAATAGCTTAAACTGCGTACGCTCGACGAAGATTGACTTATGATGAGGGGAGCGGCGGGAGCGAACCGTATGCCTCTTAGAATCGCCGGTCTTCGCTGTTCAAAATTGCGCTTGATAGAAGCAACGACACATCTCGAAGCTTTGTCTCACTTGTCTCACACAGTTAAAGGGGTTGTGCGTTTCTGTTTGATACATTACACTTCATCCCTATGGTCGGTTTTGGATTTTCTACACCTGTATGTATTCTGATAGATACACATTAAGTAAATAAACTCTTTTATACTAAAATATCATTAAATGATTTTTTATATTAATAAAAACAAAACAAAATTATCACCTAAATTCCGCTTGTCGGCTCTGTAAGAAATTTGCTTTAGTTTGTCCACTTAGTAGAATTATATAGGTAACGACAGTTTTGTTATTAAAAGATATAAACGGATACTACAAATTATAGAAGGACCTACATGTATCGTACAGAATCATGTTTTATATACCTGACTTAATAAAAAAATAGTTTCAGTAAATGATACAACAGAAAATGATAGTTAAGTTATTTTTAAAAAAGGATATGTAACAATAAATAAAAATAATATTCTAATATTTTTATTGAAATATATAAAGCCAAAAAGTGGCTTGTTTCTGTAGTCCAAAATCAAGAAAAAAGTAAAGAAACTGGAAAAAATAAACAAATGGTACAACAAATTGTATCAAAATAATAGGAAAAGATTAATGGACTTAGCATAGTAAAAATGACTGTAACAAACTAAAATGGTGTAATGTTAGTCTAAAAGCTAACCAAACATAAAAAACTCAGTTTTTTTAAATTATTTATATAATAAACAACTTTAATTCTAGAGAAAAAAAATCTGTAGAATTAAAGTTGTTAATTACATAAATAATTAAAAAAAACTATGAGTTTTTTAATTTTCCAATAATTTATGATTTATTAAAGTTGCTGTTATCATCCCCTAGCTTTTAGCTACCCTATCTCAGTTAATTTTAATTTTAGGAAAAAAAGTTATATAACCATTTTTATTGAAAATTTTACGTTCTACAACTTTTATTAAAAACTTTTTTTCTAGGACTTGCCGTTTTCTCAAAATTAAAAAAAAAACACTTTTAAATTTTTTTACCCCTTCCTGGGGGTGAATTCAAAAAAAAAATTGAAGTTCGTTTTTAGATTCTTCAAAGTAACTTTTATTAAAAATTCAAGTTTTAACCTCAAATTCGTATTTCACGACCTATTTTCTTGGACTATAATTAGGTGCGATAGTAATAGTAGTGTAAAACCCAAGGAATTTTGGACTTTATTATTCCTTACAGTCGTCATCATTTAAATGGAAACGCAAATAGACTAAATAGAACTGTTTAAAAGCTCTAATTTTTAACTTAATTTTATTTATTTATTTATTTTTGGTGAAGCTGTTTATGTTGTGGCATATTTAACCAAAAAGGGTCCTACAGAACCAGTAGAAAGGACAATGGACCGATCTGTCAGAGTTAAAAAATGTTGGCAAAACGGCGTTTGCCGAAAAAATAGGGTATGCTAAAAAAAGTGATATAAGAAAAAAAGTTAATTTTTGTTGAGTATGCATTCATTAATCATTTATGGAATTAATGCACCAAGAAGCAAAAGCAAAGAGACAATATAAGAACAATTTAGTATTTCACAAATTTAAAGATTAGCACTTTTAATATACTAAAAATTAGTTACATGTCTACTTAAATAGCTGTAGAAAAAAGCAATAAATAAACAAAAACAGTCTTTAAACAAAAATCTGACGTGGATTTATGTAGAAAACAGAATATTAGGAAACAAGTTTATTTGGGGATTTTAAGAACATGATAGCATATAATATAATGAAGAATTTATCCCAGTGGTGTAATAAATACATTACTACTCAACCAAATAAATTCGTTTAATAAAAATATAACAATAAAAGTTTTTTGTTAACAAAACCTTATGTTTTACTAGTCCTTAAATTAATTTGGTATGCCAACAGAATTTTAAATTTTTGCATTTTTTGCATATGTTGCACATCATAATATTATTTTATCTTTTGTTACACTTCACATTCATGTAAATAACTTATAATTATAGGTGCAGAATTTCTCTTGCGTGGTTAGTTACAAAATTAGTATATCCGCAAAATCAAAGTAATTACAAAATCAAGCATAAGTACATGAATTAAGATAATCATAACTCCGTTTGTAGAGAATGTGATTATACATTAGTTGTAAACAAAGAAAACGACATTAAGGTAGTTAGGTATAACCCTATGTGAAGTCCATTTTTTCTTTTCACGTCTTTTATTTTCAGTGTGTACTCCAGACTGGAAAAACTTAAAGATATTACTCTATAATTGTATCGAACTGTATAAAGCTTGCTATAAGTTAGTAGTCAAAAACAAACACTAAAAGATGCCATGTTGACTATGTATATACATTTGTACAAGGAAATTAAGTTTTAATTTTTAGCTAAAAATTTATTACAAAAAAACAGTCTCATATTTTTTTATACCTATTTAAATTAGGTAGCACCAAAATAAGAATCCTATGATTAAATAAGGCTTTAATCATGTCTGTTTCAACAATACAAAAAAATATACCGTGATGAATCCTAAGCATCGTAAAACAACAAATATATGTCCCTAATTCATGAACACCTTTGAAAAAGTGTTAAGATTTTTTGGCTCTACAACGAAGTCAGGAAAATTTGTAAATATCTTTATGCTTTAATCAGGTAAATTGTAGTTTATTAAAAATTAAGTATTACATATTGGCAGTTAATTCATTTTTAAGAGAAAGAAAAAGCGAAAAAGTGTTGAAAATTGTTTTTTTTTAAAACAAATTCAAGTCATAGTATAGGTCTTTCGCGAAAAGATAGCTAATAACATGCGATTTTTACCCAGCTTAATGTACTTCCTCTTAAATACCAAGTTCATCCATCTTTCGCAAACTTGATCTAAACATTATTGGCCAAGTTTTCGAGAAAAACTGACGAAGTTATAGATGATTGAAAAACCCCAGTTTTTACTCCTATTTTCTTTTTTCTCGCTTAAAAAATTAATCGCCACTATATAATAGCTAAAGGTTTTTTGTTCTCCCTAACTTTTTTTCATAGGAACAAGAAGATAAAGTAAAGACGAAAACCAATACAAACATTTTTTCACTTTTAAATCTTAATAAGTTGTAATATATATATATATATATATATATATATATATATATATATATATATATATATATATATATATATATATATATATATATATATATATATATAATATATAGATATATAATATATACATATATACATATATATATATATATATATATATATATATATATATATATATATATATATATATATATATATATATATATATATATATATATATATATATATATATATATATATATATATATATATATATATATATATATATATATATATATATATATATATATATATATATATATATATATATATATATATATATATATATATTAAATACTTGCTCATTGTGTCACAAAATCCACCTTTTATTTTCTATATTAATTTGTGTAGAAGTTTTAATATTTTTTAAGTCACATCAACTTTTCAGCCAATAATGTTATAATATTTCTCCTTCTTTGCAGATTACTATTGCAATTAAATATTTTTTATATTTTAGTTTAGATACATATTAGATCCATAAAGAAGTTTACTTTAAATTTAAATTTAAATCGGTGACGTTTCGCTGGTTAATTTTACGATTTAACTTTGCTTAGTATAAATGATTTGAAGCCGTCATAAGCAGCATTAAATACGTCGTTTATGAAAAAAATAAGTTAAATCCAAATCAAATCGATTTAGCAATCAAGTGGTAAAACATATTCTCTGTAAATTCGCATAAGTTCTTAGTTTTGAGTGCCTTTATAACATGTTTTTAAGTTTTTGCCCTTGCTCGTTAAACGCACTTTAAGACACGACATCGCCTTTCTTAAATATAAAGATGACCATTACGTTAAAGTTTAGTTTCAAAATACATATATGTAAGATACAGCGATGCGCTATGCTAAACAAACACATTCTGAAAGATACGTCAAACACGTAAATGTAAATGGTATCGTTAAAAATGTGCCTGCGTAGTTTGGGATTTATAGTTTGAGTAATAAAGGCATAGGTGACCTTGCTAATTCTTACGTAGACAAATTCTGTAAACGTTTGTGAAACCGAAAGGCGAATATTTCAGGCGTTTTTGACAGTTTTACGGCCGAGTGATGATCGCGTTGTTAAATTTAGCAATGGACTTAGCAGTTTAGAATGTTTATCAAAACGTCATTGTCAGTGTTATTCAATGATTTTAGTAGGCAACCTGTCAAAATCTGACATTTTGTTAAACATTCTAAACTGTTGTTAACTTAGCAAATTGTTAAAAGTTAACAACGGTTTAGAATGTTTAACAAAATGTCAGATTTTAACAGGTTGCCTACTAAAATCATTGAATAACAATGACAATGACGTTTTGTTAAACATTCTAAACTGCTAAGTCCATTGCTAAATTTAACAACGCGATCATCACTCGGCCGTTAATGTTTCTTTCTATAACAATAACATGACCCTCTTTTCTAGATACTTATTAAAGATAATACAGAAAATATATAAAATTAAGGAAATAAAAATTCTATAATCTACTATCTCATAGGTTATGTACATACTTTATTTCTTACATTTTGATGGTGCTTGCCTCCATCACTTCAATAATTTTTTAAACAATCCGTAAACGTCTAAAAATTACATTAACGTTCTTCTTTAGGTTTACGTATTATTATTAACTTTAATCGTGTTATATTATGTTAAATGCTTATATAACAATACCAGTATTGAACATTCACTACAAATAACCACCATGCTTATTGCATCATGGTGATTTTAATAATACTAATTTTGTTAACCGTACCTTACCAGTCTTAAAGCATTGTCAGAAAATAAATTAGCCCTATTATCATGTTACTATTTCTTAAACTAAGTTTGTTTTGGCGGCTCTTTGTCTATTCGCATATCATCTATCTTAGCGACTATTTTTAGTGCAGGGCCAAGTTTCATAGCCATAGCGGTCATAAGGTGATCTTCTTTAAGCAACATAAGAGCTTGGCCGTCAATTTCTTGAATTAGAAAATCTTCCGCGTAGTCGGAACATCCTGGCAGATTTTTAATGAATTCAAAAACTTCTTGCACCTAAAAATAAAATTTCACCTAATTAAAGGTTGCTTAAGCAAGAAATATACATCTGTCTGCAAATTCGATTACATGCAGGAGAATCTAAAAAAGGTAAGAAATAAGGCTATGCAAGATGATCATGGTGGCGTAAATTAAACTAATTTTTTTAAAGAAACACTTATCATAATAATTTATTTACCATTTGTATGTAAAGCATACTTTTACAGTGTGCTTTAGATATACTTATCAGTGGGCTATATCGATTACAAAAAGTGGGGGGAGGGTAATTTTAAAATGTAATGAAATAATTAAGGTCAAAAATTAAATTATTTCCCGAAAATTATTTAATGTGTTTTAAAAAGGTGGAGAAGCCTGCGCCTTCTCTGGCCGCTTCAAGCATACACTACTGTACTTGATATATTTGAAATGTTCTGAGTTTGTAATTTTATTTAAATAACGATTATGGTATTAAAAAATAAGTCTCTAGAACATTTTTTTACTGGCTAAAAATAAACTTTTTTTTAATACGAAATTTTACAACAGAATTTAAAATTCAAATATAAAAATTTCCCGCGAAAATGCTTTTTACGTCACAAGTGGCTTACCACATCTATAAACAACGCCTGATCGAGAGCGGCGACAGGAGCTAAGTTCCAATATACATCCCGGATGAAAGCGGAGTAAATAAAATACCAAGCGGATCTAATCCGGATATTGAAAAACTTTCAAATTTCAATCAATAGATAAATACCACTTTCATTTGTTTATTTAATAAGTAGAATACTATAATCTGCTTATTTTCGTTTGTCAAAAACACATTAAGAAAAGACTTATTGCATTGGTTTTAAAAGTCAGTATGGTTACAATCATAAAAAATGGTTTGCATTGGGTTAAAAAGTCGGTATTCATGATTACTTACGAGGTGTTTTTTTTTAAAGATAATAAACAGTTTTTAGAGTTTTAACCCATTTTTTGTAAAATGTATTATTTTTGTTTTGTGGTAATCGATGAATTTTGACGGTGTAATTACCCTTTACATTTAGTATGTTGCATATTTAACTGACATTAGGCCGATTTATTTTAAATTGGAATAAATTAACGCTATGTATTCTTTCTTTTTCCTTTGAATGAAATAAATTAACGAAGCAAAAAAAAAACTATATTGGAACTCGGCTACTCTTGTGTCGTCACACAGCTTTTGGTCTGACAAGAACTTTAAAGGGCCAGACGTGAACTTTAAATCGTTATTACTCCGAAACTAACTTTTTCTGAGAAGAGATATTTGGGAGATGGTTCCTTAACAGGCCGAGAAGAAGATTTGACGTGTTTTTAGATTAAAATAAATTTTATGCAGGGGACTCTTAAAACAGTATATTCACAGAATTTCAAAAAATATCTATTTGTTAATTAATCAACGTATTTAAATTGCCGACATCAAGTATCTGCTTTTAGATACAAGCGCACTGAAACAAGTATGTTTTTAGGTCTACAGTAACTTTTAAATTTTCTTTTGTTTCATCAAAGACAATTGTAGTTACCACTATAGACACACAGAACAATGTAAAATTTTTGGTAATAGGTTTGGACGCTTGCTTGCTGAGATTCCTTGAGCGAGCGTCCATCGAGAGAATATACGTGCACACGCTGCTGTATAAACGAACACTGTTGCCAAACCAATAAAAGAAGTAATAGAAAGTAGGAATTATTTCTGTCGAAAATAGGCTTCGAATTTATTTTCTTTTTAATAATCTTTATTTTATTTTTTTAATTTTTTTCTTTATTAAATAATAAAAATTTAATTATTTAAACTTGCAATGTGGGGAATTGTTTCCTAAAATATATTTATACCTAGTATAAGAATACACGTTGGTAAACAAGATTTCAAATTTTTATAAATTCTCTTTTTTTATTATAAGACATCCCTACATACGTAACAAGAAATGTTTGTATAGGCTCACCTAAATTTATTTAATTTTTTTTATAAATAAAATCCAAATAAACGCATGTATTTTTTAGTTTATTGCTATTTGCAAATAAAGTGAGAATTATTAATTAAAGTGTGGCCATCAAAGAAGCAAAAAACGGCTAGTTTTTTGGAGTTAAATAAAAAAAAAACGTTTTTGTTTAATTCATAGCATATCGTATTGCCAATTGTGCGTTGTGATTCTATGTCAATATTATGACTGCCGAGTGAGTCGAAGAGCAGATAAAGTTAGGCTTGTTCGTTTTCCCTACAAAAATAGTACACTATGTAAGCAATTGATTATAAACTGTGGTAATAAGTATTTATCTATGTAAATTAAAACTATTTAGACTAATAAATATCTTATAATTATATGATCGACACCTAAAATTTTATAGGTGTTAAGAGTAACCTTTTGATAGTTATTAATTAAAATATTTGATATTTAAAAGAGCGACTGCAAAAATCGCTTAAAAACTGCCCGTCTTTTCACATTTATTCATTTAGGAAAGGCAGTGCTTTTCGTTTTTTGCAAATTTTTAAAAATCACTTCTATTTAGGGGTTGGAAAGATGCTAAATCTAAAACATTGGAAAAATACAGTGGTATTAAAAGTTATTCTCACTGCAATTTTTGTTTCAAACGGGCCTTGAAAAAATGAAATAATACATTTCCATCCCTGCGAAGGTTGTGGTTAGTGAACTATGTGGGGGTACAATCATCCCCTAAAATATATAAAATCATGTACAACTTTAAAAATTGCAAAAAACTCAGATTTTTTGGACATGTCTTATAATAAATAAATGTATATGATAGTCAACCACCCTTTTCTAAGGGTATAACTACCCTTATCAGTGAGAAAAAATGAATGAAATCTTAGCTTCTACAAAAAAAGTCTTAGCTTCGTATTTTTTTGATCCAAGTATAAAAAGCAGGTGTACCTAGATTTTTAAGATCACTTTTAACCAAAACCACCCCTGCAAGGGGGTAAATTCATCCCCTAAAATTAAGAAAATTCATGTTATATTTGAGATATTCTAAAACATCCAAATATATTTTTAATATTTTAAAAGTTTTATATGATTTTATACATTTAAGGGGATGAATTTACCCCCTTGCAAGGAAGTTTTGATTAGAAATGAACTTGAAAAACCTAAGAAGGCCTATTTTTTACATCTGGGATGAAAAATGTAAGGCCAAAACGCTTTTTGCATAAGCAAACATTTTATTCAATTTTTCTGATAATGCGGGTTTCTTTACCTTTAATTTTAGGAGTGGTTTATTACTCAAAACTCACTCTAAACTGTCTATCATATCTGAGATATCTTAAAACAATTTTAATTTGTTTATGATTTTCTACATTTTAGGGGATGAGTATACTCCCTTGCAGGGGTGGTTTTGGTTAAAAGTAAACTAGAAAAATCTAGTTTCACCTGGTTTATATACTTGGATCAAAAAAATACCAACTAAGTCTTTTCTTGAAAAAGCTAATATTTTATTTAATTTTTCCTATTATTAAGGTTATTTCTACCCTTAGAATAGGGTAGTTGATTATATATAAAAATAACATTTATTTCTTATTAGACATGTCCTAAAAATTTCGATTTTTTGCAATTTTTAAAGTTGTATACGATTTTATATATTTCAGGGGGTGATTGCACCCACACATAGTTTATGGGGGATGGTTTACAACCTTCTTAGGGATGAAAAAGTATTATTTTATTTTTCTAAGGTCCATTTGAAAGAAAAACCGCAGTAAGAAGAAACTTTTAATACCACTACAATTTTCGCAATTCTTCAGATTTGGCGATTTTCCAACCCCTAAATGGGGGTGATTTTTTAAAATTTGCAAAAAACGAAAAGCAATGCTCATCTTAATTTTTTGCGACGAGGAATTTAGTATAAAATTCATATTTGAGTTTTTTTCTCACCTCTCTGTAAATTGTAAAAAAAGGCAGTTGTTGCGGTTGCCACTTATGATTACAAACAAGGTTCTATATTTATTTTTAGGACTGAAATAAATTTTAAAAATATAAGTTTTTGGGGGATTGGAAGCCACTTACACTGGGAAATATGGGAAACAATTTATGTCGCTGTTAATTTTAATTGAATAGTAATTTTTTTCTTACTCAATTATATTTTATATTCCTGCTGTAATAATCGGTATATTTAACTATGCACGGTACCTCTGAAGCATGGGTAAGATTAATAAAAATGTGAAAGGCGCGGGATTCGAATACTCCATGTTTGTACTGCAAAATCCAGTTTGAATTGAAATCGTATCTGCTCCCTTTTTCGAGATTTACAAAAAAAATCTTTTAAATTTTATAGAAATTTTTTTATTTATTTTAAAAATAAAAATGCATTCATTTAAGTTTTGCAATTCCTAGTAATTTGTTTCATATTCCACGTGTAAAGACAAATATTTATTATTTTTTAAATATCAATTTTAAGATTTAACAAAAAAAAATTTTAAAAACTTTTTAATCGAAAAATTAACATTTTTGATGTTTTCATTACTTTATTTTCGATAAACTTAAAAAATAAAAATATTTGTCAAATTAAAACAAAATATTTATGTTAATTTTACATCCCAAAAAGTGTGGTCGTGATTTTAAACAATTACCAAAATTTTAGAATAAATAATTGTCTTTTATATTATTCTTAATAAATAGGTTTTGCGTAATATTTAAAAACTATACAGTTTAGACCCAGCAACCCTTATACTATATAAATAAAGTTTTATAATAAAAGTACAATAAATATAAAAGAGCTGATGTAACGATTTTTTTTATAACTGTATAAGATTGCTCAAAAGTCTGCTCTTTTTTAAAAAAATTATAGGACATGTAATTTGATTTATATTATTATTAATAATTTTTTAATATTTTAGCAGCTTTTCCTTAACCCCTTGGGCTCACTAGCCAACCTATAGAAAATTTTAGTTCTATTCAGGACTTTTGAAACACTCTGTATTTACATTTCATATTGAATGATGCCCAATTGCACAATTATTAACTTTTGGTTTACATAAAAAAGTTAAATTCAACAAAAACTCTAATGTTATTTTATGTTAACAATAATAATTTATTTATTCACTAACAGCGGTGGCGTACTGGCCAGCGTACCAGCCTCTCAAATGGGCCTTACGAGGGATTTTTTTGCCGATTGGATTTGTATGCGGTTTTTTGCATTTGATTCGTATGAACGGCAACAAACTTAATAAACAAATTTAATTAATGGAAAATGAAAAACTGGATTTGTGTATTAAAAAATGCATTTTTAAGTTCACTATTATATATTTTTTTCTAATTACAAACTATAAAATGCATTTTAAAAATTTATTTTTTTAATGCACAACGGCAGTTTTTCATTTCCCGTTAATAACATTTGTTCACAAAATTTTGAGGTTCATACGAATCAAATACCAAAAACCGCATTTAAATCCATCTTACAGCACAAAAAATTCATCGTGCATTACTTTGTTTCCTCGACTCATATCTGTGCAAAAAGCAGTGTGTTGTTTTTGCAACATAAATATGTGCGGAGGGAGCCTACGCTTTAAATAGACTATGACATAGTAAGAAGTCAAAACGGCAACGCTGAGAGGTAAAGAACATTCATACTTATATCGTTCTGACTTCTTGAGGCCAATAAACGACCCTTTTGTCCCCTATTGTCGGCCGGCGCTTTAGCCAGGTGTTACCTGCTATAAAATTTGAACGGAACAGGGTGGAATTTACTTTTTATAGGAAAAAATAGAAACACATTGATAATCCTTATTTTATTATTAATAGGAACAAAAATATTATTTATAAAATATACCTGGGATACTATAATTTATTTTTTAAACATTGCCATCACGTGACTAACTGACGACTTTCTAATAGCGTTTTTCGACATCGCTTTCGTTTATATTGTCGTTTAATGTTTATGGAGAATGAGCAAAGAAAGAATATAATTGACTTGTCGTTGATCATTGCGTCAAAAAGTCACGTGATGGCAATGTTTAAAAAATAAATTTTACCTACTTAGTCATTTAAAAATATTAAAAAAAAAAGCTTTTAAAAAAAACAAATTCTCCCTGAAAAATACCCAAAAATATTACAACAAATTAAATTGGGGCTTATTAAAAAATCAGTGTCACTATCTTATCATCCCCTAACTTTATAAAACTCCTTTAAAATTATTTAAAAGGGGGTATATGATTGTTCAAAAATTACGTGATTTCATTTTGCTCCACATTTACTGGTATTTTATCTATTTCCCTGGTGATAATGCCTAATACAAAACTATTTAAAGTCGGTGAACTGTTGTTACGTCTTTGCGTTTCAATTGATGCCAAATATGTTCTATAGGGTTAAAAATGCAGTGATATGGTGGAAGCCTTAAAACTGAATGTCCCATGCTATTTGCAAACTCATCACAAACATATTTTTCTCTATATTAAAACATTTTTACTTCAAGTAATTGTTTTTTGAATAATTTTCATGAAAATAAATATTATTGGCGTGCATAAATTCTTGAATAATTGCTTTGGTGTCGCTTGAACAAGGGTGTTTGTTTAATTGCCTACTATGATAGCTAGCGTTATCCATAACAATAACACTTTGAGGAGGAATTTTGGGGGGTTTTTTATTTTTAAACCAGTTTTTAAATAAATGTGCAGTTGTGTCGTCATGGTAGTAAAAGAGAAGAGTCTTTTATTTTTTTGCACTAAGTGAAAAAAGCATTTGGAACCCATCCGTCTTTTGATCCCGCATGTATAAT
Source organism: Listronotus oregonensis (assembly GCA_019359885.1). NCBI lineage: Eukaryota > Metazoa > Arthropoda > Insecta > Coleoptera > Curculionidae > Listronotus > Listronotus oregonensis. Next base: position 208,807 of record JAHBCN010000678.1, read on the forward strand.
TGTTATCCGCACCTCTGTTGGTTGGTGCTTTTTGTTACATTTACCACTTGAATCGTCCCAACCTTTTGATGGCGTGTCATGGGTATCGTACCACGTTTCGTCCAAGTAAATGATCGACCTTCCTTGACTTCTATACATATCTATTTTCTAAGATATTCTAATCTCCATTTCCGAAGTCGTTGCGATTCCATCAGCACTTGTTTTTGTCGATCTTCTTAAATTTGAATCTAGTTTTTCACAGTCTTCCACAATGTTGTTCTGCCACACTGTATGCCACTTTCGTCCATTTCTAGTCTCTTCTTTTAAGGTGTCCAATGTTGGTGCATTTTGCTCTTCATACATTTTATAGTTTTTCGTCGAATTAGGTCTTTATCACTTACATCAAGTTTGTGGCAGTACCAGAATCGCATCTTTTCTTTCTCTTGACTATCGGTTTTTTAACAATATCGCGTATGGTAGACTTTGATATTTTCGTTAACCTGCACGTTTCTTCCAAAGCTGCTTGTATGGAAACATCGTTTCTTAAAGTTGAATATCATTCTTTACAATTTCTTTAGCATCAACAGAAAGATGCTTTCTCTTGCTTTGCTGTACTACTTGCTTGCTGCTCGTTGTCGCTTGCTTCATCGTCAGATTCACTCCACGTTCGCCACATTTTTGGAAAATACTAAGCCATTTACTTTTTCCCAAGCTATATATACCCAAACTCCTTTTTAAAACATTCAGGTAGGTATAGGTAATTAATGTATATTGGGTTTACCTTTATTTTTATTAAAATTTAAATTTTTTTGCCTACCAAGATTTTTTTTTTAAGGTACCTACCTACCTGTACCTATTTATCAAATTACACAAAAGGCCAAGTAGTTTTCATTATACCTTTACTTAATTAGGTTTTTAATATTATTCATATTATTTCCTTAAAAATTCAAATTGTAATAAAAGTTACCTAGTAAAATATCTATCTATCAATATTTCAATTGCTTCTCAATGTAAAAGTAAAAATTCCACTTGGGCCCTGCCTGAAATGGACGGAGTCTGCCGGCCGTAGGAAGATTTATTGGAGGCAATATAATCGAAGTCCTTCAGTCAGAACGATATAAGTATGAATAAGCTTTACCTCAGCAGGTAAAAATCAAATATTATAATAAAATTCTATTGTCGGCAAAAAGTATTTATACAAAGGGACTGGGTGTCTATAGTGATAACTACAATTGTCTTTGGTTTCATCAATAATACAAACGAATTATTTTATATTTATTTAAAATATAATAAGATATCTAGTAATTAAAAATAAAAATATAACCGATAAATACAGTACGTCACAAAAATCACATTTTCTTGAATCTCATATGATTCTTTAATATTTAGCAAATAAGTCTTAAACTAAGCTCTAAACACTTTAGTTTAATAACTTTTTCGTAAATTTAACTTCTAACCTTTTTTTTTACATTTTAAATCACGTTTTTAAAATTTGCCACCATAATAGCAGTCACATGACAAGGATCAAAATACTTTGTTAGGTTATCCAATATGCATGCAAATTTTCCATTTGTTTCAGGTTAGTGTTTTTGTTATTATAAATAAATAAATAAATACATATTTCTTTAAATACTTATTTTTTTTAAATTTTACATAATAGTTCATTAAACTTACACTCCATTTAATAGGATCCACCTTAGGGACCACATCTTCGACTGAAGCTGCCACACTTGTACTTTCTGCTTTTGCTTCATCCACGTCCATTTCCTCACTTTTATTCCATTTCTTTTTCTCGTCTTTCGTTTTACCACTAGAAGAAACAAAAAATATGTTTTTAATAACAAATATAGATTATTAAAAAAGTTTATTTAAGATAACACAAATAATTGAAATAATAGTAGCAGGTACGAAAGCGAGAAGTGCTTTTTTTTACAGAATTTTGTTTAAGAGAGTATTAAAATAAGAATAAGTAAAATAAGTTTTAGAAAAACAACTATTCCAAGTTTTTTCACTTGGTTAAGGTTTGCACTCCGGCTATTTTACTTACTAACTAAAATAAGAAACAAACTGAACTTCAGAGTGCAGAAGACTTGTTTGATATATTTTAATTTTATATCAAGTATTTTGCTGAGTACTATAATGTCTAACTAAAGTAGGCATATTTTCCATGTTATTTTGGGTAACGTTTTTGTTTCTTTTATTACATAACAGGTACATATATATTGCTTTATAAATGCAATCTATTTTCAAAATGGAAACAAGTAATATATTACAACTACTGATTTTTAAACTAAGTAGCAACTTGCTAGTGACATCAAGTTAAATCTTATATACACTTATAAAATGACAAAATAAATTTGTCAATAAGCAACTCACCTTTATAAAGGTAGTAACAATATTTTCTTAAACACAGTTATTTAAAAAAGTAAGCCTTTTTATTAAAATAAATTTTAATTTAGAAAAAGTAATGCGCAATAAATATAGCCTTATATGTTTTTTGTGTGCTCTAATGTAAGTGGACACTAGCGAACTCACTAATTATGCCAAGGGAATTAATTATAACATGGAGAGAATAGGCCTAAAACAAAATTCAGATATTGCTTACCTTTTGGAGCAAGCAACGGAGCAGAACCTTTTATTTTTCTTAAACTTGGACTTATGATCTATTATACCACAAGCTTCACACTTGGCCATATCTCCTTTCAACGACAAAGAATTTGGAGATAGTGCACGTTTTTTTCCTAAAAAAAATCATATGGTTATAAGTTTTAAATTATATTTTATAACAAGTATAAAATAGGTATAGGGCGCAAACAAAAAACAATTCTATAAATTATATTAGTTTTACTTACGTGAAGGTTCTTCAGTGTCTTTATCATAGATTGACTGTGATGGTTTAAAATCACTTATCATTCCACTTCTCGTCATGGGGAATGGTTCAGAAGATTCCTGAATAACAAAGTCTTCAATTACGTGCGTCAATACCTGAAAAAAATCTGTTATTATTTTCCGAAATATTACATACTACAGAAAAAACTGTACCAAGAGAAAATACAGTAGCTTTTCCTGAAAAAAAGTGTATTAATATAACCAAAACAATTAACTGTTTTTTCACCATGGCATGGCACAAATGACATAAATATCATATTATTACAGAATAGAAATAATTTTTAATTTTTAGAGTTAATAGTATTTTTTTTAAATTAATAAATACCTAATTAATAATTAAAAGTAAACATAATACAGAGATGATTATCAGTCACAAAGTTTTGAGGAAAAACTCAAACTGCAATTAGTATCGTCAATTAAATTAAAAAAAAACAGATGGATTAATTTTTGGCGTAAATTATTTCAATAATTATAAAAAAGTGTGTTCGACGTATTTTTTTTTGTTGGTTCTTAATAACTCAAGTGTACTTAATCCCTTTTCTCACACTGATATAATTTTGTTCCTGCAGCAGAGTTATTTTACTACTGGCAATAAAGGTATATCAACTTTCTATATGAGATGCCCTCCGAAAAAATGATTTCTTGCAACCCCTTAATAGCTTTATTATAGCAGATAGGAAAGTCCGGATTCAAATACTAATAAGGCTTGGACAACATGTTACAGTATTCCAAGAGAGAATTGCAGCAATATACCACTGCGCCATCGTCATCTCCAACACAGACCATTATAATAATGAGCTTCTATGAAATCAGTTCTAGACTAGTTCAGAAAATAAATAGGTAGACATATAAGCCAAAGATGGTTTAAGCAAGGGGTTATGTTACCAGAACCATTCTGTGAGATATCTAGTAGTATTTTTAGGATATCCATCAAAAAGGGATAATTCTAATTTCCAGTCGGGCGCCGTGCCTACATGCTTTACGACTTACGACGCGGTCACGAAACTTTCTGTTTTATCCTTTGACCCTGTGTCGAATGTTCGCCCGCCGAAAGAATGCGTCTGACAGAAGACAACCAAAGCAGGTTTTATCAAAAGGAGGAAGAAATATCTAAACATCTGTGGTGAAAATGTGAGGCGCTATGCAGGCTCAGGTTTCTAAGGCTCGGCGAGGAAAAGCCAAAGCCGTTAAGACACATGGGAGAGAACAAGTTATGTTAATCAAATCTATTTATAGTCCAGGAAACAAAGCTGAAAGAAGTGCTGACCTGGCAATTTTTTCAAAATCCATAGATTTGCATGAAATTTTGGGATTAAGCTTATCTTACCCTTCTCTTCAAAAATTATATTATGCAGATGGGCGCTCTTTATTTTTTAGGGATGGAAACTACCCCTTATTGCAAAAACCTTTAAAACTTTCATATTAAAGTTAAAATCACATAAAATTAGGCTCAGATAAGTTGAAAAATAAGTACTTAATTTCTTGAAACATTATTTAATATATTTCAACCCTTGAAAATCAACCCTTATTATGATTTAATAAAAAAATTGTTTGCCCTAGAAAAATTAACATATTGTCACAAAGTTGTAATTAAAAAATGTGACTGCTTAAAAGTATTATTAATTTAATTTTGTAATTTTTTAATCCCCAAAATCCACCCCTTACAAAATTACAATGCAAAAAATAGTAATATACCGCGGATTTTTTAAAAATTTTCGAATCGCCTAAAAAGTTGGAATTAAGTTCGATTCACCCTTAAAGTGCGCATTACGCCAATGAGCCCTTTTTTATTTATTAGGGGGTAAAAACTATCCCTTATTACTAAAACCTTTAAAACTTACTTCACTTTCATATTAAAGCTTAAATCAAGTAAAACTTTTCTCAAATAAATTAAATAATAAATGTTTAATTTTTAAAATATTAGGTAAAGTATTTCAACCCCTAAAAGCAAACCCAAGTATGCTCCAAGAAATTGGTTTTTTAAGCATAACTTCTTTAGTTTTTGTGATAAAAAGTTCTTTAAAAAACCATTTTGTTGGTTTTTCCAAGAGCTATAAGGTCCTTTATATTAAAACTGTTTAAAGCCCTTACTTTTTTAAAGGGGTGAGTTTAAAGGGCTGAAACAAGGTAGTGCTCGTCTATACACACGCGTTTTAGACGTTTATATCTCACTTAATTTCCGTCATAAAGTAAATTAAAAACAAGCAAAATGTTTGTAATTCAAAATACTACAATTTTATGCCCAACTAATTTTTACGTTTCTGCCCTAGTTTTTTTTAACGCATTTCTCGACAGAAATTAAACACTTTCCACCTGGGTATGTAATATACTATTTTATAGGCATAGATTTTGTTGTAATATAATGCTTACTTTACTAACCTGAGGCTTAACCATTGCCTTAGGTGGACATCTCTCTTTGACTTCTTCGGCAGTAGCCGCTAATGGTAAACCAACTTCCGAGGAAGATGAGGTAGTGTGATGGCTTGGTACAGTACCTACAACAGAGGTAGACTGGCATAAACTTTCCACCCCCATATTTTGAGATCTTGAATCTTGGGTCGCTATTGTGGCTTCTTTAGTTTCAGGCTGAGATGAATTTTCTGAAAAATAAATTTACCTTGGTAAAGCAAAACTGAAACTTATTAAAAACAGGTAATTTTTACTTATCGTGCCCACGGCCGATTTGGTTGAAATTCAGTATACGGAGGTTTTTTTGGCCACTGGGCGTTGATAAAGAATCTGAAGTCAAATTGTATCGGAAACTCCTAGATTTTAATATTTAAGCCCCCCCTCGCACCTAACCTCAAACATGGACAAACTTTCGTAACATTCCTTTTTGATACTGGTCACAGTCAAACTAAAGGATTTTAGAAACACCTGGTAATTGTCTCGAAAGTTGCCTTAACTCCGATTTTGACCAAATTTGGTATATGGTTTTTTTTGGGGCGCTGATCACGAATCTAACAAAAAAATCGGCAACGTTTCGTTTTTGAGATATTCATCATCAAAGTTGAAAATTAAACTAACCTCATTTACACTATTCCTCCTTCTTTTTGCACAGAATGCTTGATTTTTACACCAAATTGGCACACAATATTTTATAAACGCCTTTTAAAAACCTGTTTTTATATTTACTTTATACTTTCTTATCATTTTATTGCAACCTTTACTTTCAAACGCCGCAACTATAAGTAAACACTAGGAAATTATTCAGCAAACATGGCTGCCCCGTTTGAAAGTAAAGCTTCTCAATTTAATGGAAAAAAGGTGTAAAATAAACATAAAAAATTATTTTTAAAGGTGTTTATAAAATATAATGTGCAGATTTGGTATAAAAATCATAAATAGTGTGCAAAAAGAAGGGGAAATGTAGTAAAAATAAAGTTGATTTTTAAATTTGGTAATGAATATTTCAAAAACGAAACGTTGCAAAAAATCAGATTCGTGATCAGTCCCCCAAAAAACCCCCGTATACCGAATTTGGTCAAAATCGGAGATGAGGCAACTTTCGAGACAATTACCGAACACCTCTTATTTTACAGGATAAACTTTCCACGAGTATTCAGTCATTAGTTTTATTAAAAACACATTCAAGCATTTTGTTTATACTAAAAAGAAAAATTAACGAAATCATCTAGGGATTTTTAGACAGATAAATTGGTACAACTTAAAGGCTCCAAATTTAAACTTTAAATTGTTATTACTAGCATTAAATGTAAAAAAAAATATCTTTATTGAAGAAATTGAAAAATGGTATATCTTCTGCAAAAGTCTCATTATGATAAGGGTGCATAAAGACTCCTGCACCTATATTGCAAAGTGTTTTTTAGAAGTCAGATATTATTACAACTGAGCCAGGGCGCATTTCCCTGAATTTGAATTTGTTGATGAGGTTATATTAAATAGGTAGTTGACCAAATTTTCTTTTTTGTACACAAACAAAATAAATAACGGATTTAAATTTGAAAAACAGCTTTTTTTAATTATTTCCCAAGATGTACCACTGCTTAAAAGGCCTCAGATAATTTTGTTAACTTTTTAAAAGTAAACACATTTTTATTCTGGTAGTGTTTTTTTTTTGTTAAAAGAAAACGACTAAAGAAACGTAAAAATAAATTTATTCAATAAAATAACAGATATTTTAATATAAAATCTTTCACTTTTGGTTTAACCAATTTTAGGAAGGAAGAATTTTAGGAAATTTGTGCAGTTTTGAGGTTAGGTCAGAGTGGTGCTTTATAACTTAAAAACTAGGAGTTTCCGACAAAATTTGACTTTAGTTTCGTGATCGGCACCCCAAAAAACCCCTGTATACAAAATTTTAGTAAAAACTGCTTGGACCCGATATGTAAAAAATTACCATAAGTTTTATTACAAAGCATTTTAAAGTAAAGTACAGTATTTTTAAAACAGTTAAGAATGATGCAGATAACGTTAGCACACATCCGTCAATTTTGAATTTTAAAAAGGTTTTGATACCACAAAATAAATAAATAAAAACAGACTAGGACATAAAGTTGGAAACATTATTTTTTTTAATGAAATTTGTTACGACATACCACCCTAGCGTTGTAAAGGAGGAAACGTTTTTGTTCGTGACCGGGGAACGTTCGCGAACTTTCACGACCATCATGCGAGAACGTTCTTTTAAGAGCAAGTATAAGCACTAACCAGAGCATTCCCGGGAAAATGCTCATATTTACAAACCATGTTTTAATAGGTAACTAGTGATCCAGCACGTTTTTTCATCTGCGTCTATGAGGGATACGATAAAAAACAGTTGATTATGATAGAACTATACCACTAAAACCACTTTCTTTTTCTTTTTACTAGAAAAGGCAGTCATGTTGTTACCGTTCTTTATTTTTAAGTTAATGGCTATGTTTTATTTAGGATGTTCCTACAGCAATCCGGAACTTATAAAAACAGATATGATCCAAATAGATTTATTTATTACAGAATAAAATACCAAATTTTTTACCAATAACAGGTAAAAATTATTTAAGATTTTAGACAGTTTTAAAAGCAAGTGAAACGTTTTCAACAATAACGTCATAGTCGCGAAAAGACAAGAACGGTTTCAAAAGACGTAATATCAAACCGGAAACGTGTTAAAAATCGTCCCAGATTGTTATTTGCAATTATGGAAACAATTGAGCATATTCAATATTTATTTTAAAAAGAGCAAATTTAATATGGCCCAATGCCTCCTACAATAAATTCTCGGGGTTCGTTCGTATATGCTCCTTTATTCTCGTTCGTGCTCGGGGAACAACAATACTATAAGCTCCTATTTTTTAATTCCGCGAAAAATTCTAAGCATATCCAATAAAAAAATGCGAAAATTCAGCCGACCTAATACAAGAGTTTCCGATATTAAATGCTGCCATTCTGATTTTGGGTAAATCAAAACTTCTAAGTAAATAGTTACATAGACTTTTTTAATTACAAAGTTTACATAAAAGTAGAAATTATATCCTAATATTTTAAAATATAATATATATATATATATATATATATATATATATATATATATATATATATATATATATATATATATATATATATATATATATATATATATATATATATATATATATATATATATATATTTTTTTTTTAAATATTGTTAATATATTTTTATAAATTTGAATTTTTAAATATCCCTTTTTATTTTTCTAAATTGAAAATTTTCTTAAAATTAGTTAACCATCAGCAAAAAATACATATAGTACGGATTCCGAATTAGAAGCAACCATCACCCTTCTGAAAAACGGATGAAAACTATTTTTTATCAAATATAATAATGTAAATAAAAGTATTGCCAATGGGTTTTAGGAATATAGGAATTAGAGAATTTTTGTTAAGACAAAAAATAAAGATCACCTCGAGATCTATAAAAATGGTCCCTACCATTTTTTCGCAACACCAATATTTTTCGCAAAAACGTCAGTCGAAAAATTAATAACATTCCACACTGAATAGATGTGGTAGCAGGCTAAAAAATGCAGATGGGCCAAACATTTTTTTATTAAAACGCAAGAAAGATGGTGAAGAAAATTTTCTGGCATCATTGAACACTTGCTAAGGTCTCATTATAAAAAAGAAATATTAATAACAAAGCATTTTTTCAAAAAATATCAAAAAATTATTAAAAAGATACTTCCAAAATATTGTGAAAAAAAAAACATTGACCCCTTTTTTTCATAATTTAGAAAAATCAGAATGGACCTAAACTCATATGCAATGATAGGTACGGGTTTTCCCATTCCGATAAACTTTGAATGATGAAAATGAAATGTACATATTGCCCGAGTAATTGAACAATTCGTCCGCCTGCTTATAAGTAAATCCATGAAGATAGCGGCATTCTAGCGTTAGAGCGGCAGCTGAAATGAGGGCACTTTTGGGTCCCGTTATCCAGTGGCGGCTCTTCCTTAGGTTTGCAGGTTTGCGCAACCCCCAAAAAAGGTTTAAAATAAAATTAAAAAAAATATATATATTAATCATAACATAGTTACACATTTTTTTTATTCATTCGAACATCTCTATTAATATTATCTGGAAATAACAGCCAAACTATTAAAATAACTTGACTGCTTTCGCTAAGATATTATTTTAATGGCGCGTCGCGTCACGTCTCATCCTCGAAGCCGATACCGATGCGATGGTTGCAATCAAAATGCAAACCCAATTGGATTTATTACGAGTACGCGTAAGTATATGAAGTTGCCTATCTTGGCATTGGGTCTCATAAGCGTCATGCGGTTTGCAGTTCGAATGCAAACCTTTGTTTATCTGGCAGGCTGATTTACAATTTATTGAAGAATAATTTGTTATTTTGGTTATCGCGCGGTGCCTTATTGCATTTTTTAGAAATCTTTTGTGTGTTCAAAATAAATTCGGTGCAAAGTTTAATTGCGGAGCCGTTTGGTGGCCGATCTTTAGCTGATAAAGCGAAAATAAAAATACTTGGGAGGCCAATTTCTCATTTAAAAATAGACAATTTGTACAACTAGTAAAAAAAGGAGTTTTACCAGAACATTAATTTAATGCTGAGCTCTATAAAAAACATACGTGGCTGTGTGCCACACAGCCACGTTTTTGTATGTCTATTTATTTTCATTAATTGTGGTAATTTATTTTTTTTAAAAGAGCCATTAGAATTGCAACCCCTTACTTTTTAACCCACGAGCCGCCACTGCCGTTATCTCGAAAACTATCGATTTTTTTAAAAAAGATATAAGAACCATTTTTATAGAACACAAGGCGATCTTCATTTTTTGTTTAAACAAAAATTCTCCAATTCGCATATTGTGAAAGATATTAGCGGGAAACCCATTTTTCGGGCCTTGAGGGGCCATTTTCAGCCCTTTCCCACCTGTTATTGTTGATAAACTTTTTTTCAGTCGAAAGCATCCTCAAAGACCTAAGAATTGCGCAACAAGAAAAAACTGTACAGATTTATTTACAGCTTTATCCCTTCATTGACTGGACTAATTCTAATTTTTTATTTTACATAACAGTACTAATAAACCACTATTTTTTTTAACTTTATAAATCAACATTTTAATAATTTTTTAAAAATTTTCATAGCCTTTATCACATTTTTTAGGAAACCCATTCGCTATACTTTTATTTACTTACTATATTTGATAAAAAATAGTTTTTTCCGGCTTGGATCTTGGACTAATAATGACAAGTAATATAAACAATGGGCGCGTTTAGCCCACTAAACTGTTTAGTGTGTTTACGTCTTTGAACGGTACCGTTTACAGGTAAACCGTTAACTCAATGCGTCAACATAAAATTTTTACGATTAGAGTGTTTACTTCAAGTAACATAACCTCAAATATTTCGAATATTTTGTATTGGGGCCAAATTTATAAACTCCACTAAATTATTGATGGCAACTTGAACGACACTTAAATCTATATCATCGTCTAGTAAGTTTTTAAGTACAAAATCTTTTATAATAGTTATTTTGAAACGTATCGTTCAGGGACACAGCAAATTGTTTAGTTACCACCGTTTTATACAATAAACGTTTTAAAGCTCACTCACCTTCAAATAGTGTACTCTCCTTTGCTAATTCAGGAGCTGTCGTAGTGACAGGTACTTGGATGGCAGGTTGTGTCGGTGGTAAAACCTCCTGTTGCAAATTAGATGATTCTTCATTCTCTGGTACAGGTGGTACTGCAGGTGGCAACGGAAGAACCTATTAAAATGTACTGTTGTTACAGATAAATTATTATTTTTTTTACCATTAGAGTTAAGTTTATTAATTAGATATATAAATACTTTAAACATGGTTTTACTCAAGGCTATAGGTATATTTATATAGCAAAAAATACTGGAGTTTTGCAAATTAGATACATGGTAAAGCTTTATGACCCAAACTTGAGTTCATTGTAATATTTTTTAAAAATTATATGGTCAAAAATAAAGAACTTTCTAAATTGAAATTTAGGGTACGATATCGCATACATATAAGGGATGAATATGATGCATTGCGGTTTCGCATATATCAACGTACTGACATCCTAAAGATCGGCATAGTTCTAGTTTTGTGGTACATGAAATTATCTCTATTGTTTGAAGTCTGATAAAAATCGTATATTTTTTTTCTCTTCTTTTAAGATACACAACTTTAAATTTGGACTAAAATTTTCGTAATGCCGTTTCTTTCTTTTATTAATGATTTTTATTTATTACCTGTTGAGCTGGTTGCTGTGCAGAGGATTGCTGAGCTTGTGGGTGTGATTGCTGTTGTTGTTGAGAAGCAGCTGAAACGGCGATTTGCTGAAGCTGTTGCATGGGTTGACCCGGTTGAGATACTATTTGAGAAACTGTGGACGTAGGTTGAATTTGACTTGTCAGTATGGTACCCGGTGGAGTCATCTCAGTAAGTTGTTGCTGAATAGAAAATCATAACATTTTATTAAATATAGTATTATTCGATTTCCAGTTAAAAATTATATTTATAAAAGTTATATATTAAGATATTGGTCGTGTAAAACTAGCTTACCGGATGAATTTGTTGCATATTCATCTGCATAGTCTGTTGAGTAACCGCTAAGTTAGGCTGTAAAGGCAAGCCTTGTTGAATAGCTCCAGAAATTTGTTGCTGAATTTGCTGCTGCACTTGTTGTGTTTGAGCTGACATTGAAACCACTGGCATGACAGGTCGGTCACCTGCCATTTGTAATTGTTGCTGAGGAATGCCTTGAATCGTTTGAACTGCTGAAAAATAAAAGCACATACATGATCATCAAGTCACTCAAGGCAAAATGAGTAACTAAACCTTTGCTAATATTTTCACAAAACTTTTTCTTATAACGGTACTAAATATTGTAAAAGCATAATTTGTTTCAGTATATATTTATTTACCAAGGTCGCCAACTATTTAGAACTAAAAATATCTAGACGGTGATGAAGGGATAAATAGAGCTATAAAGAAATAATGTCTCTCTTTGTAAATTAAAAGGAATCCCGGTAAGCTATGTATGCTAAAATACAAACAATGTTAGTTATAATCACAAGACAGTCCCATTTTGATTCTTACAATTTATTATAATCTTCGTTTCATAAAATAAATTAAAATATTTATTTACTATGTATGAAAAGGACGATTTTTAATAGGTGACAAAAAAAGATGCTTCCTTAAAATAAAGGACCATCCCCTTAAAAAGAGAACCAAACAGCTGGTAACTCTATTTTTTTATCTTTATGACAACCCACGAAGGATTATACCTAAGTACCAGAGTACCGTGAGTGCCGGATTTTTTGATGTTTAACCCATTTTTCCCCAGTTCCGTCAACGTTCTCCAAGCACTGAAACATGCCTGTGTTGCATTTCACAGCACCTTTTATACAAATATTAATCACAGATATTGTAAATGCAGCTATAGTTTGTAGATATGTGAGCTGTACGTTTTTTGAATTGCAAAATATTTAATCTCAAAGATTTCCCGATGTTGTAAATATTGTATCTCTTTCATCTTTTGCTGTGCATATAAACTGATGTATTGGTGACATAAGATCATAATAGATTATGTTTAATAAACATACTTTTTTATATATGTTGCTTACAAGCTTACCCTGGGTGTTTTTCAATTACCGCACAAAAGCGCACTATGCGGCACAATGCTTAGCACTAGCACTTTTTGTACGTAAGTGCTCTTATAGAGGCATAATCGGGCTTCGGATAACTTTTTTGTTCTCTTAGGGATATATTTTTTTCTTTTTTCGCATCGATTATTAGTATAATTTATGATAAAATTTAAAATACATAAAAAAAATCGATAATTTAAAAAAAAACCCAATTAAGGTAAATAAATTATTACACTAAATTAAAGTATCCTATAACGTCCTACAATTCTATAAAACGAAAAAATATAGTGAAGGCTTTAACAGTATTTACGATATGCCAAATAAAATATGATTTAAGGATTTCAACGATTCGCTGGATGGTTTCATTAAAAAAATCTCATTTGACGCCGTATCTACTACATAACTTACCTTGGGTTTAATTTTATATAAAGAATTGTGCAACCAAAAACAAGTACCTACTGGTCAGAGCCAGTGGTGCCCCCACAAATAAAATGAGCTCAAAATGTTATATTTGACCTTTTTTTAAAAGTGTTCTTTATGATTTTGCGAAAAAAATACACAAAACGGCTATTTCACATATTTTTAATAAAATCGAGGAAAGCCACAAATATGGCCCTATTTCGTTCTCAAAGGATGGACCTGTGCTCTACTATTGGTTAGACTTGGTTAGACTCAACGTCTTATAGAAAAATTTTAAAAATATAGACCATGAAAATGTGACTGAGAAATATTTGTCTAAAGATAGAAAATTAGGTTATTTTACATTTAGTTTTTAAGTTAATTTCTTTTTGGGTCATATTTTTTTTTATTTACCTGTCTTAAAAGAAAAAACCTGTAATTACGTTTCAAAAAACACTTTATTACTTAACATCAATATAAATATCTTAAAATATTGTATAAATTAGTTTAAAATACAGGGTGTAAAAAGTATGATGCTCACGATTTTAATGGGCGATAGTGAAGCTCAGAACAAGTCAAAAAGTTCCTATGACATATGTGTCAAAACTTGACAGATTTTTGTATAAACGATATAAAAGTGATAAACTTTGGTAGCAATTATTTCTGAAACGCTTAACAATTGACAACTTTCGTCTTAATTGCTTACCGGTAGATTCATTGGCTAATAAAAAAAACTAAGTGTAAAATGTGGCCGTCTATAAATTAAAAAAATAATAATAATAATGTTTCTCCCAGTTAAACATTTAAAAAGCAATTGGCAACGGCGCTAGAGTTTGTCAAGTCAGTAGTCACTTTTTATTATGTCTAGTCGCTGCGGTATTTTTGTATGGCTTTTATTTCGTGCCTTAATGTTCAAAATAATGTTTTCAAACCGGGAATATGCCGATATGTTAATAATTTACGCCGAAGCAAACCATAATGCTAATTTACAGCTCAAATTTACTGTGAAAAATTTCCACAACGGAACCAAAGAGTTTTCGAAACGGGATGTGTGCAACCGAGAAATCCTGGAAGGTACATGTAACTGTGGAACAAGAGAAAAGAATTTTGGAAATCGCAAAAGAAAATCCTGGAACCATTAGGCCACGAAGTAAACGTATTACATACCACTGTTCACATCTGTTTCATTTTTTTATAATTAGAGACATTCTATTCTTCACGTAAAATAAAGAAGTGCTGTTTTAAAACATAATAATTTGTGTTCTTAAAATGGATATTAGGCTTCATTTTGTGTGAGGTAAGTACAATTATTTTTTAATCACAAATAAAATGTAAATAAACATCTTTTTAAAAAAAGGTGTAAATATGTAAAATCTTGCTAAAAACGTTCAACGTTCGACTCCGATGAGTAATGAGGTGGGCGCGCTGTTGCCAAATTTTTTAAACTTTAAAAGGCAATATTTAGAAAACAATTAACTTTTGGCCTCCCATATCGCCCATTAAAATCGTGAGCATCATAATTTTTTCATCCTGTACTTATATTAGTTTTTTTCGGAATATAGAGATTATAAACTTGGCCGTAACTCCCCAAAATCGGCCAGCCAGTTGCGCAAGGGCCAGGGCAATTTTCTTCCAAAAACTTATTAATTTTTATGAAAAATGCATCAATTGTGTATAAATTGTATTATAAATCATGATAAAGTATGAAAACTAAGTATTTAGTTTTATTTACATTTACACAAAAAATACTAAATATTAAAACTTACTCATCATCGGTTTAGCTTGAATTTGTTGTGCTTGCTGTCCTTGTTGAATCTGGTATTGTTGCAGGGCTTGCTGCTGTTGCTGCTGCTGGATTGCTTGATGTTGTTGCTGCATGGCCACTTGTTGCATTTGTTGCTGGTTTGCAGCTTGTACTTGTGCTTGTTGATTTTTGTTTTGTTGGTTGGCCATTTGTTGGGCTTTCTCTGGCGTTATTGGAGATCCTGGTATCATTGCTGTCGTCATACCAGTTGATGTATTCATTACCAACATTCTGCAAAATATTTGGACAATATTAATCTATGTTCAAATTCTATTATACTTTAAATAAAATTAAAACCGCCAAGCCTTGATTTAGAGACCAACATCTGTCACCTGTCAGATCACGTCTTAGTATCTGTTCGTAAAAGTGAAGTTCTACAAAAATTCAATATTATAGGTAAGCATGAATTCTACTCAAAACTTAAAAATGAGTAAAAAAACTTTTAGGAAGAAGCAGAACTAATCAACAAGTTTATTTTATTGCTGCTAAGAATATTGCTTAGTATCACAAGATACATGAAAATCAATGGTTTTTACGCTTAACGGTTTCTTCTTCTGCTTACCATCAAAACATATTGACAATTCTTAATCTCATTGGTTCGACCATAGCAGTGCTCGCCTTGCTGCGTGCACTTATTAGGTATTAGTCGAGGCAATGAAGCACTAAAACAGCCAAAATCTCGGAAATTTTTGCACTAAAACGGATCGAAATGGGATTTTTGCATTTCCTTCCTAAAATCATTGTATCTGCTTTGTATCTTATACAAACTCAAAATTGCATTTGTGTAGACAAAAGTGCATTCAAAAAATGCATTTTTTTAAAGTTACTTTAAGAAATCACATAACCTCGTTAATAAAACTCGTAATTAACTCAAACCAGGTTCCTAGAGGTTTTCGAGGTCGCTGATCCCGATTATGATCTTCAAATTGACCCACAGGCGACCTGGAGCTCAGGATTGCTGATGAACGTCATCTTCGTGGCTTCTCCCGAAATTCACACGAAAAAGAAGAGAAACTCGGCCCCCGGGTTTTTTGGGTCGCTGAATTCAAATATGGCACCGGCGAACACCCCCGAACACCTGGTGCACCAGAAGCTGGACATGGACGTCATGGAGAGTTTTCCTGACACGATTCCAAAAAACAAACCGAGAAATATTGGGGGTTTTTTTGGGGCGTTGATTCCAAATTTTACATCGAAAATTTCGATAATTACACATAAATGATTGTGTCAAATTATAAGATGATTTTCGTTTCGCTCTTTGCAATTGTGTCAGGAAAACTTTTGGAGATGACGTCCACGTCCAGGTTCCGGTGCACCAGATGTTCGGGGGTCGTGTTCGATGTGAAATTCGGAATCAGCGCATTAAGAACCCCCAAAACAATTTTTGGTGTGCTTTTTGCGATCGTGACTGGAAAACTCTCGGAGATGACGTCCACGTTCAGGTTTCGGTGCACCAGGTGTTCGGGGTGTCGTTTTCAATGTAAAATTTTGAATCAGCGGCCCAAACCCACCACAACGATTTTCGGTTTGTTGTTTGCGATCGTGTCAGGAAAACTTTCGAGGATGACGTCCACGTCCAAGTTCTGGTGCACCAGGTGTTCGGGGGGGTGTTCGCCGGTGTTATATTTAAATTCAGCGACTCAAAAAACCCCCGGGGGTGGAGTTTCTCTTCTTTTCTGTGTGAATTTCGGAAGAAGCCACGCAGATAACGTTCATCAGCAATCCTAAGCTCTAGGTCGGCTGCGGGTCAATTTGAAGATTAGAATCGGGATTAGCGACCTCTAAAACTCCAAGGAATATAGTTTAAGTCAATTCCGAGTCTTATTAACGAAGTTATGTGATTTTCTTAAGGTGGCTTAAAAAAATGCATTTTTTGAATGCACTTTTGCCTGCACAATTGGAGTTTGTATAAGATACAAAGTAAATACATTTTTTTCTAATGATTTTAGGAAGCGAATGCAAAAAACCCCATTTAGATTCGTCTTAGTGCAAAAAGTTCCGAGGTTGTGTTCTTCATTGTCTCGACTATATGCACCTTCCGCGGTAACGATAACGAACACGCCGCCCGCGTCTGCTGCGGTATAGATACGCACGTCTAGTTTCAGAAACTGACTAAACCAAGTAAAAATGTTTTTACTTTCCTATTTATAGTTGGATCATTTTTAAAATGAAAATTCGGCGCCCTTTGAAAAGAAAAAAAAAACATAAAAAGTAGCAAAAAAGATTTGGTTTGAACTGCAGCTGCCTTTGCTTTTTATAATGTGCCGCTTCCCGCACGTGTCTGTAGAATAGACCATATAAAAAGCAAAGGCGACCGACAATAAAAATTAAACCAGTTTGCTACTTTTTATGTTTTTTTTTTTCAATTTGCGCTAACATTTTTTAGGAGTTAATAAATTATGGAATAATTTTGTACTTTATCAAGGAAGAATTGGCAATACTTACTTATTTCCAACAATATGGTGCTGCTGAAGATTAGCGTAAGATTTTATCTGTGTTTGGTTGGCAGCATCGGCTTTAGGAGCAGGAGATCTAATTTGAGGAGTCTTGGTTCTAATTTTCGCACCAGGTTTATTACCCATCGATGCCTGCAAATAATATGTCTAATTACCGAAAAGGTAATTATCCATAGGACAATCTTATAGTGTTTTATAATATGACTAGAAACGCGCAGGAAATTAACTCATATTCTATGTGGTAAATATTTATTATGGGTAACGTAACATATTTTTAGTTAATAAAAAAATGATATTTGAGTCTTAAAGACATCTAAATTTTTTCATCCGGCTGTAATTAGTTGCATTTAAATATTTCCACTGCGTTATTGGCTGAAGACTGGTAGCAGCTTGTGTATAAAAGACATACCTTTTAAAATTTAGGTGATGCATTTGACGTAAGGACACGCTTTAAATGATTCAATAGGACCAATTTTTTACTTCCGGTTTAACCGGAAGTAACCCTAAATTTTATATTTTAAATAGTACCCTGTATGTATTTGTAGCCTACCTGATCCGGCCTAAAATTCTCTTTTCATCCGTGTCCCACTTGTCATTTGATTTCAAAATGGCTGTCAAATCGATTTTTTCCCAAAATTTTAGTAGGCCATGATGTGACAATTACAAATTACCAGCATCTAAAAGGCGTTGAAATGTGAAGAAAAAGGTGTAAAAATATTTATTTTGTTAATTTTTATCTAATTAATAAGGGTTAGGAAAAAAGGTTAAGTTTCAAAAATTTAGAAATGTATTTTTTTAACGCTTAATATCTCAAAATCCAAAATAGGAAACTCCAATTATTATTAAATGTAACTTTATATCAAACATTTACTATTTCATATAATTTATTAGAAATTTAATTATCTAATAATTAAATTTCTTTGATTTGTACCAAAATGTGTCTTTTCATTTCATAGATATTTTAATATGTTTAACATTTTTGTTATACCTATGCTGGGGTATTATACTGCCTACTTAGCGCATTTTTGTTACCTATACTTATACTTATTATAAGGATTTGCAAATCAATGTAGATGTGTATAATTTTGCGATTTTGGTAAAAAGGTCAGTTGTGCATATCAATTTTGATAAATTATATGAAATAGTAAATGTTTGATGTAAAGTTAAAGTAAATAAAAATTGCAGTTTCCTATTTTGGATTTTCAGATGTTAAGCGTTAAAAATACATTTTTAAAATTTTAAAAATTAACCTTAATCCCTAACTCTTATTAATTAGATTAAAAGTATCAAAATCACAAATATTTTTAGGCCTTATTCTTCACATCTCAACGCCTTTCACATGCTGATAATTTGTAATTGTCACGTCATGGCCTACTAAAATTTTGGGAAAAAATCGATTGTGGCAGCCATTTTGAAAAAAAAATGTGTGACACATGGTTGAAAGGATAATTTTGAGGCGGATCAGGTAGGCTACAAAGATATATAGGGTGTTAGTAAATAAGTGCGACAAACTTCAGGGGGTGATTCTGCATGAAAAAATAATGAGAGTTTTTTAAACTTTTTTTCCAAAAATGCTTCATTTCCGAGATACGGGGTTTTAAAATTTTTTTTAAAAACTGATTATTTTTTTATTTTTTAAAAAACCGATCGAGATATAAAAATGAAATTTGGTGGGTTTTAAGAGGTAGTTTTTCCCCATTTTTTGACATGAAAAAAAAAATTTTGTGTTCACAGTGGCGGGGTACGGGTAATAGTCTAAATTTTTTTAAAAAAAAAAAGTGGTACGCCTTTTAGTTTTTCAAATTTAAAAAAATTTTTTTTAATTCCCTTTCCCCAATTTGTGAAAAAAAATCTCTTTCCTTTTTTTTTCGTATGAGGCGTCGTTTTTATAAAAAAGAATAAAACATCATGGGTATTTTTCTTTTTTTTTAATATTTTTTTTTATCTAGTAGGCTACTGTCAATTTTTAGATACCTAATGTCAAATTAGCGCTTTTACAAGTTTCTAAAGTTTTAAAAAATTTTTAGTTTTGGCTTAATATTATTGTTAGTTGGTTTTAAATTTTTTATTTTGCCGAAAAAGGAAAAAATTATAAAAGGGGGGAATTTTCAGACATGCATTTTGTCTACGGTCGATGTAATGGAAATGGTCGGCAAGCTCGACGATTGTATGCTGAGTTGTATCCAGGACGTAGGGTACCCCATCACACACTATTTGCTCGTCTTCACCAACGTTTGGGGGAAAATGGTACATTTAAGAAACAAACGGCTGACTGCGGGCCCCCTCGAGAAGTACGAACTGTGCAACTAGAAGAAGCATTCCCCAGTTAATTGCCGAGCACCTGAAACAAGTACAAAAAAATTGCCAACATACTGAATGTAAGCAACTTCACTGAAAAAATTCTTAAAGAACAGCAGTTGTACCCCCCCCATATCCAACGTGTACAAGCTTTACTACCGGGGAGACTTTTTCCGCGCCTTTTTTTTTTCCAGTGGATTCTTCATCAAATCGCTAAAATTTCCCAATTTTTTAAATGGCGTTTTGTTTACTGATGAGGCGAATTTTGGACGACATTGTATACGAAATTTCCAAAAACAATCACTTGGGGGTTTGGGGGAAAATCCACATGGGAATTTTTTTAAGCTCATTTTCAGCATGAGTTTTCAGAAAAAAGTATGGTTTTGGGGAATGATCATTATTTAATTGGTCCATATTTCCCCCCCAAACGATTAACAGGCGAGGCTTCCCTTTTTAATTTTTTTTTACGGGGAAAGTTACCTGTTCTTTTTGAAAAAATTTCCCTTTTAAAATTAAGACACAATTTTTGGTTTATCCCGATGGTGACCAGCTCATTTTAGCATTAATGTTCGTAATCATTTAGATACTGTATATCCAAATCGTTGGATAGGTAGGGGAGGTACGGAACATTGGCCTGTTTTTCCCCGGGGTTTAAACCCTTTTTGATTTTTGCATCTGGGGTTTTTTTAAAATCATTAGTTTATTCCACCCCCGTTGAAAATGTTGATGACCTAAGGAATCGAATTATAGCCGGCTGTGAGACAATAAGAAATACACCAAGAATATTTGAGCGAATACGACAATCAATGAGGCGAAGATTTAAAAACTTGTTTTTTAAACTGAGGGAGGTCTTTTTGGGGAAATTTGTTGTAGCTTTGCGCCTTTTTAAAAAAAGTTATTAGTGTTATATTCTGAATTGTTTTGATTTAATGTAATTGTATGTTTTAAAAAGGGGAAAAAAAAAATCCCGCTTATGATGTTTTTTTTTTTTCAAAAAAAAAGACGCCCCATAAAAAAAAAGGCAAGAGAGTTTTTTTTTTACAAATTGGGCAGGGAATTCAAAAAAAATTTTTTAAATTTTTTGAATATTCAGTGGCGTACCACTTTTTTTTTAAAAAAAAATTGAGACTTTTTTCCCGTACGCGCGCCATTTTATGAACACAAAATTTTTTTTTTATGTCAAAAAATGCGTAATAACTACCTTTTAAAAAACCCCCAAAAATTTATTTGGATACCGTTTTGGGTTTTGAAATAAAAAAATAACTTTTTAAAAAAAACTTTAAAACCGAAAATTCCGGAAATTTTGGGTTTTTTGGGGAAAAAAGTTTATAGAGAAACCCCATTTTTTTGCAGAATCCCCCTTTTGAATTGTGCACATTTGACTATTTACACCTGTATTAGGGGCTATTTCAAATTTTAAATTTAGGGTTACTTCCAGTTAAACCGGAAGTGAAAAATAGTTTTAATTAGTTATTAAAAGCGGGTCATTATGACAGGTGCATCAGTCAAATTTAAAAAATTAATGTCAATAAATAAAAAAGTTACCAGGTATATTACATCTCGGATAAGAGCTAAGCAAGTGGACTTCGTTTGATATCACGAGGTCTCGAAGGAAGCAGAAGTAAACCGGATATTAAAACACTTTGGATTTTTGTATCCACTGTAAGTGTCATTACCATTTGTATATTCAAAAAATAGAATGCCAGAGTTTTAAGCTGCTTTCTTTAAAATGTATTTATTTTTATTCTATAATTGATATATGAATATTCATGGTGTAATTACTTTTACTTTTTTATTATGTTACATTTATTGACATTTGACATTTGAATGATTTATTTGATGAAATAAAAATTGGTTTTTCCCTATTGGTTAGTTTAAACAAAGCATATATTGGATTTGTAAAATTCATTTACCCAAGAAGTAAATAGTCCATGGGTAACTATACCTCTTAACATGCGCATAGCAAAAAAGCCAATAAAATGGGTTAAAAATATTGCTGAGTTCACAGCACCTACTTTTAATAACCAAAGCGCTTTCGATCTATTTTTTTACTCAAACTAAAAGAAATGGGTATCTACTTGCAGGAAACATGGTACTAGTTTTTCGGAATTTTAATTTGTCTTTAAATAACCAGTACCCTACGATGTCAAACAAATAAATGTATTAAATTTTTAACTGCTCAATAAGGCCTTTTGTTTCCAAAAATGTTTACAAACTTTCCACGAAGAAAATAAAATTCAATAATAAAACGCTTTTAAGAATATCTAATGATTGTTAATAGGTTTTGAGCTATAAGTAATAAAGTAACTGGAGATATTTTATATTCTGTTTTATTTGTGACGTTATGTTAAAAATTTCTGTAAGATGTTTTCAGAATATATGCAATTTTGAGCAAGTTTAAAGAATTAACCGACGACAATTATTTTTTGATAACAAGGAAAAATCTCCTATCACTTTTGGTAGCCTCCGGCAATTTCATGTATTATTTGCAACACGAGTAAAAATATGTTGTCCAGTTTAGTAAACAAATAAAGTTTGTAATTAAAATGTTAGAGATCCTACCTCCCAACTTAGGCGGAATGCCTCCTGATATGATAATTTTAACCCATTAGGCACTTCTTATTATGAATAATTGTAATAACAATTTTTGAGCAATGGGTAAAAATGAAAGATAAATCTAGTGTCAAGTAGTGGATAAAAAAATGGATATATAAAGATGGTGATAAAAACTTTAAAGGATTTACTTACAGGTGTTTGAGCTCCAATTGTTTGCGTCGATACAGAACTAGCAGGACGAATTGTAGCGGCGTTAGATGGCAGTATATTAAGTGGACGATTTGTTGTTTGCTTTGGCTGAATATTTTCATTTACTGGTCTAGCCTTAGCTACTTGCTGTACAGTTCCTTGGGTTGCTATCGCTTCTAAAAAACAAAAGTAATAGCAAAGTAATCAAACCGTTATTAAAAGTTTGAAATATTCTTAAGAATACACAGCGTTCAAAAAATCAGGCAGCACGAGGAAATTTAAATTCTAAACTAAAGATAGAAGTGGTAATACTTTTTTAGAGTTTTCTGCTTTAAGATTATTTAAGTTAGTTCGCTATAACAATTATACAACTATCACATAATAATTGTAACTCCGTATAAAAAATTACGTGAATGTTTATTTAATTAGATAAATTTTGTTCAGTTAAATTAGCTCATAAAAACTTAAAAAATATTCAACACTGGTTAAGTTCCAATATAAGGTACATTTTTTGCTCCGTTTGCCCAAAAACGTTTCTGTATTTCATTCAGAGCAAAAACATAAAATCTATACGGGTCGCTAGAGCAAATCTTTTTGCTCCAGATTTTTAGACGGAGCTTTAATATAAATCGGTTAAATGTCAATTAAATATATAACATAATAAATAAAGAAAGCATAATTGCACCGTCAATATAAATATCAATTAAAGAAAAAAGGTAAACAAATTTCACCGAAAACATCTTGAAGCTCTGGTATTCTGATATGAAACTCCGAATTATTTCAATATCCCTCCGACACCAGGTAACTTATAAAACTTCGCTCCGACCTCGTCCGGTATATAATATTGGAACTTAGGTAACCTTCGTTTTGTACGCAAAAATCATAAATAGTACAAAAAGTCTAATGAAAAAGTTTAAGTAAATCTGGCATGCCATCTTTTTAAAATAATTAGCAGGCTTTTATTTATTTTAATAAAAATTTCATTACCACCTTTGGAAGCATACATTTTTTTAGGCATATTTAGTATAGCATAATTTTAGCTAACATACATACTTTTATATCCCTGTTTAAGTTTCTCTTTCTCTAAAAACAATTTACGGTTTAACAGAAAATACAAAAATGTTTCATTTGGTGTTCTTTTGGCAAATATTCACAATTAATTGAAGTCTTGTTCTCCGCCGTACGGCTGATTTGTTTGCATAACTAATTTTTTTACTAGTGTATTTGTGTTTTAAATATCGTATGTACAATTCAATTATAAAAATTCTAATTGAGCGATGCGCATATCCTTGGATCAAACTACCATTTTTTTTTTCAGAATAAAACAGTGCTCTAACTAACGACCAAGAAATAAATGCTCTATTGAAAGGTTATAACTGCTCTGCACTCTCCCGCGAATCGCAAACCAGCTCCCCAGCTGCGCACTTAGGCCGCGATTCGCTCCAGACCTCTGTGCGAAGAAATATGACCCCCTACATTCGCAATGTTCACGGTTACGTTCATTATTTTCCATTTTCGCGGGCCCAAAAATCTACATCAAAGGAGAAAAGTTGCGAATAGCGAACGCTAAGCCGCGAAACCATCTACAATCGCGCTTTACGACTTTCGCGTGTAGAGCCGTCTTTATAGGTCATCCTATTAACCTTGGAAAAATGTGCAAAAATCTACAGTAACAGGAAATAACCTTTAAGGGGATACTTTTTAAAACAAATGTTGCGTTGTAATTTCAAAGGATACTAGACCTAGGTTCATTCGACCTATACGGATGATCCGTTGAATTAAAATATGCTACCACATACAGGACTAGTTGAGGACCTCTAAAGTTACTCAAAAATATTTGCTATTACTTAAGTATTTGCAAGTAAGTAGTATTAAATTACATCCCTAGGATTATTTAAATTAATTTTCTTAAAAAAATTAAATAATATCTTTGTTATGGCTGTAATTGCATTTTGCCTCTTTATTACATATGGAGGTTTTTTTATTAAACATTAAATAAATATCTGAATTTGGAAAAACCCAATATTTTTTTTTTATAAATTAACGTGGGCGTTACTTTACACTAGGATATTTTTTGTTAACATTGACGAAGAGCAAGTGGCAACGTCAAGTTGTCAACTCCTCTTCGCCAATAAAACAAAAGTTGAGAGTCAGAGTACCGAGCTTATAATTGATAAACACATGCAAATTCTTTATAAATTTTATTTAAAAACTGATTTTTACAGAACTGAAGGTATTTTCACCGATACAGAACTTTGAAAAGCGTAAAACATTTGCTCCTTGTATTTGGTTTTTATGCTTAGTTTCTCCTACTCTAGTCCAGAAAACGAAGCTGAAAAAAGTGTAAAACCTAGCAATTTTTTTAAAACGCATAGATTTGCATGAATATTTGGGATTTAGCTTAACTTACCTTTCTCTTCAAAATTTATTTTATGCCGATGGGCGCCCTTTATTTTTTAGGGGTGGAAACTACCCTCTACTATACATTAAAGCTTAAGTTAAGTAAAATTTGACTTAAATACGTTGAAAAAGTAGTATTTTGTTTCTTTAAAACATTATTTCACGTATTTCAGCCCTTAAAAACCAACCCCTATTATGATTTAAAAAAAATATTTCCCCTAAAAATTTAATATATTATCACAGTGTTTAGCATGAAAATTTGGGATTAGGCCTACCTTACCCACCTCTTCAAAATCTCCATTATGCTGAAGGTTGCTTTTTATTTTTTAGGGGTGAAAAGTACCCCTTATTGCAAAAACATTTAATTAAAGCTTAAGTCATATAAAATTAGGCTTAATCTAAATTGAAAAATAAGTATTTAATTTTTTAAAACATTATATAATATATTTCAACCCTTGAAAATCAACCCTTATTATAATTTAATAATAAAAAAAAATATCCTGGAAAAATTAACATATTGTCACATAGTTGTAATTAAAAAATGTAACTGCTCAAAAGTATTACTAATTCAATTTTGTAATTTTTTAAACCTCAAAAATCCACCCCTTACAATATTACAATGCAAAAAGATAGTACAAAACCGCGGATTTAAAAAAAAATGCATCGAATAGCTTTTAGAATGCTCCAAAAAATTAGTTTTTAAGCATAACTTCTTTGGTTTTTGTGATAAAAAGTTCTCTAAAAAACCATTTTGTGTTTTTTCCCAAAGCTATAAGGTCCTATATATTAAATTTTTTTTTAAAGCTCTTACTTTTTTAAAGGGGTGAGTTTAAAGGGCTGAAACAAGGTAGTGCTCGTCTATACACACGCGTTGTAAACGTTTATATCTTACTTAATTTTCGTCATTCCCTAAATTAAAAAAAGCAAAATATTAGTTATTTAAAAAGCTACAATTCAATACCTTAGAAATTTTTACGTGTCTTCCTTAGTTTTCGAGTTATTTTCAAGAAGTCATTTTTTATTAAAATTCTGAAATTTGATTTTAACTTGCAGCTCCATTTTGTTCAAAATTAGGCAATTCAAATCGGTTAAAATTTTAGAATGTATTTATAATACATAGATAAAGAGAATTGAAAAAGGGGTACTACTCATTTTAATTAGGGTGGTAATTAGGGGGTTGTTTTCGAAGATTTTTGTACTCAAAAAATTTTGGTCTAACCTTATTTTAATTATAACTCACTTAACTTTTATGATACATATCGTTTTTTTTAAAAGGTCTTTGCAAACGCTTCAAAAAAATTATAATTAGTTTTCGTCGAAAAATAAGTAGATTTTGCGTTTTTTGTCTTTGAAACTGAAATTTTCTGTTTGATGAATAACAGCTAACCTTTAACAAACCACTACTTGGTTTGTATTAGCCCCATGGCAATTACAACATATTTTATTTGTTTTTTTAAAAGCTACACTTTTGTTATTTACAGTTTTTTGATAAAAGGCATACTTATCGAGTTATTTGCAAAAAACCGATTAAAAACGTTGATTTTATCGACGAAAAACTCCGACTTTCGATTGCGAATAACTCAAAAAGTATGCATTTTACAATAGAAAAAAAAAATTTTTGCTCAGAAATATTATTTTCTTATCGATTCCTGTGGTCAAAATATAAAAGAAATCCACTCCCAAAATGGTTTGGCAACCACCCCCAACGTAAAGGCATGATATAGATTTTGATCCTTGGACTATTCCTCACCTACTGTCAAAATTTCAAGTCATTCTATGCATTTTGAAAAAATTGCCAAGCAAAATGGTTCGTTTTTTGGACTACTAGTACAACAAACTAAAGATACCACTTTATTCAAATAATATAGATTTAAAATGTCAGCTCAATATTACTTGTGATATTTTATAAAGTCTGTACTACTTACGACTTTGTTGGGTTTGTATGGTAGCAGTCTGCGGACTCTGTTGAATAAACATTCCTGAAGTGCCATCTGCTTGAGTTCCTCTAATAAATATAGGATTGGGAGCCAATAAAGCTTGTGACTGAAGACCATTGGTTGACCAAACTTGGGGCAGCCCATTTGTAAATTGCCATGGGAGACCACTTGTAAACTGCATTGGTTGACCGCCGGGCTAAAACGAAAATAGTATACTTAATATACTATTACAAATGCAAGGTAGGAAATTGAGAAGATTTTGGTAGGGGGTGTTCTCTAATCAGGAGAGGAACGCCTAAATCGGGGACGTTTTCTAATTGGGGACAGAACGTCTAAATCGGGGGTTGTACCCGAAAATCGGGGACGTCTAGTTGTCCTATGCTTTGTTCATGTCTAGTTTTGCTTAATTTTATAAGAGACATTGGCGTATATTTGGGAGAGGGCAGGAACGGTCCAGAACCCCAAATTTTGAAACAAATAAATTATTATGGGAAATTGTTTTTTTACCTACATTATTATATAAATTTTTAAATTATACGGTTGGGGCCCCTCACTTTTAGTATTCAGTATACGCTACTGCATTATTACATAAATAGGTCGTAACTATAGTCCTAATCTAGTAGTTACCGCAGTTTCCCTTATTTTTTATAAAAACCAATGCTATAAGCCACTCTATACAAAGTATCTACTCTATTTACCGACCGTATACCGTATATCGAAAAAATATTGATTTTTAAGGTATTGCTATAGAGGGTTGTATTGGACCGCTTGACCTGAAGGGATTTTCTGTCTTATCTACACGCTGCCAAAATTTAAAAACATATTTCTTGGTAAGAACATAAAATTTAATAAAAATATTATTCTTAATTAAATATACAGGGTGTAAAAAGTATGATGCTCACGATTTAAATGGGCAATAGGGAAGCTCAAAACAAGTAGAAAAGTTTATATGACATATGTGTCAAAACTTGACAGGTTTTTGTCTGAACGATGTCAAAGTTAAGAACTTTAAAAGCAGTTATTTCTGAAAACCTTAACAACTGGAAACTTTTGTCTTAATGGCTTATCAGTAGATTCATTTGCTAATAAAATAAACCAAGTTTGAAATTTTTCAGTCTACAAATAAAAAAATATAAAATAATTTTTCTCCCAGTTAAATATTTAAAAAACAATTGACAACAGAGCTACCCGGAAGCTTTGTGCGTGAAGTAAAGTCAGTTGTACATTGTGCTCACCGAAATATTTTTGTTTGTTTTTAAATCGGGAAAATATGCCGATACGTTTTAAATTCAGGACAAACGTAGTGCAAGTGCACCAAACAGTTATAAAAACGGAATGTGTGCGACCGAGAAAACTTATTCCTTAAGCAAAATAAAAAAGTGCTGTTTTAAAGCATTTCTGTTCTTAAAATGAATATTAAGCATATTTTTGTGGAAAGTACAATTATTTTTTAATTACAAATAAAAACCAAACAATAACTTATTGTTTTTTACTTAAATTTACTTCCAAATTAAATATCAAAATAAATTGCAAGAAAAAAAGTGTAAATATGCAAAACCTCGCAAAAAACGTTCGACGTTTGACTCGCTGCCATGAAACGAGCGCGGTGTTTCCAACTTTTTTAAACTTTGAAAGGCCTCATTTCGAAAACAGTTAACTTCTGACCCATATGTTCTTGCCTTTTTCGACTTGTTTTTAAGCTCCACTATCGCCCAATAAAATCGTGAGCATCATACTTTTTACACCCTGTATAGTATTAAACATCTAAAGAGATGTTTGATGTTTTAAATGTAATAGGTGACCTACCAGTCATCCGTTAGTATACCAAGCCCATTAAAAGATATATAATCATTCATTACTTTCGGTTTAACTGGAAGTAGACTAAACTTTGAATTTTTTAACAGCCTATATATTATATAATAGCGTTTCCTTAAAATTTAAATACTTATTTATTATTTTAAAATTCTAAATTTACAATAGGTAAAAACGTTATTAAAAATAACAGAAAAGCTTACTTCTTAACATAATACAATAATGTTAAAATATTTTTAAATTTCGTCAAAACGTTAGAAACAACTTTACTAAATAAAAGTTATTTTTACCTTTATCTTAATTATAAAAATTAACTTTTTATAATTTCATGCAAAGTACAAGGATACCAAAAGACGATATAAGGATAATTTTGTAGAATCAAATTTGGTTTTTATTTAGATTAAACAAAAAATTAAGGGCCATCCATCAATTACGTCACACGTTAAGGGGGAGGAAGTGTGACATCGTGTGACAAGGTATCAGTCACAGGCTTCCTGATGTCACACAAATTCTTGTTTATTTTTATTTGCCATGGTGGTCCCGACGAAAATCCACCAACGAGCAAGTTATAGTTTTAACTATACAGGGTTTCGACAAAAATTTGGACTTGAATGCTAATCACATTGTCGCAAATGCTCCAGAAAGAAGCGCATATAATACAGTGAAGCGACAAATGGCGCCTTTTAGTTGCGAACTGATATTGTATTAAAACATGACAAGCTAAAAAATGGAATGGCCTCGTCGTGGCTTATATTTGGAGCCAATTGGTCATTGACGAATTTCCTGTAGTTGCTGAATACATTACCTAGGCTAGGACATTAAAAAATGTATTGGCGGCGCTAGGCGTCAGCCTCGCGCCTGAGGAGGCCTCGCGAAAAAGTTTTACAAGTTACCTATATTTATTTTAATTTCGCCAATCTCGCACCAAACAATTCGGAAAAAAAACTAAGCAAATGATATTGATTGAGTAGTATTGCGGGTATTCAGAATCGTCTGTCTGGCAACAACATGAAATGAATGTTTCGCCCGAATGAGCGTTTTCACACACACTGCCCGACACGAAACCTGTAGGTTTTGGATAAAATTATTTGTGGGTATATGTAAATATATCCAAATGTTTACATTACAATCAGGATCCTGCTCACAGTTCCGGTCAGTACAGCCTCCGCTAAGAGAAACTTCTTAAAGTTGAAAGACAATTTTGAGAAGCACGATAAGCCAAGACAGACTATCCGTATATCAGTTCTGTCAATCGAAGCTGAAATAGCGGCTAGTCCTAGCTACGGCACAATCCTGAAAAAAATCAATGAGGCTAAAAGTCGAAAAGTCCGCCTATTTTAAATTCTGTGTGTATTTTATGTTATCATTTGATTATCAACAATAAAAGTCGTTTACTCATACATTATTTTATGATTTGGCTTCGGTTTTTTTTTCTGGGAAGTAGAAGAGGCCTCGCGAACTTGATGTCGCCGACGTCCACGTGTGGTCTAGCGCCGCCTTGAAAAAATGATGCTACTTGGTATGAAAATCATGCACGGAAATCACAATATTTTTTACAAATAATAAAATGCGGGGTTTTAGCGTGTTGCGGTGTGCAACGGTTTAGCATGTGGCGATTATTACGGGGGGCGGACCCATAGGAAATTATGTATTTGAAGGTTTTGTTCCGCTGTTACTACAGCTATCTTTTGGTATCCTGCGTCTTTAAATTTAAAGAAGGTTCCGGTACAAAGGCTATTGCTCCAGTGTTATTTTAACGATCGTGTTGCACCTGTGGTCTATATTTTTCATCATACAAAGGCACTAACCAACACAAGCAATCAAATAAGAGACAATAAGAGATTTTACATAGAATTTTAGCTAGACGTACTACGGATGTTCGTTGTTAAACAAACGACGACGATGCTATATGGCTGTATATCGAGGGTTGGGAATGGAGTTTTAATTGCTGTTTTTATTTGATTTGTTTTATTATGTAAAATTTCTAAAATACTTCATTTATAGTAATATGGATGTCCCATCAAGGGAGGAGGGGCACACCTGTAACAAGCAGACAAGTGACGAGGGGTAGGTAGGTAGGTAGGTAGGTTTAAAGTGAGTGGGTATAACACCCTTCCACCGCAACCGAGTGACGAGGGGACTTCAGAAATCATGAAATTTGTGTGACGTAATTTATGGATGGCCCGTTACCTTCAACTGTTTTTTTTATTTATAAATAACCACATAGTACTATATCTAATTACATGTTTTATTTCGTGCTCTGTAAAATCACCCAAATCTAAAATTATTGATGTTTATCTAACTACTTCAAAATTCTACTAATATAAAAATCAAAAATAAAAAATTGCTCGATTCTTACTTGAATAGGACTGATAATTTGAGCAGTGGGTTGTGTTCCGATCATAGCTTGAGACACTTGAACGCATTGGCCTTGTTGTGGTTGTGTTTGTGCAACTACGCCTGTACCACCACCGACCTTTTGCATTTGAACTTTTTGACCACCCATTACCTAAGTAATAAAAATACTATGAAATTTTCATTTCCTTCTTGGTTTATGATAACGGCAAAACAAAAATTTAAGCATCATTCCTAAATACTGGCCTTTCTAAACATTCAAGCGTAATTTATTCCTTGCAAGGGCCTTTAACATCAGAACCAAGATAAACAATAGCCACCTTAGTGACTCGACCAATTAAATATTAATTTAATGGGTTAACTTACTAATATTTTTATTCACTATAAAGGAGGCTCTTGGCATAAAATTTATTTCAAATTAAAAACACGTTGACTCTCTTCCTTTGTCTATTTAAAAACCACCTGTTATATAATTTCTCCTTGAAAATTTTAGTTTTGGCGTAATTAGCATTTAAAGTTATTTGGTCCTTTAAATCTGACGTCAGATCAAAACGAGTGTGATTGTTTGTGACGACTTGTAGACTACAAAGCAGAAACAAATTTGATTTAGATTTATCTACAGATGTTAAATTCAATGGAGGACAAAGTATTATATATATAAATATTAAATATCACAAGGATGAGAATTATTAAAAAACTAGATTTTAAATCGATGTTACAGCATCACAATTTCTGAATTATATTTTATAAGTAGAGTTAATTTAAAAAAAATGTGGCTAAAATACATAGAAACTAATCTGAATATTAATAAAAAGCTAAAGAAATGTAAAAATTCATATTTTTTTCTTCGTGTAAGTACCTGTATTAAAAAAACTTTTAAATATTATACTATTAGATACGTTAATACATTTTTAATAGACCCTAAATAAAATGTAGCAACCTGTTCCAGCATGATGAAATTCAGCATTTGCGTTTTGGATGTGTTTATTTTGTCTCAAATGTGGTTGTGACCCGGGCTTTTTATATTGTTTCATATTAAAACAACATTTGACAAAAGCCTTATTAAAATATGAAGGGATACTTTAAGCCAAAAATATATATGCAAGAATCCTAGAGTTTAATATACAATCAAATATGAAGGAAATATATGTTTATAAAAAATCATGTCTGGCCCGCATTCCATTTTAGTACTCTTTTCTTTCTGAGATATAGTGATAATTTTGACAATATATAAATGAATAATTAAACTATTTAACTAATCAAACGTAATCCAAAATCCTTTAAAGTGTTAGTTTAATTTTATGGTACCCCCTGATATATTTTTGTTTTTCTTATAAAGTTTTTCTTTATTAACTGTAGATTTTGTCAAAAATTGGGGCAGGCTTGAAAAAATAAAAGGTGCGTGTTTTTAGTTTTTATTAAACTTTTTTCATAATACCATCTGGCGCAGGGTGATCGTCCTTCGGTATAATATCATTTGCAGCAAACTGTAATACACAAACTATTGGATGTTAAGAGGGAAACCAATTATCTCTTAGAATAGCTCTTGACAATTAAAAAAATATATTTTTCGAGAAACGGAACATCCAAATCAAGTTTATCGCCTGGGGTATGGACATACTACCAGAATTGGACCTACACAACAGGGCACGAGGCGTAATGATTTAAATTTTAATTCACTTACAACCGACTTCTTAATACGCAAAAAATACTTTACAACATGAATACTTTTAATATTGTCTGTATGATTTAATCAACCAATTGCGGATTTTCTTAAAACTATATTATTACCAGCATAAAAAAAACAACACTTTAAAGAAATATTTTTTTTTCTATAAAAAGCAGCAAACACAAACAGAGTATCGGTAAATTTAACATACAAACAACTTCTTGGGCAGCCAAATGGTCCCATGCCTTTTGTACAATTTCGTTTTTAGACATTTAAAGTCGACTATGACTTACTCTAAAAAAAGGTCATTTAAATCTTAGCCGCAAGATTAGCAAGTTTTAGTAATATCCTTAAAACTTTTTTTTAAATGCTAATGCTATTTAGAATTCCTATCGTTACAATGCTAATGACAAATAAAGTACTTTTCTTTAATGTCCTCCCCCTTTTATTTTTTAAACGGGTCAATTCAAAATATTAAAACTTGAGCTAATGTAATTGATGCATGAATACTATATTTTAAGGTAAAGATGAAAATTTCAAGATGGCTGCTGGGCGCCATCTTGGAAAAAAAAATAAATGAAAAGAGTGGTCTTGTGGAGCATCATTTTGAAGCTCCTGACTTTACAATCCTAGATTATAAAGTAAATTCCTTTACCTACTACAAAATGGTGTTACATTTAATAATTATCTGAATACATTAACACTTAACTTGATAATTCAAATAAGTACGTTGAGCACAGTTAAGAAGATGCTGTCTTGAATTTCTTGACACAAGAACAGTCGGTCTGAAATTTCACGGCAAACCTTTTCAAACACAATAACATCCATATTTCTACAAATATTTGTTATTCTCTGTCGTTCCGAACTTGTCTGCAGTAGTGTGGAGGAGCTCCATCTTGCAATTAATAAATTCATATCATAATACAATATCCATAATCCATATTAAATTCATTAGGATCATAAAATTTCGGTTATTAGAGGATCAATAGTATTTTTTAGCATATCCAAATACAGTTCCCCTGTTAAATTTTTTGTTTGATGAATAGAGGCCCCACAATATGGTTTCACAATATCCCTGCCCAAACGTTTATTTTTTCTGGGTATTGTTCGGCGTGAAATATCGGACCGACTGTTGTTGTGTCGAGAAGTTCGAGGCAACCATTTCTAGCATTTTCTCAACTGAACTCAACGTTATTATTTAACGTGTACGCCCGATTTTCTTAAAAGAAGTACATACGTGTGTCTGTAGCCGGCTTTAGATAATAGAAGTTTCTAGATATTATATTCTAGTATTTTATAGGATGTAATAATAAGTATGATTGATTTCGATTTGTGTAGAACTTTTATGTTAGGTAAATGAAACCTGCAGTAAACCAGAGGTAGATACTTATCTTATATAAGTGATAGAGTTCAAAACAGAAAATGTAAAGTGTTCTAGTTGTATATAAAACATTGTAAAGTGTTGCCGAGACATTTAATTGTCGAACCCATCCAACAGAAAGTCATAAAACAGTAACAATTATTTTGACCATTCAATTGGACTACATATTTAATTAAAGTTTAATAAAGGTCTACCTACGATTATTTGTTAGATGGCAATAATTAGTAATTCGCTTACCAAAAATAAACAAAGTGGTCCAAAATATAAATACCTGGTAAGATTGCTAAAAAATAGTTACATATTTTCAAATGACGCAATTTTACATCAAAAACAAATTACTTTCAAGTTTATAAAATCTTAACACTGGATAAATAATGGCCGTCTCCATTTTTGGTGTCTATTAATGACCGATAATAATGAACAAGCCTTAAAATTTGCTAAATAATATTTCTTACTACCAGTTCGCTTTTAATATGGTGTCGCTGAAAAGTGTAGCTGCACAATAATACCATTGGCGTAATAAAATAAAAAAGAGGTCCTAGAAAGATATAATATATAGGCCCCTTGCATAAAATTTATTTTGATCTCAAAACACGCCAAATCTCCTCCTTTGCCCATTAAAAATCATACCTCAAATATATTTTCTCAAAAAAAAAATATATATATAGGGCGTAATTACGATTTAAAGTTTCCGCCAGGCTCTTTAAATTTGTCGCCAGGTGACGACGCAAGTGTTGCCGAGTTCCAATATTATTTTTTTGCTTCGTTAATGTATTTCGTTATGTTCCATTATTCTGATTTAAGGTAAATCGGTTTATTGTCCCGTCAAAATCCATTGCAATTACCACGAAAAAAAAATACATTTCACAAAAAACAGGTTGAAGCTCTTAAAACTATTCATAATCGTTTGAGATAAACACCTAATTACCGACTTTTTGAACCAATGCAATAATTTTTTTGTTATTGTAACCCTACTAACTGACTTTTTGAACCAATGCAATACGTTTTTTGTTGACTTGTTTTTGTCAAACAAAAATGAACAAATTATAATATTCTACTTTTAAAGTAAACAAATAATAATGGTACCTATCCACGGATTGAAACTCAATAGTGTTGCAATATCCGGATTAGCTCCGCTTGATATTTTCACTCCGCTTTCATCTGAAATGTAATACTGGAACCTAGCACCGGTGGCCTCTATCGGTGTCTGTCTATCAGACATTGTAAATATGTGTGGTTAGCGAATTGTGACGTGGTTACCGTTTTGCGTGAAAGTTTTATATTTGAATTTATATAAATGCTTGTAACTCTCTTACAGAATTTCGTATAAAAAAAAGGCAAAAGCGTTATTTAGTTATAAAGGATTTTTTTAGCGAATAAAAAAATATGTTCAAGGGGCCCATTGCATCAACAATGTTTAACTGATATTAATCACATTTTATAAATAAAGAGTTCTACTAACGGCTTGTCTATATTTTTTGACATCAAGTCCAAGATTTATTTTCCTACTTACCTTATGCATTTCCTGCTGCTTTTGTTGAGCTACTTGGGCATTTCCCTGACCAGAATGATTTGGCAGTATGTTCGGTTGCGAACTAATCACCCCCAGCTGACTGAATACAAGAGTTTGCTGTTGGTTTTGGGGTTGTTGGAATGGTTGGGATGGTAGCGTAACCCGGAAAAGTAGCAGTCTGGCTTCCTTGCAGTACTTGCTTGCCTTGGGTTGCTGTAAGCATATGAGGTGCGCCAATTTGATTGCCTTGAAATGGTTTTGTTATCACCTGTAAAATAGCAGTATTATACTCTTTATTTTTTTTTATTTAGTCAGATATATTAATAAGGCCCAATTTTTTGACCTTAAAAAACTAACGTGATCATCCAAATAAATCTAAGTTTTATCTAGTGTAGGAAGTTTTTCAAATACCTGTACTAGTAATGGTTTTATATTCATAAACATTGGTTACAAAAAGCTAGACAGCGACATATTTAGTTAAATATATAAAAAATAAGGGTAGCTTAAAAATGTCCCAAGGAATAAAATGACAAAATAACAATGTGAAATGTGGTCTTATTAATAATTTTGAAAAAAAAATCAATTTAATTTCCTATCAAATGTTGTCAACGGATCCTAAATAAAGCATAAAATTCGGTTGTTGATAAATGAAAAAGAGATTAACTTGAAAAATTAAATACATTATTAAATTTAGAATCCTATACCTAATATATAAACTATTACAGCAATCAGTGGCGGCTCGTGGTCAATCTTTCGGGGAGGTCATTGGTTAAAATTTTAAATGCATATGGCTTAACTGATTTTTAGCTAAGAAAAACATGACTGAAAGATTCAGTTTTAGGCATTTTATTTCACAGAGACGTTTACATCAAAGAAAAACTCAAAAATAAATAAATAACAAACACCTCGAAAAATGCGTAATTTTCCTCTTCGCGGCTGTTGACCCTGACCATGCGATTACCTTGCTTCGGAAAGCAGCCGAAATGGCCCAATCGTAAATAAGATCTGGAATACTCGACT
This sequence comes from Listronotus oregonensis, assembly GCA_019359885.1. Lineage (NCBI taxonomy): Eukaryota > Metazoa > Arthropoda > Insecta > Coleoptera > Curculionidae > Listronotus > Listronotus oregonensis. The sequence continues at coordinate 245,577 of JAHBCN010000678.1, forward strand.
TGCATGGCACAATGAATACAAGGTAGGATCACCAGCGATCCAAAATCGGTTCGCTTTGCGCAATGACGTAGCAATGTGACTTCGTGCCAAAATTTAAATAGAAAGCCTGCAATCTTTGTGATTTTTTTGCCATTTTTAAATATTAGGCTTATTTTAAAGATATGGGCTTTTAATATAACAAATTATCTTAAACTTCAACCAGTTTTAGAGTCACAAAACTACCGAAAAGCAAAGTAAAACGCTAAACAAATTAATAAAAATACCACTATAAACATACGGCTTCAACTCAATTTAAAACAAATTTTGGCGTGAACCGGTAACGTAGGAGAAGGTGTTATGACGGCATATTACGTCATTTCAATTGTTATGTCAAGTATCACATTAAAATAATGGGATTCGCGGCTTTTCCATTGTTTTGGTGCCTGTGATGACTTTTTTCTATGGTTTAACGACTATTTGGATTGCAAATTTTTCGATTTAATTAGTTAATTTCCTAATGAATGAATAGGTACAATTATATTTAAATCATAGAGGAAAAGATTTACTTGTTAAAGTTGACTTGGAAACAGCTAATATCTTATTGAATGGAAAGGTTGGTTTTTATCTTTTTGACTTATTACTTGACTCTCTAAAGACCTTACATTTGGATTTAAACTCAAAAAGCGTATTAAACGATTAATAGGTAAATTGACACACGCGTGACATACATAAACCGTTTCGTTTTTGTGTGTGTGAGGATATGCGGGTTAAGCACGGTTAGAATCAACGAATTCTTGAATAGAAATAAAGTAAACAAATCTTGTTTGGCATTAATATATTCAGGGGGGCAAGGAGGGATAGTTCTTGTAAACACACTGCACCGGCAACATTGATGAAACACACTGAATAACAACACTCCGGAAATAATAACTTCTTAAATGTTTATGGTATTGCACCATAATTTACATTTTTATAAACCGATGATTTTTTATTGTTAAAAAATATTTTTAAAGCCGGAAAACTATTTTTGTTTATTATCTGAAGTGACAGACAGATATGACATTTACTTTAGATGCTTAATTCGATTGCTGTTGATCAAGTCAGTTTACAGAACGTGTTATTGAATAATACAACCTACTAGAAACAGATTAAATGACATCGACGTGCCGTATAACACCTGATTTACTATATTTTTTTTATTAAACGAATGCAGCAGCTGTCCAAATCAACCTTGTTACCGGTGCTTGGAACTGTCATGTTAATAAATGTTTATATTCAAATTGATGTTGCCTATATTAACACAAAAACCAACATTTTTGAATAATTTTATTACATTTTCAAGGTAACTTCCTGATTTTGGTTTTTGAGATTTGGCAATTTGTTTACGTTTTTTCCAAAACAAAAACAAACAGATCACTATATCAAACACCTTGCCTACAAACTGGGGTTGCGTTAATTCTAGTCCTTGAGTTCGGTAAAAACGGTATGTCGCGAAAAAATCGTTTTAGTCACATTACTACGTAATAACTCGGCTATCACGTGACAAACGTCATGCGCAAGATCCTACCTTGTATTCATTGTGCCATGCTCGACTTCGCTCCGTTTAGTACAATACGGTCAATGCAGGCTGGCAGCCCGGCTTTTTGCCAACGAACGAAACCACCGATATGAAGAGCTCTGCGCGAAGCTTGTGGAATCCAGTAATCGGTCAACGAGTTTATATACTTAGAATAATAAAGGGAAATTTAAAATATTAAAAAATATATGTATTTGTTTATTTATATCATTATTATGTTTATGTTCGCAAATATTGGACGAAAATATTGGGAGGTCATTGACCAAATGACCCAACGGAGGAGCCGCCACTGACAGCAATTATGTTTTTCCTTTTAAGTTTGATACTTAATTAAAATAAAATGGACATTATAATGTATTAAAATGAGTTATTGTTTAAAAGGTTTAATTTAATTAATGGTTTTGATGTAAATTTTAGGTTTATCTATTTAAAAAAATATTTTTAACATAAGTAAAATACTAACCTGGATTTGTTGTGGATTTAAACTTGGATGCAAAGCAATATTACTAGGCATTAAAAGTTGCCCTTGTGGATTGTACAATTGCTGTAAATACATAGGATTTTGTGTTGGTTGTTGTATAACTTGGACTCTTCCATGACCCCAATCAACCTAAAAATTTAATTTAAAAAAATATTAATCATTTTGGTACGTACATATTGTTTTGTTAGGACTGTTTCCATGTATACAATAATGTCCCAAAATAAAACAAAAATATATAAAGTTTTATTATTTGTTTTAAGTCATGTTTTAGTTATAAAATGTGGAATATTAGTTAAATGTAGCTGGTAACCACTTACCTGTTGAGGATGAGCTGTTTGTTGACTCTGCTGGATACATTGTTGACCTAAAAAAGTTTGTTTTTTTATATTAGGTAAAATGCTTTGAGTTAGAAAATTAAGTAACAAAGCAAATCTATTTTCTTGGGAAAAATATGAATTTTTATGCAGATATTCCAGCCCAAGTACAAGCTATGCTTGAGCCACAAAAGTTCCATCCATACTGCGGACAGCGGCTTATTAAGTATACTGAACATTAAAGGCATAGGTATACTGTGTCACAACTTTAAAACCGTTCGTTGATTGAAATTATACGAATTGTATCTGTTACAAAACTGCCTATACGTCTGAGTTAGGTTTTCGTCAAAAAGTCATTTTATAGTAAAGTTAATTAAAAAGAAATAGAAATAGTTTAAGAAGCTAATCGATTCGAAACCCTTTTGTTGTTTTAAACAAGACCATCGATGAAGAGTAATCCACCTTCACTGTTGGGAATGTAGAGAAACTAACCGCATAAAACTTGGAGGAATGAAGGAGGGAACCTAGGGGAACTAGTCATCACGTGGGGGCCGAAACACTGTTGGCGAGGAATACAACGTCGTAACGCGGTTGGCAAAACAGCCAGGATCGCCTACGTGGAAAAATTCCGGGGTAAGATTATGGAAACGTTTGGACAAAGTCGATGCCACTTGCAACGTGCGGGCCAAACCATGCTAACAAACTGATAACAAGTCTTTAAAACGCGGCTGTCGCAAGAGCTAGGACCATTAAGTTTGGCTAATTAGCTCCTGTAAACTATATTAAATATTTTATATACCTTGCGCATTAACTGTCACTTGCTGCAAGTGAGGACTCTGTGCTTGCACTAACTGCTGCTGTTGTTGTTGCTGCTGTTGTTGCTGCTGCTGTTGCTGTTGTTGCTGCTGTTGTTGCAATTGTTGAAATTGCTGTTGTTGTTCCTGTTGTTGTTGTACCTGTTGATTTTGTTGTTGTACAGCTTGCCCATTGGCATCAACAATTTGTTGCTGTTGATTCTGTAAGAGCAAACATTCAAAAATATCGATTCAAACTTATAAAAAATAACGTTTTTAAATATTTCAAAAGCAAATTAGTATTAAAAATACAAAAAATATATAAATAAAAACTGAAACAATCCATTTTATCATGTAAATCTAGAAAGTACAACAGTATTTAAAATATGTAGTTAAGAATACAAACTATAAGAAACTTTTTATACAGTTTCTTACAAAGTATATGAGGAATCCCAGCATTTTAAACATATTATAGTATATTAAGTAATGAATAATTATTCAGTCATTATGTTTCTTTAAAAAACTTTAAAAAAATCTATTTTTTATGAATATATTTAAAAATGCAATAAAAAATTATATTTTTTTTATTGCATATTTTTTTAATTCCAATATTTTTATTACTTTGAATTTTTTCCCATTTTACTTTCGTAAGTGGCTTCCAAGGCGTTGACCCATGGGGCATTTGCCCGGTGGCCCAGTCCGACGCTGCAAACAGCAAACAACTATATCAATCTAGATTGTGGGAAAGTGAAAATTATGAGACAATATGAAATACTACTTTTATGTTCAAAGCTTTTGCCTATTTTCTTCTTTTTATGCTTAACTTCCACCTTATATTAGTACCTGCTTATTAAGGTCACCCATGGCTGCCGACATGCCTGAGGCGTCTACGCTTTGCTTTATAAATTCGTGTCCTCTGTCCAAGTTTAACAACGTGTTGGCCACGTCATACTTGCAATCGTCGGCCGTAATATCGTGGATACCTGCTTTCTGAGCGAGGGTCTCTAAACACTGAAGTGAACGAGAGCCTAAAACAAAATACTAAATAAACAGAAAGAAATATTTGGAATTATGTATTATTTATTTGTCCCTGTTTTTACAACCTTAAAGATATTTATTTATTTAAAGTTTATTTATAATATTCTTATTTTAATCATGTTTTGTTTATAATAAAAGATAAACGTTGTTAAAAGGTTCTTAACCAAAAAGTTTAATACCATTTACATTTACATTCTTCAAAAAATTTCAGTCTTTGTAAAAAAATACAAATTTAACATCAAGTAGCAAAAAGATTTAATTTTTATTGTCGGTCGGCTTTGCTTTTTATATGGTCCATTATTACAGACACCTGCGGGAGCGGCACATTATAAAGTAAAGGCGCGCCAAACTTTTTGCAACCTTTAGTTTTTTTTTTTCAAACGGCACCGAATTTTCATTTTAAAAATGATCCAACTATACAAAATTATAATATTTTTAATGTCACCAAAACCATAAAATGTATCGTTATAATTAAATTAAATATTTTTAACACTCTGACTTTCTGCAAAGTGCAAACGATGCAAAGTGGAACAAAAGGATAGTAACAAATCCATATTATTATTTGTATAGCTGTTAGTTTCTCATTTCCTAGCTACAGAAAAAATCAACTTTCGGTTTAACTAAAACTAACAATGCTCAAACTTTTAGAAAAATAGTTTTCTATAAAAAGTAAATATTTTCTAATTATCTTTAGAAGGGGTTTCAGAAAAAGTTTGATTTTTTTAAACCTATAAATGCGATGATTTTGTTTTTCTGTGATTCATCTTTCTATTATCTGGTTATATTCCGGCTCAAAATGTTATTTTTGGAATTTATAGATTTTCTAAAGTTATGCAATTTATTTATTCCTTACAAAATAGTTTTATTAAATTTATACAAAAAGCTGTTTTAAAGTTTTTAAGTAAAATAATAAAACTGTTCTTTGAAGCAACCATAAAAACTTTTTATACGAAAATAGAAAATATTATTATATAAGAAATATAAAACGACAGTGCCTCTTATAATAACTTCTGGGATAAAAAAAAAATAGTTGAAAAGGTGTTTTTTCAGTTTTCATTATTTCAGTTCAAAATGGGGAATAATATCCTAATGTGATTTTTGTTTTTTTTTTTGTTATAAATCATTTATTTTATTTATATGAATTTTAAATTACTTAAAATTTGCAGAAAAATTCCAAAAATATATATTTTTTTTAATTTTCAAAATTTGTCCAGGGGTATACCTTGAAAAAATCCTGAAAATTAGTTTTTTTATTACAACTCGAAAAGTATTGCATTTAGACAAAAAAGATATATAACCCAAATTAAAGATCTTAAAAAATACATAATTTATGTCCCATAAAATTTCTTGTAGCTTTTATAGTTTTATATAAAATTTAGGCCAAAATCACTTTTTTGCTTATATCTCCTTTATTACTTATTTTATTTAAAATGTGTATATAACTTTTTTTATAAAGCTTATTAAAAAGCATATTTTTTTGTTTATACATTTTTTGTAGACCTTTTAGTTTTTGAGATATTGGCGTTTTTATTTTAAATTTATATTAAATTACATTATCTCAAAAACCAAAAGAGCTACAAAAAATTTATTAAACAAAAATTACGTAGTTTAATAAAACCATTAATTTTGATTATAAACCTTTTTTTTCTAAAATCATAAGTTTTCGAATTATATTGAAAAAAACGTTTTTTTTACGATTTTTTTAGGTAAAAAAAATTGAACCTGCTGATCTAAGGCAGCAGTGCGGATTTGAATTGACTATAGTTCATAGTAATACAAAAAAATGTTTCATGCGTATCTCTTATTGGCCCCCTTTTTTGCGGTGGTCTCCCGGAACTCGTTAATCTGAGCAGCCGTTTACACTTCCGGGATTCCGTCAGAGAAAGGTAACTCGGAAATGAGCACTCATAAATGTAAATTTCTTATGTAAATTAAGTGTTGTACTGAATACTAAAGGCGACGAAATATTTTTTATTGGAAACGTAAAAATTCCTATTTAACATTTTTTTTGGAATGAATGAACTTTAATATTTGCTTTTTGGTTTAAAAACAATAAAATTAACTATTGTTATTATTAAATGTATCATAGTCTATTTTGTATTAAGCTGTTATAAGTGTCACGTTGTCGTTTATTAGTAAAGGTTCATGGGCGTACGAGCAAAGTATTTCTTTAAATAAGTAATTAATTTCTTTCTTGAGCACGAGTGTTACGAAAAATGGCATGAAAGTAAACATTTTATAATTAGTTATTAAAGCTCTCAAATATTTTATATTACATTAAAAATAGAAGTTGTATTACAGAAAAGGCAGTATAAGTATAAAAATTAAACTGACTGTTGTAAACACGTTTTCCTAAACTTGTTTTAATTGTAATGACATGAAATTCCTGGTATTGTCAAGAGCTTATTGTGAGGGTGGTAAAGGCTACCTGAGTGGGTGTAAATAATAAAATATCATTGTGATTATCTTAGTTTAATTACAGAAGTGATTTGGTTTACTAAAAGTTTGTCAACAAAGTATGTCTCATTCAACACAGAAAAAAAACTTGCCGTAGCCAAAAAAAACTTGTCTTAAGACAAATTTACCAAAATAAACGAATATTTTTACAATATAAATAAAGCAATGGTCTAATTTACTACTCTAATTATTTACAAAAATGCATTTTTCTTCTAAACCATATTATCTCATTTAACATAAATCTAATTTAATTTAGATAACACGAATTACTAATTAAAAATTGACACAAAATATTTGTTAATTTAACATAATTTCAGTTATAAAATTTAACAACATGCTAATTTACTTCTTTAAAAAAACATTATCTAACAGAAGGGGTCTATTTTGTTGGACTTAAAAGAATTTTTGATAATCGACATAATTTTATTTGTCACCATTGTTTACCTTAAGAAAAAACATTATCTGTTCGAAATAAAAACAATACTGTCTAGAGTTAACAAATTTCTTAACTGCGCTACAACTCGTGCTATCCTTAGAGTAAAATATTTAACTAGTTTAGGTCATATGTTGTCAAAATGTCGCTATCACACGTATTACACCCCAACAACACCGACGCGAAGCTCATCGTGTTTAATCTATTTGTCAAATCTGTACGGTTTCCTGTTTTTGGTAAGTTTTATTTAATAAATACGTTATTATTTGTGTTGATGCAAGGGGCAATTGGAAGTGGGGTCTCGAAGAAGTAATGGAAGCATTAGTAGGTGAGCAAAATTGTATTTTATAAGACTTTTAAATTTCACGAGCATTTTTTCATTTTGTAACCTCTTAAACTTGAAAAAACAATTTTTATTGGTATGATTTTTAAGAAAAACTTAAATTTCAAAAAATATACACTTCTTAATAAATGGGGATTCACCACAAAAGCTTATAGTGTAAGTGCTAATATCACATACGTGTCTAATGTAAAGTAAGAGGTAGTTTATTAATACACGTGAATTAGAAAGTTTGGAATGACCTTTTTATGTTACAGATTTAATAATTTAGAGATTCTAGGAATAAAACTTAAAATTAAATTGGCAGGGCTTTTCTGGAAGGACTGTTGAGAAAGAGTGTGTCATGATTATAAGCTGCTGCGATAGGATTTATACTGGCTAATTCTTGAGAGCAGAACCCGTAAAGATACCTTTAAATGAGAAACAGGTTTCCTAAAGCTCTCGGTAAATAAGAGGAGAAAGCTTTGTTATAAGATTTGGATGATTAAAAAGGCGATGTTGTGGGAGAAGCCATACCTTACACACGGTAGTGTTTTAAGCAGGGTCTAAAGCTGATATGAAGATAGTTTTGCAAAGTTATTTTGTGTGTAAATAAAGTTGAAATCCTCTGAATATTTTATATTTATTTTTGTAACACTCTGTTTAATTGTTGATTTGGAAGTTTGGTGCATAATTAAGTATACATATTTTTTAGTAATTTTACACTAAGTTTTCTTAGGTACTATAGCTTTCTGTACGGGGTGTCTATATTTTGATACCCATTTAGAAACGATATTTTATCAGAAAGTAAAAAAGGTAAAAAATGAAAAATGGTAAGGGCTCTTTTTGTATTATTCTTTAATGTTGCCAGAAAAAAACAAATAGATACGCACAAATGGGACAAATGCAGTCAAACCTAACTTTTTTTAATTAGTCAGTGTGAAATATTGAGCTATTTTCCTAGATTTAAAAAATGCATAGGTCGTAGCCTAATATATAGTGTTGCATTAGAATTTAATTTGTTTGTTTAAAAAGTTTAATTTTTAATATTTTTTTCGAACAACGCTTAAAGAAAAAGAAACAAAAACCTCTATTTTTAATAATAAGGGCTTTAGGTGTTATACATATTTTTTCTTATAAGCAAATTCAGCTAAATCTAAAAATATAATTGTGTAGGTCTAACAAGTTTAAATATCAATTTTTAGGTTATACACAGGCTGTTTTAATTGGACACATTTGAGGCCAAGTATGAAAATGGAAGAAGAAAATGCTTAAATCTAAAGGAACGATTAATGCAGAAAGCCACATTTTAATTTGCCATCTTGAAAAGAACTCTATAAATTTGCTATTTATACATATATAATATTTTAAAAAACATGTTCACAACAAATTTATTAAATAGATTATTAAGGGGGTGTTCTAGTCTAGGAAGTTAAAAAAAATCTATTTTTTTCCATTTTTCCTGATGGTTTCTGCCATAATGACATTTGTGTACCAATAAAAAATCTACCATTTTTTTATTTTTCAGATGACGAGATGAGACGGAATCGTAACAAAATGGACACGCTCTTTTTTTCCCTCTTCAACAGCGTGTAACTTTGTGAAATATGTTATGTTTTTTGGATTTTTTTTTGTGAATTCTTAAAATATAAATAAAGGAATGATAAAAAATGGATAGCCATAATATTAATTGTTTTTTTATCGGCCGTCAAAAAAACCCCAAAATTCCGGCTTCAAGACTGAAATATCCTCTTAATAACTTTCATATATATTTTTTTTTAAATAAAATATTTGGTGAAATATTTTAAATTTGCACAATAACTAATTGGCGTGTGTATGGGAAAAGTGGGTCCAAAAATGTGAAAATAAAATTAATGTAAATTAAACAATAATTAAAATACTAATTAATTTTTTTTTCACATTATGGCAAGTCTCAGAGCTTTTTATTTAAAAAAGTTTCCAAAATTGCCAAAATGGTTTAAAGAAAAAGTAAGTATTGTTTAATTTAAATTAACTTATTTTTCACTTTGCCTTATCCCACTTTTCCCATAAACGTAACAGTTATCTCTTAAGCTGCCTCCTCATCGCAGTCGACACTGTCGATCGACTCTCTCAATCGACATTATTGATCAACAAGCGACAAAACTGCATCTATCCTCACCAGAGTTGACAAAAATATTTGTCGATCAGTCGAAATCAACATGTCTGACGAAGATGACGTAATAGTTGCTTGTGACGCATATATTTTTATCGCGACTAAAAAAAGAAAAATTGCACGCAAAAAAATTTTTGGGTTCGACCAACTTTTCAAAGTAGAACTGGATACAACGCTAGTAATTTGATAGACGATTTAAAAAAAGATGACGTCAGCATAGTGAGCCTTGAATACAGGTGTTACGGTGGTTCTAGAAATTTTTTTCGGATGTCGGAAGGTGAAATTGAATATTTATTACAAAAAATTGGGCCAAAAATTTGTAAAGAAGACACCAATAATTATTGACCTGCCATTCCCATAACGTAGCGTCTTGCTGTAACGTTACGACGTTACGATTTTTATCAACTGGAGATTCGTACCACTCACTAATGTATCTTTTCAAAATTTCAAAACAGGCAATTTTAAAAATGGTTCGGGAGGTGTGCGATGCCCTTATTGATGTATTACAAGACTATATTAAGGTAAATTCTTTAGCAATTTTCATAAGGGCATCGTGCTTCAAGTTTCTGTTCTTATAGTTTTTAGTTTTAGAATCCCTTAGATTTGTTTTTAGTTTGTTTGCCTCAATAAAGGCTATGACTTTATCTTGTTCCCATTCCATTTCTCCAACGAACACACACGGCTATACGATATCAACAAGGCTGAGTCTAACAGTTTGTTGAATGTCGAACGTCGAAAACACGTCCACACTCTAAAGTTGATCGACTGTTCTTTTATGTTTACCGACAAGCGATGGAAAACAAATCAACATGTCGATCGATTAATTTTGTCGATAGACACAGTCGATTGCCACGTACACACCAAGTCAACAACGTCGATAGACAGAGTCGATCGACAGTGTCGACTCGCTGAGGACGCAGCTTTACACGTAATAAAATTGTCTGTTGTCGACAATAATTTTGCCTAATTCGTAAACGGGCCTATCTACCTTAGCAAAGTCTGGTAATTGTTTAAAATCGCAGCCCCACCTATTTTTGGCTATAAAAAATAAATAGAAAAATAAAGATATTAACATGTTTTTTTTTCATTTTATTCCATGTTACGGCGCTTTTACGAATCTTTTCAGAAAAATCCAAAAAACATTTTTTCGGGGTTAATTTTTATTTTGAAGATAAAAAAATGGGTAATTTTTAAGTTTTTTTGTCAATAAAATGCATCCATTTAAGTTAATTATGCAGGTATATATCCTATATTAATAGGTATGATTGTAGGTATATTCCTTCTATTAATGGCAGCTTTTATTGATAATTAAATAGTTCCTCTCGAGCAAACAAAATAGTATTTTCCTCTCGTAAGATATATGATTACTTGCATATCAAGGAAGTATTTTTTAAAACATATATTTGTAATATAAAATATTGTAATATTAAAATAAATGAGATATTTTTAGTGATATTAAAAGGGTACACGAAATTTTCGTTCTTTGATATTTGTAATTATAACGTCAAAATAAAAAAAGGGTTTCTCCGGTTTGTCATTCCCTAACCATTTTTTAAAATATTTATTAAACAGCAGCTGTATAAAAGTTTATTGCAAATACATCTTTTAAATTCCAAACGTGATTACAAGTATTATGGATAAGTATAGTGATCAATAAAAACTAGGTGACGCGACTACGACTAGCGTTGCGTTTTAGTCCGTATTCAGTATTTCAGGCCGGTCGTGCCAACAAGTGCATTGCAACTCGAGTGGGATGCTAATCACTTCGAAATTGCGTCTCCATATGCAAATCACCATACTACGCGAGTGACACAACATGCATCTTATGCTGCTCGTTCCATGTCAGCTCACGCGTCTCAATTTGCGCCTAGCCTTAGGCTACTACACGCGTATTTTGCGTGTGAGTTGGCGCAGCACTGCGCACTTTTTTGTAACTAATTCGAACCAACAGAGTTGACGCAAGTCGCGTCACCTTGCTAATTTACGCCGTTTTGATGTTGGTTTCCTTTCGTTATAAAAGGGCGTTGTGCTGCGCCACCACAGACAATCTATATAAGACAATTTGCGCCTAGCCTTAAAGAAGAGGTATTCTTTGCACATTTTTTTCAATATACGCAAAATTGGTAAATTTTTACTTTGGTCAAAGTATTCCATGTTAGAAATGTTATTAAAAACCAGAAACGTACTCGTGGATATTGGGAAATTTATGAGGCTAACTGCGTCCTTAAAAAAGCAAAACAGTGGATATTAACCAAAAAATCAAAAATGTTTTCACATGACGACGTAACAAGGTTTATTAAAGAAGCTTCTAATGACATATATTTAATGATAAAGTGGCAACTATTTTTAGCCTAGGTGGTGCCTGTCAGCGCAAAGAATTGACGAATATAAGAACTGAAAGTATCGAAAATAAGGACAACTTTATAATTATTAAAATACCGAAAATCAAGACCCACATGAACAGAAGTTTGGAGTTTCCAAAGATGCCGGAAGTGGAGAATATATTGCCTTATGAAGTAGATATGCAAACCTACGTCCACCAGGTAATTCCCACACAAGATTTTTTTAAATTACAATAAAAAAATACGTTTGACCAGATGCTACAAAAACAGCAGCCTGTTTGGGATTGTCAAATCCAGAGTTATACATAGAAGAAAGGTTATAGTTTGTCCAAGCTAACATTTTTAGGTTGGCAATGCGAATATCCCTACATATTAGTAAATTTTGTTTTTCAGATTTAAGTTGGCTGATATAAGAATTTTAGTCAGGACCATACTGAGGCAAGGGAGTTTCAAAATTTTAATGTCTTAAAAAAAATTGTTGTTTGATTACAATAACTAAATTCATTAGTATTTTTTTCTTGCTGTTCATATATTTGCATAAATTGTGAAAGCTTGATGTTTGGCCATAATATTTTATTAAAAATTATCATTTTCGCCTATCTAGTGCAGATTAATAGTTTTTTATTGTTTGTTATTAAGAAATAGTTTACACTATTTTACACTTTTTGTACGCACTTAGTCCTTAAATACCCCTTCAATTAGAGCGCTTAGGTACGTAAAAAAAAATGTAAAATAGTGTACACTATTTCGGAATATCAAACAGACCTGTTATGTTTTGTTATATTTGCAGGCAAACTCTTTACGGTTGAATTGAAATATCCTGATAAAATATCTCACTATAAGGGATGGTTCGATATCCCTTTTTCATGCAAATTTACAATTTTTTTAAGATGCCTAAATATAAATCGTATTATTTCATCTGATATAACTTCATTAGCTGCTTCCTATATTAAATTATAAAATAAATAAAACAAAACAGTAATAATCATTTATTTATTTAGAGTATCATTAACACAATAAGATGCTTATATTTTATAAAATAAATTTATCAAAAACCAGGGGTTTTTATGCAGCAGATACTAGTCTGTACACTTTTAAGATAAGAGAGCAGACAAAGTGGTAGGTTTGGCGTTTTAGCAGCTGGACTGTAAATGGATGCTTGTGAGTTCAAGCATTTTGGCAACTACTGTGGCCATTGATGTAATGTGTTTAAATGAAATATTCATTTAATATTTAGTTTTTTATTAAAAGCAGTAAGGTATTTTAGTAAAGAAAAGCTAAAAAGTAAAAAGAAGATAACTTGTAAATGATTTTTATTACCATTTACCTTATTAATATACTAATAACGTGGGTCCCATAAAATAGGGAATGTCTTATTATTTTTAAATATATACCATTTCAATAGCATTGAATTCACAATGATATGGATGCAAGCGCAGCACTTGATGACCACCCTGCTGAATAAGAGCATCGACGACATAAGATTTGAAAGACTTTGGTAGGCGCTGAATCAAGCACCACAAAATCTATTTTGTCGCCGATTTTGCAAAAGGAATATTTCGGTTTTTTAACCATTTAACCATATTTTCTTTCTTCCCGCCACTATATGGCCAGTTTTCTAACAACCTACTATGGTAGCTGGCATTACCTAAAATGACTAATGAAGGCCTTTTCAAATTAGGTAGTAGATCATCTCTAACCCACTCCTCAAAATTTTCAGCTTTCATCTCGCCATGGTAATCTCCTGTTTTTGTTTTAGATTTAAAACTTCTACTGGCACCATCAACAAATTATTTTTCTGAACCAGCATGTAAAATAATGTATCTAAGGAAAATATAAGTTTTTCATTAGTTTTTTAATTAAATATACTTTAATGTTTCATGGTGCAGCAAGTGTGTTCTGTAGTTTAATGTTGTCTAAGAGCTACAGGTTTAATCATATGTCCTATGTATGAAAGAGACCCTAACTGAGGTATCTACCAAATCTGTCATATATGTGTATTTTTCTCAGTATACCCCTTATGCTTAAAGTCTAGTGTTCACATACTACGAGTGTCTAGAGTGAAGTCAGATGTAAATTACTGATAAGATTTCGTAGTCTCGAAACTCTAGAGATGAAGGTGCGGAAAAAGTGGGAAATGTGAAGTGGACAATAAAGGGATGCATCTAAGTAGACTTTTAATTTGCTCTAATTGGGATATACAAAAGAAGGAATCATGACAGCTAATGCTTTGGAGCAGAAGCTGTAAAAATATTCCTAAAAGAGAAACAGGTCTTCTACAGCTTGTCGGTGTGCAAGAGGAGGCTTTTTTGTAAAACTGTGATAATTTATAAGGCAAAATAAAATTTTATTAGAGGATTGTAAAAGTGCTTTACCTTGTGATTTTAAAAAAATGGGCCCTTCAATTTTTCCTTAAGTGTAGAAAAGTACATTTTTTTTCTAGCGTATAATTAGTCATTAGAATGTTTTACCTTTCCACTAAAATATACATCGTCATCCTGCCAAGACCTGCGGAAAGAGCTGTTCAAGAAGATCCCGGTTTCATCGAGAAACACCCAAAGATTTTTATTTTCTCCTTAATCTTCATTTTCCATAAAACCTTTTGAAAATTTTCTTTTCATGCTTTGCACATTTGGTTTTTTCATTAAGCCTAAGTGACTTATAAATTTTATATTTTGCTTCTTATATTGTCAGCAACTGCCACTATGTGATCCTAAAAAATACATTCATAAATATATTTAAATCTTAAAATATTTGGCACATCTGAGGATGTATTTTTAGATTATGATACTCTTAAAACGAGTTATTTTACCTTTTGCAAGATCACTATTCTGATAGCATAATTTTTCAAAAAATATTTAATAGGTTATATTTTCTTACCTCCGACTCATCACAGCTCTGAAGTGGGTTTCGAAGCTTTTCCAAACTGGAAATACAGTAATCATTGTGATTTATACACTAAAAATATCTATTCTAGTGGTTTTTTTCTTAAAACCAATAAAAATAAAAACTTAGTCCAAAATAAAATAAATTATTAAATATAAAAAATGTCAAATAGTCCACACAAAAAAAAATTAAAACACTGCAGAGTAATCTCTAATCTCACTAATTACTTTAAAACACGAAATAACACACCCAAACACACAAAAAAAATAATACAAAAATTGAAACGCCGTTAATCCATTACTGGGTGATTTACGCCAATCAGCTGATTTTGACGTTGAGTCTAGTAATTTTTGTTTTTGAACATGTAAGCCAACACAAAAATGTTAGCTTGGACAAACTATATCTACCACTATTTAAACTAACGAAGGAGCAGGCATAGTGGCTGGAGGAGCACTACCGTTGCGGAGGACTGTATTGACGAAACAATAAAAAATAAAACAGAAATATATAATAATATTTTAAAATCGGGCGCGTTAAATTTCAGTATTTTAAAGCATTTAGCTATCAGCAATGCAATAATTGCATCCACAAGCGAACATCCAAAGAATCCAGTGAGCTTCGTAGAAATAGAAAACAAGCAGGATACATCGATGATGGTCTCATCTATATGCATCAAAAATGCTCGTAACTGTAATTTTACAATTAACATTGTAAAATATCTTACTTGTCTTGTTATATAATTTGGTTTTCTACCTCTAATCTTTTAATTTTTATTCGAATGAAATGCGCACTTGTAGACAAAATTTAAATAACTTGTACTTTTTCTCCTTAAATATTACACACTTGCGGAAAAGTGCCACTTTTTACAACAAATTTTTAACATGCGTGGTAGTGCTAGACTCGATGATAATGATTGTCTACTTTTTCTGAGGGATATTATTTGTTATTTCTATCATGGACATATATCATTTATCAAGAAAGCTTATAATAAAACGCGACCAAGAACAATTCTTGGTAAAGAACGATTGACTCCTAAAAATTCTTGTCGTTGCATGCATAACACATACTTTAGTAGATTAACTCTGTTCTACCAATTATTTACCTGGCTGGTTTATACTATCGTTGTCTTGAGTAGAGGAAGGTTCCTGAATATTAGGTTGCTCTTCTTCGTTGTTGTTTACTTTCTGTTGTTTTGGTGGTGTATTAGTGGTATCTTTTAAGGGTTGTTTTTGTTGCTGTTGACTATCTGCTTGTTGTTGTAAACTATCGTAGTGTTGGGATCTAAAAAGGGCAAGGTTTTATTTGTGCATCTTAGATAGAGAGTGGATTATAATTTAATACAATATAGTTTTAAAAAAATATAATGGGGTTTCAAAAACCACATTCAATTAACATCTCGTCTCTTGTCTATTATTAAGGTGTAGTACAGGTTATCCAATCAATTTTAAGAAACAAATAGTTTAAATTTTAGAAATGCAAACTGTATGCTGGTCAGTTTTATATTAAAGCTTTCGTAGAAATGTTCTGTACTGTTGTGGCGGAATCATGTATTAATGACATTAAATCATACATTATACCAAAACGGTCTCATTAATTCTTTAATCACTAAAATCAGTAGAGGTTCCAAAATTGATTCCTCTTTAAATTCATTTATATATAGACTTATCAATAAATACATCGTCGTAATTTATCGCTCCGTGGAATAAAAGTACTTCGTATACAGTGGCGACTGGTCCATAAGGGCGAAAGGGCTGTAGCCTCCCAAAACAAAATGTAAATAACCAATAAATCACAAATGATATTTTGTATTAAGTCAATCAATCCAAAAAATTTATAAAAATCTGAAATTTTAACTTGATTAATTTACC
>JAHBCN010000679.1:0-159398 GCA_019359885.1 Listronotus oregonensis
AGCTGGGAAGCAGTCTCAAAAACAGAACAATAATGTTCAGATTAGAAACAATTCTGTCTAGAATGAGAGGAAAATCAGAATAGCTGACAACCATGTGGACGCAAAATAATCGTAGAATTAAATGTATACTGTATACGGACGCTGAAAACATAACCATGGTAAAATGTAAGAGGACGTTGAAATACTAGAAAAGCGTAAAGCGTCGGAAACATTGCAAAATGTATAAAAAAAATGGTGTGCTTTGTTTATAAAAATATTAATGTATATCAGAATAGGGTTTCAGCAACCTCTAATAACCACTTTTGGCAATTAGAAAAAGGTAAAATAAGTAACTATACATGCATGGGTGCAGAACCCTCGAATTACGGAATGACGCAGAATTGCTACTAAGATATATATATATATATATATATATATATATATATATATATATATATATATATATATATATATATATATATATATATATATATATATATATATATATATATATATATATATATATATATATATATAATAGTCAGTACTACTGGGACATTATATCTGAAGCAGATGTCTTAACAATGGACGATATATCAGACTATTATATGGTTTACTGTAAAATTATTAAAATTTCCTAATATTAAATCTTAATCGTTTTTAAAACCTACAGAGATTTCTTCCGTTTTAGCTATGATAACTTTTTTCTTAATTTAAACACTACTTTCTGAGATAATCTGTTTTTGTTAGACGATGTTAATGAAATGGTAGGGTATTTGAACTCACATTTATTAATTTATTTAATAAACATGCCCCCTCAAAGACAGATAGAATTACAAAGCTGCCTGCCCTTTAGCTTACAGATAACATTAAATGAAGAATATTGTAAAACGCAAAGCATAAACTAAATATAAAAAGCGTAAAACGTAGAGTTTAAAGATATAAGAAATGAGTGGCGTACCCAGAAAAAAGTTTGGGGGGCGGGGCAAGCCATAACCGCCGGAGCCCAGTCCGGCAAATCCAGAAAATTTTAGGGGTGCCACGCCCAATTTTTACCAAGAAGTCGTTAAAATCGTTAAAAGAACAATGATTCGGCGCTCTCTTAAATGGCAAATAGGGGGCGTCATAACGCGCGCTACGGCCGACGCGACCTCTTAAAAAAAATCTTTCTCAAGTCTTTTGGGGGGAGCAAATGCCCGATTTTTAAAATTATTTCTCTGGTAATATTTTACAGGTTGAACTGGACAACGAAACTTTCATTAAAACATAGTACAAAAATAAACGATATCATAAGGTATTCAATTTTCCAGATTTTTCCTTTACCTCTGTAAATATAGAGGCAGTTGAGCAAATAATTAGTGGAATAAAATCAAATGCTACAGACCCTGATGGGATTAACATTAAAATGATATTATATGACATTTCACAACTTTTACCTTATATAACATTTATGCGATACAAATATTTATTTATTTGTTTATTTATTTATTAATTTCTTGGGGTTACAAACAGGACTAATGTCCAAAACCAGTAACCACTAGTTAATATCTACAAAAGTCTACATAAGATAAACAATTAAACTACATGAAAAGAAAGGAAACAAAAACAAATACACATAAAGATACAGAAACAGTTCTGAGCAACAATAAAAATGAAAATGAATTTAAACATTAACGGAATTGATAAAATGCCTCTTCAAATTTCTTTTAAACGTCAGTAGGAATAATCTTGTGATGCTAGAATTTTATTCGGTTAAGGGACTAAACGGTTTACAACTTGTTGAAAGTGCACACTACAAAAGAAAAACAAACTAGCCACAGAACACACACACTTGCAATAATCTTTAATAATATAAATATTAATTTTAATAAAAATTAGAAATAACATATAAACACTTAAAAAATATTTTTAATATATCTAGTAGGTATCAGTAGAAAAATTACTTAATTCAAGATATTAAATTTAGAACAAAATAACTTGCTACTTTTATTGCAATCTTTGGGAGGTTGCTGATATGTATCGCTTACATCAAGGCTATTTATTTGTTTTTATTTATAAAATATTTAAATATCCTTGCTTTCGAAAATAGGTAGGTACCTATGTAGTTGGACATACGCAATTTGCTATATTAAACTGTATTTTTAGCCATGGCGTATATTAAAGTTTTTTCACTTTCCTCAATAATGTTTTTAAAGTATGTAAACAAAAAACTACGGACCGTAATGTAAGGGATTTCCTTCCAAATTCCAATTAAGTTAAAAATAACTTTATAGAGTCGTGAATTTTGCCTTTTAAGAAGTCACCTAACGCTTGCAAAAAAGCTTCATTCTCTTACCTCTACTTAAAGATTTTTCTCTTTTAGTAAAAATAAAACACGATACGATAATTATTTCGTAAACCGAGATAACTCCCGTTAAGACGTATAAGATATAATCGGTAGGTAAAAGTTAAAACTAAACGCGAAAATAGGTAAAACATGCAAAACTTAGAATCTTATAATTTTGTTTGGTTTTCAGGTGGAAAATCCTTATGATTAAGGTAGGGTAATGCCCGGAATCATAACATCTGGGTATTTACTCATGAAATATTATCTTGAAGTCAAACCTCTAGGTTCAAAGGTACAGCTGAAACCGTAACGATGCGTTGGGTAACTTTACCCATTTGTTTAATCTAGAATTTTTAATCAGTCGCAACCAGGTTTACTTATTTTGCGCATTAGCACTAAACAATATATGTATTGTATTGATCATTGGGTATATAAATATTTCGGCTAATATTTTAGTGGCAGTGTTGAATAACCGTTTTTTAGAGGTGTAAAAGTAACGAAAAAAAGCGTACCCGTATGTATTCGTTACTATAACAATTAGTACTCGTTACTATCGTATCGTTACGTTACTCGTTACTTCTAATACCTCATAACATGCTGTTATGTTAGAGCAACGAATCGAGTCGTATTGTGTACGCGTACAGTATGACGTCGCGGCGTCGCACCATTCGTAATTTGTAAAAAACATACATTACATACCAAGCTGCATAAGGTTTATTTTTTCACTTGTCCATATTTTGAACCAGAATTGTGTTAAGTTCTTAATTTAGTTGTGGTTAGTTTTTTTCCATTTGCAATGGAAATGAACATGCGAGTAACGAAATGCATTCGTATGTAACGTTTCGTTACTCGGTACTAGGTGGCGCACCCGTTACTCAGTACCGAATACATACGGTTTGCTACAGCTCTACCGTTTTTACTGTACGTTTCGAAAAACGTTGTTTTACGAGAATATAACTATGTCGCGTCGAAATCATTTGTCATTAGATGCAAAACAGGTTGTGAAAAATGTGTATGAAACTTTAATCAGTAGAGGTCTAATTAAACAAAGAAATCTGTCTACTTACAAAAATTCCAATATCATCGATAAGGGATATTATTATTAGTGAAGAATTGAACAAAAAAAAACTAGTGATTTTTAATCGCACCGTATAGTATAGACAATAGTGATCAGGACCTAATAAGAAGGAACAAAGTAAATTGTCTTTATGAAAGCGAAGTTGTTCCTACCTTAGATAAACTGAAAAGGAAGCTAGACGAAGACGAAACCAATATAAATATTAGCCGTGCCACCCTTTAGAGAGTTGTTTGTAAAATGGGATTTAAATACCGTAAAATAGACAAAACACCAGTAGTAATGGAATCGCCCAGACTACGCGAGATTTAATTACCTTCAAGAAATTAAAAGTTATAGGTAAGAAAACAGATCCATAATTTACCTTGATGAAACATGGTTCAATACACACGACATAGTATCCAAAGGATGGTTTGATGCCAGTCAAAACTGTCAGACTAAAGCACCTTCAAATAAAGGAAAACGCTTTACCATAATACACGCTGGTTCAGAAGACGGATTTTTCCCAAACTGCTTGCAGTTGTCTGCAAAGAATATTAAGGATTCTAGCTTGGATTATTATGGGGATTCAAGTTCAGAACTTTTTGAAAACTGGTTTCAAAATTATCTTTTAAAAAATATTCAAAAACAACAGTGTTATTGTCATGGATAACGCAAGCTACCACAGCCGTTTGCTACACAAAGCACCAGCATATTTGTTAGAAAATAATATTTATTTTGAATTCAGTTACAAAAAAGCGCAACTTTTGGAAGTCCTAAATTCATATGCAATTAAAAAACAATATGTGTGTGAAAATTTGGCTGAACAGGCTGGGCATACTGTCTTACGTCTTCCTCCTCTGTATGTTTAACCCCATAGAGCATTTGTGGAACCAAGTAAAATCAAAGATCAGCTGATACCAGTTGAGAGCTGGAAAAATTTAGTACAGCACATTATAAAAATTGAGGACTCTTACATTTCTATACAAAACAACATAAATCCTATTGTAATTAATCTCAATGATGACTCTGATAGTGAAACAGAATTACGGTTTAGATATTTAGATTAAAAATGTAATTATGTATAGATAATAATAAATTTATTAAAACTTTGCATATATTTAATTTCTTAATGTAACATAATATTATACCTACCTAAATAAACAATAAATTATAAATCTTTACATTATTAGAGTCCGTCCCAAATGTTCTGTCTTTTAATACCTACTGATCCGCAGTTTTAATGTCGTCGGCAGGTATAATTCATAAATGAAGGCACAAACTAACACGGTATACTTTGGACAAACTATACCTGAATTTTTATTTCAAGAGTATGATATATGTGTTAGGCTTAAAGAACGGAAACGATCATTGAACGAAAAAATAGCTCACGGTGTTGTTGTAGCTTGCTTGCTTGCTTGAATGGGGGCTAGTAAGTTCACCCCTGGTATAGCTTTGATGATTGTCAATCGCCAACCCAGTATACCCCGTTCAAAGAATATCAAGAGGCGAAGAGATTTCTCCGCGCTCTTTAAAACCCTAAACCTAGGTTTAGTTAAGAAAACGAGGCTTCCCATATTCGATAGAGACTCCGATGTTGTCCGGCTTTAAACCGTATAGAAGCCTCCGAGTTTTTGACTATATAAACATTAAAATTTTTCACGTTTTATTTAAGACGTCAAAGGCACGTCGGTGTTTGCTCGCAGTTTGCGCACGGAGACATTACCCTTTTATGTTAAAAAGACGTTACTTTCAGAAGCCAGGTCATCTTCTGACCGCGTTTACCTTTGCCAATATATAAATCCCTCTAGGAATCATTCTTAACTTCCCGAGACAAAAACACGATACCTCCGACGGTCATGAGCTTTTCTATCTTCCTTGGGGCTCCAGAACACGGCCCCTACGCGCATGTTTGCCTTTGAGATTTTCCTTAAAATGTGACTGGCATAACATATACATTTCTTGATAATACACGAAGAGATAATTACCAAGGTTAAATCGAGTGAACCTCGAAACAAAAGATATAAATCTAGTTACAGGATTGCTAGCTAAAGAATTATGTACCTATGTACTATAAGTTTTTTTCAAATGAAAAGGGGTGTCATATAACACCTTAAAGGCTCTTTGATTCTCTACTCAACACTACTTATTAGCGTTTGAAATTCAGCTTATTTTTTAGTTTTTATTAATTTTATTCGAGAACCAACTTTATCGTGCCCAAAAATGTCGAATATTAGTCGTACTATTTTTTTTTTGTAAAATATTTAAAACACCCTAAATATTTTGAAGGAAATTATTATTAATATTTCAGTTTGTTTAATCTGGAATGGCTAGGCTGATTTTCAAAAATAAAGCGATGTTGAGTAGAAAATCAAAGGGTCTTTAAAACGAGGTGCTACATAACCCCTTTCCATTTGAAAAAAGCTGATTGTGCCCTCTTGGCACTAGGCCACGTAACCACAATAATTTGTATGCTAAAAAGTATTTTTAGTGATACCCTTTTACCTAAATTTTACCCCGATCTCGATATCTGGTCCGGTTCAAAAGTTAAGGGAGGGAGGATAGTGGGATTTCAAGTTTTCTTTTTCTAATATAAAAAATCCACTTGAAACATATTTTTTGCAAATAATATTTCTAACCTCGCAATTTCTCATGTTGGTAACTTAGGGAAAAAACAAGTATCTCTAAAATTTCCACAAACTTGGCCAATAAATTAGAGCAAGTTTAAATTTATTGTCAATAAATTAAAGTACAAAATTATGGCATAAATAAGGTGATTACACGTCAAAGTAAATTGTACAATTTATTGTGTAATAAATTGGAAAGGTGTAAAAGAGGCTTTAATAGCTATTTAACCAACAAGAGTATTACTAAAGGTGATTAATAATAGAGGGATTTGGTGGTTAAGATTATTAATCGCCAATTATTGCCCGAGTTAGTTACAATATTTTGTCGATGATCGTTATTGTTGTTAAATTGTACAAATCATAATTTCTTTAATCAAAAAAAAGGAATTCCAAATACCAAAATAATAATGACTTTAAAAAATTAAAATGATATCAGTTTTGTCTAAAAAAACACCTTCAAAAATATGATACCCGAATACCAAAATACAAATGTTATTCTTTTACTTTCTAACAAATGTTGTTAGTCTACTACTATATAAATATTAGAGTCCAATGATACTAAAACATTATTTTAACCAATTTTTTAGCAACATTTGGTTTATTTGATATATTTCGCCTATTTATCATAATTTTTGTAAATCACCCCAACATCATAATGTTTATCGTCTCGTATCTGATAACTTAGACTTAGATAATTCATTAAAACTCAGAGCATCTTTCAGTTTTCCACAATTTAATAATATTTAGTTTTTTTAAGAAAAATATGTATCCCAAAAAAAAATTGTTAACATCAGCTAATAATGACTCGTATAAAATATCATGAATTAGTTCTTTTTTATACGATATGAGTTTTGTGTTTGTTTACTACCTTTTCAATTTTTAAAAAGGTGCTTTAACGTATGACTGTTACTGTCCAAGTAGTGATGAGCGAGACCGGTCTTGGTCTTGCAGCAAGACCAAGACCGAGACCAAGACCGAGACCAAGACCAAGAATGGGGTATGCGAGACCAAGACCAAGACCGAGGAGTGCAAGACTACGCAAGACCAAGACCGACCTGCAAGACTCTTGCACTTCTGCAACTTTTTATAAAATATTATAATATTCAATTTTTATATTTAATATACAGATGTATTCTATACAGAAATGACAAAAAATGTGGCGAGAACTGCCAAAAAGGCGATTATTTAATGAGTAACAGGTTTCTTTAATAAAATAATAATTAAATGAATCACTTTATTATTTTATACAGTTCTTTAACAACGATAATGAGTAAATTTAATTATATGTTTCAAAAATAATAGTATTGTGACTCAATGGTCCGACAGAGCACGATATCTCCGAAACCGTTCACGACAGAGAAAAGCTAGGGGTATAAAAGTTATAGAAGCTGAAAGTAACTTTCTTATTCCTAATGTTTTTTTTTTTAATTAGCTGTTTAGTGATTCCACTTACAGGGTGGATCAAAAATTTTTAAAATCCAGAAAAACATAATTTTTATTCCACACTGTAAAAAGTGGCACCATTAGATTGCTTCTTAAAACTAAGATATAAATGTAAAAGAGATAAATTAATAAAAAATATATTTTTCATGTCATATATGAATAATTTTTATACAAATGGATTTTAAATATCACTTCCGGTTTTGACGGAAAGGGCAAAACAATGCTAAAAGAATAATACTGACGTCATTTTTGTCGAAACCGAAATTTATATTTAAAAACCGTCTACGTTGCCATTGTTTCTATATGACAGTTTTACAATTTTACAGCATAATCTACAGGGTGGTGATTTTTTTTAAATGGATATTCCGTCATAATTTTTTTTGCGTTAAAAACTAAAAATAAGGGAGTTTTCTTGAGTGGCAGTGGATTCTTCGGAAAATTCTAGAATAGGAAAAAAAATTACATTTTACGCCCTTTTTTATATAATTTTTGTATATTCATTTTTTCACCATAATGAACGGTTTTGGAGATATCGAGCTTTGTTACACTACTGAGCCACCTTGTATATGCAGAATGTTTATAAAGTATTTGTACAAACTTTGTACGGCAAATATTTGACTAATTTAAAGAAAAAAAATTTCTTTATGCCACTTAATGTATAAAAACAAGTTGTGTCTTAATTCAACTAAAAATAAAGCATTAATAAATAAACTCCTACATTTAAAAAATGCTTTTTAATGAAATAATTCAAACGTACGTGTAAGGCTAAAATTGGCATATTTTATAATTTTAATGCAGAAAATATAGGTTCCATATTTATTTACTTTTAAGTAATAAAAAAATATATTTTATTCAATATTAATTAGTTTAAATTATTACTACCAAAAAAAGCAAGACCAACAAGACTCTTGCAGCAAGACCAAGACCAAGACCGAGACCGGGTGGTGCAAGACCAAGACCAAGACCTTTCTTCGGCTTGCAAGACCAAGACCAAGACCAGGCTTGCAAGACCAAGACCAAGACAAGCCCGGTCTTGGTCTTGGTCTTGCTTTGCTCATCACTATGTCCAAGTCTGTCAAGATTGATTTAAATTGGTCATTAGGTTTTTTCAACCTGATTTCCATAGCACAGACTAACATTGACATATTCTTGTCATAGAAAAGAAATATTCTTGACTTGTCACAAACACTATTAATTAGTTTGTAGCGTCAAAGAAATGATTCATTCCCATATGCATTACTGAATTTTTAAATTCCTTACTCAGCTGCCACGAAATATGTGTTTTCCATTTTACTCCAGAATTAAAAAGATCAAGTTTAGAATAGCCCCATTTAAACTTCAAAAAACCGAAAAAAGCAAAGGTTGTGGATTTTTTGAAAGAACGACCTACTGCCCTTTATTATTCTGACGTACTCACTCGAAAAGTTACACCTATATTTCCAATAAAAAGGTGAAACCGTTCAATGAAAAGTGTCATTTTACTGCACGACAACACCCGACCTTATGATGCTAATTTCCATATTCACCTTTAGTTTTATATATTAAGCCCACCGAACCAACAATGTACTGTCAAACTACTGGAGCAATCAAGGGTACACCTTTAAACTCTAGTGGGACTGTACACGGGACACTGCAGATTAAAATACCACATGCACAAGATCGGCCTAGCGGAAAACGCCGAGTGCCGCATGTGCATGGAGGGGGATGAATCGGCAGAACACATACTGTGTTCGTGCCCAGCACTGGCACGACTAAGATTCGCAATCCTCGGCAATGACACCTTGTTGCCGGGGGAGGTAAAGATCTTCTCCCAACAGGCCCATCAGATTTATTAGGAGTCTGGACCTGGTGGGAGAAATATAAAAGGATGTGAGCCACAATAGACCGATCGGTCGCGGTGGAAGGGTGTTATACCCACTCACTGTAAACCTACCTACCTACCTATAGTTTTATTTATCACCATGTAATTTTCATCTTTTTGGACTGCTGAAAGAGGCACTGGGCGGCTCAAAATTTTGAGATGATGATGGTGTGCATGAGGGTTTTCGAGCCTAACCAACACATTCAATAAAAGTGGCATTATAAAGCTTCCACCACGATGACCTACGTGCAAAGACTTAGAGGAAAAATACGTGGAGAAATAGTTAAAAATCATATAATTATTGCCATTAAATTAAACGTTATATCAATATTTCGGTGCTTTTAATACCCCTTGTATGTTAGCTAAAAAGTAAAAAATAAGTGAAGGGACTGAAAATATAATATTATTTTAATATAGATACAAAAAAAATCAATCTGTTTGTATCAGTTTACTCAAAAAAAAATTGCATTTTTCTGCCTTCGGTTTTGTTAGCCTGTTATTCCAACTACGTTTATCACCTTATAGCTAAAACTAAAGTGTGTAAATTTCAAATAAAAAATAGTGATTATTTTTATCCAAAAAGATGCGCTACCAGAAATAAGATACATAGAAACCTATTACTTACCACTAAAATCAAACACTTAAAATACTAAACAATACAATTCTCTCCATAGTACCTGGTTTTTCCTACAATATTACCTAATATTGATCATTTAAGACTTATCATCTATTTACATGATGTTTTTTAAAAATGTGGTAATCCCAAGATTATTTTTTTATGTTCAAACATTTTTTTCGCGTAGATTTTTACTATTACTTCGATAACGTAATTAAAATCTTAAACGCGTAGTATCTTATCAGTAGAGTGAATAGTAGTTTCCCACATGATGTGTCAAAATTTCCGGAAAAAATATCAGTCATGTCATAAATTACGCATTTACCTGTTGGCGCCTAAACTATATTAATTAAAATGATTGTTAACTCCTCAACATATTTAGGGTTGCGAAGTAGAGATGGGTCGTTATTTTAAAACGTTATTTTACTAGAACGAAACGTAACGTTACTAACTTTTGAAATAACTCGTTACCAAGGAACGAAAGAACTGCATCATCTGACGGGCCTAGTCGCCGCGAGTAGACGACAGACGACCGTGTATAGTCTGTCTCAAAGTATACCGTATTAGCTCTTGCCTTCATTTATGGATTATACCTGCCGACAGCAATAAAAGGTGGTAGGTATAAAGGACAGAACATTAGGGACGGACTTTAATAATATAAAGATTTATAATTTATTGTTTATTTAGGCAAGTATAATCTTAAAATTACATTAAGAAATTAAATATATGCAAAGTTTTAATAAATTTATAACATAATTACATTTTTAATCTAAATATCTAAATCTAATTCTGTTTCACTATCAGAGTCATCATTGAGATTAATTACAATAGGATTTATGTTGTTTCGGATAGAAAGGTAAGAGTCCTCAATTTTTATAATGTGCTGTAGTGAATTTTTCCAGCTCTCAACTGGTATGTTGGTAATTACATTTTTTTTCAAATTTATAACACTGGGACTTAAAGTAGGTGTAACATTTTCTGCTCTGATCTTTGATTTTACTTGGTTCCACAAATGCTCTATGGGGTTAAACATACAGTGATACGGAGGAAGCCGTAAGACAGTATGCCCAGCCTGTTTAGCCAAATTATCACATACATATTGTTTTTTAATTGCATATGAATTTAGGACTTCCAAAAGTTGCGTTTTTTTGTAACTGAATTCAAAATAAATATCATTTTCTAACAAATATTCCTGGATTTTAGTTTTTGAACTTGATAAAGCTGGTGCTTTGTGTAGCAGACGGCTGTGGTAGCTTGCGTTATCCATGACAATAACAATGTTGTTTGGAATATTTTTTAAAAGATAATTTTGAAACCAGTTTTCAAAAAGTTCTGCACTTGTATCCTCATGATAATCCAAGCTAGAATCCTTAATATCTTTGCAGACAACAGCAAGCAGTTTGGGACAAATCCGTCTTCTGAACCAGCGTGTATTATGGTAATGCGTTTTCCTTTATTTGAAGGTGCTTTCGTCTGACAGTTTTGACTGGAATCAACCCATCCTTTGGATACTGTGTCGTGTGTATCAAACCATGTTTCATCAAGGTAAATTATGGATCTGTTTTCTAACCTATATCTTTTAATTTCTTGAAGGTAATTAAATCTCCAAGTGCGTAATCTGTGCGATTCCATTACTACTTGTCTTTTGTCTATTTTGAGGTATTTAAATCCCATTTTACAATCAACTGTATGGAGGGTGGCACGGCTAATATTTATATTGGTTTCGTCTTCGTCTAGCTTCTTTTAAGTTTATCCAAGGTAGGAATAACTCCGCTTTCATAAAGACAATATATTTTTCTTCTTATTAGGTCTTGATCACTATGTTAGAGCGGGTACGAAATTCATTTTAAGAACCCATAGGAAACTGTTTGGAAGCTGAGGGGGGCATTTTGTACAACTTCTTATATATAATACAATATTTTCATTTAAATTGTAAATAATTTTTTCGTTTTTACATACTACATTTGTATTAAAAAATAAATATCACATCATACCATTTAAAATGCCAAAATTAGCACCCACTCCTGAAATGAGAGGGAAAAAAATATGGAAGAAATGACGTAAAATATATCCACCCTATACTTAGTACGTCGCCAAAATTTCATGAAAATATTTGAAACCGTTAAAATATCGCATAGGTCGACTCTAAAAAATGCTGTATATCAAATCTACATCATCTTTCTAAAAATCTGCATACAGGGAATTTTTTATTAATAAATTTAAATAAGCCATGGGTTTGTGCTTCAAACTTGATAAAAAATTATTCAGACTCTCTCGCTAAAATAACCCCTTTTTATCTGGTAAAATTGTTTTTTTTTTCATCCATGCCTGAGTAACCTACGATGAAGTTAATTTCTTCACTATTTTTTGGCAAATAACAAAAACTTTAATAATCTACATCATGTAAACCATATTAAGCTATTTGTTAGTATATTATTTCTTTTCTTCAAGTGCCATATCAGGTCCCCCTGACGTCGGCAATTACTTGGGGATGTCTTTCTCGATTCTGCGCCAATCGGAATAGTTCCTCTGCGCTGCGTATGCCGGTCCATTCACGGACGTTTCTCAGCCAGGAAGCCTGCTTCCTTCCTACTCCTCTACGTCTCTCCACTTTTCTCATCTTAATCAGCTGTAGAAGTATCTACCGCTCTCCTCTGAGGATATGTCCAAGATATGAGATTTTCCTGCACTTAACTGTATTCAGTAGCAAACGTGTTTCGTCGGCCCTGTTTAGCACCATTTCGTTGGTCTGCATAGCTGTCCAGGGTATTCTCAGCATTTGCCGGTGCAACCACATCTCAAATGCTTCTAACCGATTAACTGTAGCGGCTTTAATTGTCCAAATCTCTGCCCCATACTGCAACACTGACCATATGTATGATTTTACCATTCTCTGCCGTAACTTTAGATTCATATTATCATTGCAGAATAGTGGTTTTATTTTTTGGAATGTTGCTCGGGCGGTCTCTATTCTACATCTTATTTCTTTATCTGGATTTAGATGCTTGGTGATATAACATCCAAGGTACTTAAACTAGGTTACTCTGTCTATATTTTTCGTATCAATCTGTAGTGCAGCATTAAGATGTGGTTGTCGACTGAAAACCATAAATTTTGTCTTGTTGATATTCATGTTGAGTCCCATTTTTTTTCCTTCTGCATTTACACAGTTTAATAGATGTTGCAGGTCTTCCAGTTTATCACTCAGGATGACAGTGTCGTCGGCATATCGTATCGTATTTATATATTTTCCATTAATTTCTACTCCCATTTCTAGTTATTGTGTAGCCTGTTTAAAGATTTTGTCTGAATATATGTTAAAGAGTAGTGGTGAAAGTATGCATCCCTATCTGTAAGCTTTCCGATAAGTCGTACTGCTGTTGTTTGTCTCCAGTATAAATTTTCGATAATTCTAACGTCACCTCCATGTTCTTTAAGACGTCTATAAGCTTTTTGTGTTGTACTCGATCGAAGGCCTTCTCGTAATCAACGAAACAGACAAAAACGTCCTTGCGCTGGTAACGACATTTTTGTAGTAATATGTTCAGAGCAAACAGTGCCTCTCTAGTTCCCAAAGCATTTCTAAAACCAAACTGGGTTTCTTCCAAATCCGCCTCACATTTGGATTTTATTCTCCCGTGAATAATTTTGAGACACACCTTCAAGGTGTGGCTCATAAGGGTTATTAGCCTATATTCACTGTATAGTTTTGCTCGTTGTTTTTTTGGAATTGGAATGAATACGGATTTTAGCAAATCTTTCGGTATGTCTCCAGTCGTGTATACCGCATTAAACAGTTTGACCAAGGATTTCTGGTCCTTCGTCTATATCAGCGTGGTCATGGAAGTTGGATTCATTTGGTCTATTATCATCAAACAGTTCATTTATGTACTTAAACCATGTATTAAGGATTTCCTTTTCATCCAAGATATTTTTGCCATCAGTATCGACTAGCATATTAGTAGTATTTTCATTGTATAATACTGCCACTTCTCTGACTTTTTTATACATATTGAAAGTGCCTTGTTTATTCTCCGGATCTTCCATTTCCTTGCACTTCTCCCTCATCAAGTTTTCCTTGGCGATACGAATTTTCTGTTTTATCTCCTTTTGCCTTTTTTATATTCGTCCTGGTTCCTTTTATATTGCCGTCTTTGCTCCATGAGGTGCAATATTTCGGATGTCATCCATTTCTGTTTCTTCGGTTTATCTTTTCTTACCGTATGTTCAGTTATTAGCTTATTTGTTAGTTCCTTGAATGATTTCCAAAGTGCATCCACGCTGTCGTCGGTTCTTATGTTCTTTATGCAATTGTTCAGGTCTTCCGTGAATACTTCCCTATTGCTTACTTAATAATATTCTTATAAGAATTTTTGTCGTCCTTATTTTGTTTTTTGAAAATATCAAAATTAAGACTGGAAAATTCTAATACAAGTGATCCAGAGTTAAAATAACTTTTCCACTTTTGAAAATAAACACACTCTTTTATTGTTTTAAATAATAGACATTCTAAATCTCCTAGAATGTTGCCAATAAAAATACAAGAGCCACAGTTAGGTGGCATTAACCGCTGTACCAACCAAAGCATACGCAATGTATTACGATAGCGGATTATGCTGTATTTTAAATTGCAGGAGGCTCTAATCCTAATCTAATACATGAAAACGAAGTCTGATTAGAAAAGTAAGTATTTTACTAACAAATAAGGTAATATGGGTTAGATAAGGCATATTTTTAAAGTTTTGCTTTATTTCCCAAAAATCAACTTCATCGTAGGTGACATAAAAATGCATTAGAAATAACGTTTTTAATTACTCCCCCAAATAATACATTTTTTTAAAATGTCAATATTGACAGATAAAAGGTGTCATTTATGATTACTTATTGAATTTGAGGCACAAAGTAATGCCAAAACGTTTTTTTTTATTTAATAATAAATAAAAATTCTATATTCCAACTGATTGCTTTAAATAATACAATATTTCCTTCAATTCATGTATAATTATTAATAATAATAAAGTAATTTACTTCTCAAAATCATGCACCAAATAATGTTTATAGGTTTATTTTAACAGAAAATCATCTGAGCGGTATAAATTTCTGTAAACAAAAGGACTAAAGCCAATTATATCCATAGATGTGTGAAACAATCTCACCAAAAAAACTTATATAAAATAAAGGCCAAGTTTTCATCCAAAAATTTTAGCCTCTTAAAGAAGTAAGATCTAAAATTAGACCAGGTTCTGTCCACAATTTAGTTCTACTCTTTTTTGATTTGACAAGTTTTTTTATGTTTTTGGTAAGATCTCTTTTTTTTTCTGAGTTTAATAAATGCAAAAAAATGAGGGGAGGGGATTTTATGCCTGTTTTCTCAGTATAACTTGCTCTGTAGGAAGAACCTAAACTTTAGACTGAATATGAAGTAAGCCTGGTTTGGGGTCTGATAGGTAAATGTAGCAATTTTTTTTGTTTAGTGAATAACATCTTGCCCAAATTTTAAATTCAAGACAATTATGACCTCAGAAAGTCAGATGCAATAAGATAGCGAAATTTTAAAATAAGCCCTAACTATGCGATATTACGGCCCTGTTTCAGTGCGTTCCGAGTAAAAATGTGCGGTTTTTAGAATTTTTTCTTTACTTGTGTAGTAAAACCTACTTACATACCAAATTTCAAGTGACTTCTCCCTTGGGAAGTGCCCCAATATTTTGATCAGTCAGTAAGTCACTAAAATCGGCGATTTTCAAAATCGAATATAACAGAGATCACTTAACATAGATTGATTGATTGATGACATAAATACACAAGTTGAGGTTTTGTCCGCCTCGAAACTGCAGCCTACAGGGCTTGTTGTATCTCTTGTGTATTTGTTTCAGTTAAAAAGGTTTGACACCTTAGACAGGTGTAGTAGCCCTTTTACTGTTCTTTTCTGGTCTCCAGCCTCCTGGTGGTTAGTGTTCACCATGAGGTTTTAATTTGTTCTCCAGTATGTAAGTGCAGGGTACTCATATATTATGACGTGAGAGGCTGTATCTCTCTCTTCGTCACATAGTCTGCAAATGGGTTCTTCTCTATAGATGCCCATAGTGTGCATATGTTTTCTCAGGGTGCAGTGTCCGGTTATTAATCCTGTCACTATTCTAATCTGATTCCTATTTAGTTTTAGTAATTCACTTGCTCAATGCTTTCGAAGGTGAGTACAACATTGATTTACTGTGATATTGCCTTGGAATGTGGTTCCAGTATGACTGATGTTGTGTTTGAATCCACCGAGTCATGTAGCCACGAATCGAGGCTTTTGGTATTCCAAAAACAGGTTCAGGACCCACAAACATTGCTGCGGCGCCTCGCCTGGACAGGGAGTCTGCATTTTTATTGCCCTGTATTCCCCTGTCTCATGGCACCCAGGAAAGTGTAACTTTGTTGTGGTTAGCCAGGTTTAGGAGGCATTGCAGACCGTTCCAAACCAACCTTGAGTTGACTTGTTGAGATGCCAAAGCTTTTATGGCCACTTATATCTCCCCCTCAAGTTCTCTCGCAGACAAAGTTCAATGGCATATATTTCCGCCTGGAAAATAATGGTATATTTCCCCAGGGAAGCATAAGCACGAAACATAACTTTCTTATTCTTTTCACAGGTGAACATTTATGTAATTTATATACCAAATTTTATACCTTTACGTAAAAGGAGACCGGAGGGCAAATAGGTTGAAACATTTCGTTTAAATGCACACATTCGTGCGGTAGGCCAGAACTTGGCCAGGCGCACGGTAGTGCGCCTAGATTATTACATTATAAAACTATATAACTTACATGCTATGACCATAAGATCAAAAGTACTTCTGCTTGATGATGCATAATATTCACTTTAATACGTAAGATATCACGAAACGCTTCCATTTTTAGACACAAACAAATAAGTTTGCACAGCACCGCTTCAAAAAACAAAAGTTCACTGCACTTATTTTTAAATATTTTTAAGCTTGTATAAGGGCATAAACAATATTAAAAACAAACTACACACTCTTTTTTAAGTATACAAAGAGAAAATTAACCTATTCCATGCTGGTGAACTGATCAGATACTAGTTTTCAATAATCTTTTGTACCACGTAGTAGTACAAATTCAAAGAATGTATTTTAAGTGCATAAACAATTTTATTGGTGTCATAGTTTTCCGCGGATAGTACCTATATTTTCAAGAAAAAATAATTTATAACGATCGTGACTCACATATAATAGGTACTTATCGACGACAATCAGTTTCATTCATCAATTCAATATAATAAATGTTTAAATAAATTTATTATACAAATTGGACAAGCAAAATATTATTTTTTGGCTACTAAGATATGTGTTATTAGAAATTAAAATTAACATAATATTATTGTCTGGGAGTAAAATAGACATCTTTATTTTGATAAAACATTTACCAAAATACTTTGATCATTTTGTTTCATTGCAAGATCATTGTGTTGCTGTTTTTAATTTAATTTGACAATTAGTATAGTAACACTACCTGCCTAAAATTAAATTTTTGCTACTTTAAAAGTTTACTAAAAATAAGTTTATAGCTGTGAAGGTTGAGTAAAAAAACGAAAGGTATAGTTAGTTAATCTTAAACTTCAAGAACATTTCCTTAAAAAAAATAATAAATCTTAGTCAATAAAAGTTTTCTGCATATGTCGCAGAAGCTCTTAAATAGTATATAGTTACTTATTATTATAAATTTAGCAAAAATATTAATTAATATCTTGTGAAATATGAACCTTATAGAAATTGTAAATTTATCAGTGGCAGCTCGGGCCTTAATTTATCGAGGGGTTATTTTAAAAACGAACGTCGGATAACGTATTTTTCTGGCCCTTTTTATATTAAGACCAAGTATTTCCAGCTCGCCGCTAAAGGAGTAGGATGCAGCGGCTACAGGTACAGGCGGACGGTTACGGCGAGAATAGTTCCCGCCACGTAAAACATGGGGAAGGAATATATGGCGCGAATTCAAACAACTTAGACTGGGTGTCAGGCAATTGGCAAGGAAAATTAATGACATTAAAATTGAGATTTTTATTAATTTTTTGGATTGATTGATTTATACTAAATGTTATTTTTGATTTATTGGTTATTTACATTTTGTCTCAGGAGGCTACAGCCCCTTCGCCCTTATGGACCAGCCGCCACTCTTTACCTGTTTTCTCCATTTGGTAGAGCTATTATACTTTTCGTGTACGTTCCAAAGTTAACAACTTTTGTTTTTTATCCTATATTTATTTTAAATGCCGGTAATTGTTTAGAATCGAGGCTCCACCTATTTTTGGCAATAAAAAATGGAAAAATTGAGTTTTCTTTTTCAAAATGTTTTACTTTTAGGCGCATTAAAGAATATAAGTGACAAAAATTCAATAATTCAAGTTTCTCAAAGTACATTTTAATTTAAATTTAAAAGAATTAAAATTTACATTTTTTTTGTTTTTGCTTTAATTTTTTTTCTTAACGTTTATTAAAAATAGAACAATTTGAAAAAAAAATGTTGAAAATATTCATTTTTCGATTTTTAATATTTTTTAAAAATTTGTAAAATTTACAAATTAATTTTTTTTAGTTTTTAAATATTTTTATTCTTAAAGTTCATCAAAAATAGAATTTTCGAAAAAAAATAAATCAAAAATGGCAATTTTTTTTTAAACCTTAAAATTGATATTTTTAATTTTTTTTTTTAATTATTTGTCTTTTAGTATGTTTTCTCTGCGATGCAATTTTTCTTTCATACAAAAAGAATATGACAGGCGCTATTTTTCTTGCATTGGGGTATATTAATAAATAAATGACAATAAAAAATGGAAAAATTGAGTTTTCTTTTTCAAAATGTTTTACTTTTAGGCGCATTAAAGAATATAAGTGACAAAAATTTAATAATTTAAGTTTCTCAAAGTAAATTTTAATTTAAATTTAAAAAAAATAAAATTTCCATTTTTTTTCGCTTCCATTTTTTTTCTTAACGTTTATTAAAAATAGAACAATTTGAAAAAAATTGTTGAAAGTATTCGTTTTTCGATTTTTAATATTTTTTAAAAATTTGTAAAATTTACAAATTATCTTTTTTTAGTTTTGAAATATTTTCATTCTTAAAGTTTATCAAAAATATATATTTTTATTTTTTTTTTAATTATTTGTCTTTTAGTGTGTTTTCTCTGCGATGCAATTTTTCTTTCATACAAAAAACATATGACAGGCGCTATTTTTCTTGCTTTGGGGTATATTAATAAATAAATGGCAAAAAAAATGAAAAAATTGAGTTTTTTTTCAAAAAACTTTGTTTCTCAAAGTAAAGTTTCTTAAAGTAAATTTTAATTTAAATTAAAAAGAATTAAAATTTCCATTTTTTTTTAGTTTGGTTCCATTTTTTTTTCTTAACGTTTATTAAAAATGGAACAATTTAAAAAAAAATTGTTGAAAATATTCATTTTTTGATTTTTAATAGTTTTTAAAAATTTGTAAAATTTACAAATTTTTTTTTTTAGTTTTTAAATATTTTTATTCTTAATGTTCATTAAAAATAAAATTTTCAAAAAAAAATCAAAAATGCCAATTTTTTTTAAATCTAAAAATTGATATTTTAATTTTTTTTAAATTATTTGTCTTTTGGTATGTTTTCTTTGCGACACTTGCCTTACTACTTTTTTGAAAATGGGACCTCTTCGGTCTAGGTTCCTGCCACCGTTGTCAAGAAAAAATTAAACTAAATTTTAAGAAATTGTTCTTTAAGAACTTTTAATAGCTTTTTTATGACTTTTTGTCATAAATGACATTAGGTTATTTGACTGGTATATTTATAGTATTCAAAAAGACAAAAAAGGTGGTATGGTGTGTTAATTAATTTTAAGTTTACCTGAATTTACTTTAGCATCCAGCATACGTAACCATGTATTATTTAAATTAACAGATATTGATGCTACACATCTGTCTTTATTTAATAAAATAAATGCACTTTCTTTTATTTTACGTTTTTTTGAAAAAGTTTCCTGTGCTAAAATGCTAAAAGTATTCCAGTTTATTATGTGGTTATTATCAAATGCCTGTTGACAGATTTTTTATTTGTGGAATTCTGCGTTTCTAATATATGTTCTTTTATGCGTTCGGCTAATGGTCTGAAAATTTAACCTATATAAAATTTATTACATTCACAAGGGATCTTATAAATAATTTGTTTTATGTTTTCGTTTATATTGTATGGTTTTGTTTTTGTTACTTGAGATCTAATAGTTTTTTGTGCTTTAAAGATGGTACAAATATTAAATTTATTACTTATTCGTTAAATTTTATTTGATAAGCCAGGAATATATGGTAAAAATAGATTTTTAATAGGTCTATTTTGATTTTGGGTTAAATTTGGTTGTTCAAATTTTAGAAATCATTTGTTTATAAAATCAAGAGGATAATTAATTATTTTGAACTAAAATATCTTTTAAAAATTCTTTTTCATTTTCTTTGTTTTGATCAGAACAAATTATTTTAATTATATCGAAAATACTTTAAAACTCCTTTTTTACCTTTATTGAGTGATTAGAGTTAAAATTTAAGTATCTGTTTGTATGTGTAGTTTTTCTGTAAATTTTAGTTTCAAAATTATTTGCATCTTTTTTTGTTAGAATATCAAGAAAAGGAAGTTGTGAGTTTTGTTCCTTTTCTAAAGTGAAATGTAAAGTGGCTTCTTGTGTATTAATGTGCGTTAAAAAATTATTTAGACAATATTCGTCATTTCGATAAACAGAAAAAATGTCATCTATATATCTCCACCAAACTAAAGGTTTATAATGATAATTTTGTACAAAATTGAATGGAAGAGGTTCCATTTTCCAAAAAGTAGTAAGGCGAGTATCCCAAAGGAAACATACTGAAACATAAACCCTCCACAAAACTATAAAACATATTAACAATTATTTAATTTTTACACTGGCACACAAAAAAAAGTTCTGAACCAGATATGTGAAGTACCTTCCGGTATGTTTTTCGGTGCCCTAAATACGAATTCGAAGTCAGAATTTACCCATCACCCTTAGATTTTGCCCCAGCAACTCCCCAGCACCCCCCCAAAGGGTCAAAATTTTATTCATTTGGAAAAGATTTAACAAAAATATCTGACACTACGTTTTTTCGTGTAGTAAAAACGAATATAAAGTTAGAATTTACCTATAACCCTTAAATTTAACCCTAGCAACCCTCAGCAACCCCTAGCATCACGCGGAAACCACCCTAAGGGCAATATTTTTATTTTATTAGAAGAATTAAAAGAAATATCTGACAATACGCTTTCGTGTGCTGCTGCTGGTTCGGTGTGCTAAAAATGAACATAAAGTCAGAATTTACCCATCACCCTTACATTTTGCTCCAGCCACGCCCAGCAACTCCCCTTCTTAATGGGTAAAACTTTATTTACTTAGAATAAATTAGTAATAAATATCGGACAAAACGTTGTTTGGTGTACTGAAAACGTTGAATATTTTAATTCTTTAAATAAAAATAAATAAAATTTTAGCCCTTGGATGGTTGCTGGGTGATGCTGGGGGTTGCTGGGGATTGATAAGGTTAAATTAAAGGGTTATGGGTAAATTTCAACTTTATATTCGTTTTTAGCACGCCAAAAAACATATTGTCAGATATTTATTATATCTTTTCCAAATGAATAAAATTTTGACCCTTGGGGGCAGGGGGTTGCTGGGGCAAAATCTAAGGGTGATGGGTTAATTCTAACTTCATATTCGTTTTTAACAAGCCAAAAAACGTATTGCCAGATATTTATTATATCTTTTCCAAATGAATAAAATTTTGACCCTTGGGGAGAGGGCAGGGGGGTTGCTGGGGCAAAATCTAAGGGTGATGGGTGAATTCTAACTTCATATTCGTTTTTAACGCGCCAAAAAACGTATTGCCAGATATTTATTATATCTTTTCCAAATGAATACAATTTTGACCCTTTGGGATGGGGGATGCTGGGGGGTTTCTGGGGCAAAATGTAAGGGCAATGGGTAAATTCTGACTTCATATTCGTTTTAAGCACGCCAAAAAACGTGTTTTTAGATATTTATTATATCTTTTTCAAATGAATAAAATTTTGATCCTTTGGGAGGGGAGGGGTGCTGGGGGGTTTCTGGGGCAAAATGTAAGGGTAATGGGTAAATTCTTATTTTATGTTCATTTTTAGCACACCAAAAAACGTATTGTCAGATATTTCTTTTAATTCTTCTAATAAAATAAAAATGTTGCCCTTAAGGTGGTTCCTGGGTGATGCTAGGGGTTGCTGGGGGTTGCTAGGGTTAAATTCAAGGGTCATGGGTAAAATCTAAATTCATATTCGTTTTTACTACATCAAAAAACGTATAGTCAGATATTTTTGTTATATCTTTTCCAAATGAATAAAATGACCCTTCGGGGGTGCTGGAGGGTTGAGGGGGCAAAATCTAAGGGTGATGGGTAAATTCTAACTTTAAATTTGTTTGGGGGTGCTGGGGGTTTCTGGGGCAAAATATAAGAGTGATGGGTAAATTCTGACTTCGAATTCGTTTTAAGCGCACCGAAGAACATACCGGAAGGTACTTCACGTATCTGGTTCAGAACTTTTTTTTGTGTGTCCGTGTTATTTGTTTTTATACGTAGAATATGAAACAAATCACTAGAAACTGCTAAACTTAAATGGATGCAATTTATTGACAAAAAACTTAAAAAATAATCATTTTTTTATCTTGAAGGTAAAAATTAACACCAAAAAATTTTAATCAATTATTTTTAAAGATTCGTAAATGCGCCGTAAAATAGAACAAAATTTAAAAAAAAAATGTCATAATCTCTATTTTTCGTTTTTCTATAGCCAATAATAGGTGGAGCCGCGATTCTTAACCATATTTTTAATTCGTTTATTTCAGCCATTAATAAATAGTTGCATATCAAAAGACCAATATTTAACTAAAAATCGGTTCGGTATCTGGGCAAGTCCAGGTCGTCAGTCTGTTTATCGCAAAACGAATACAAGGTAACATAAAATTCAATGAAAGTTTTCATTACGCTAATATTTTTCCTTTTCTCGTGACGAAACTGCGCGTATTTATTGTGGATTTTCCTCGAACTATAAGCGGATGACAATGAAACAGTTTAAACGATGTACCCACTGATGCCCGCATTGGAATTCATGACCAAGGCAAAAGAAATGGAAAGTCCATTTGTATTATTCATTATTATGAAAATGTTATTTGTTTGTTGATGAAATAATGAATTATACCAAGAACATAATTAAAACGTAAAAATTATTAAATTTTGGGCTAACCGCAAAATAAACCGACCAAACCTAGGCGGAACATGTTAGTAGATAGGTAAATCTATGCAAATCGAGTCATTTGAATTATTTCCTTTTAATTTAATACCTTATAAAAAATAATAATTAATACAGTTATCGGTTAAAGTTATAAATAGATGAATATTGCATCGACTGTAACAATATTCTGTTTTTCGGGATAAAAAAGAAAACATTTAAAATATTGATAAGCATTAAGTGGGTATTCTAGTCTAAAAAGTTGAAAAAATCGATTTTTTTCATCTTTCAATAGTTTAGAAATTTAAAAATATCTCCCTAAAAAGATTGTTCGAAATTTGAATTATTTAAAAAGTTTCAGCTAAAGTTGTTCAGTGCGTAATACAGCAAAGGAGGTAAAATCACGAAACGCAAATTTCGGGCAAAAAGCAGGTTTGTATTATGCTAGGAAAGGTGCCCAGTATTAAATTAAATAACTTCCGATACTGGGAAAAAGGGTTGTCGGCGGGATGGGGGGAGTGTCATTTAATTGGGGGAGATGAAAAAAATACTTGCTCAATCGATAAATTATCGTTTTTTATCATGAGAACAAGAAATACAACTTTTTATAAAAATTAGCCCCTTCCAAGTAATAGCGCAAGGAAAATTCTGATTTTTGCCAAAAAAATGTTACATTGTTTAATTTTGTTTTATTTAACCGAAAATGTGCTAGTATTACAAAAAATATATATATTACTAATATGTATTTTAGTTGACAAATAAAATGATTTTTTTAAATTTTGTACGATGAGTATAAAAGGAGACATGGTCTGGCAAAAATAGTTGCTTAAGAGTCCTCGCGCCGCGAAAATTGGATCCGATTTGGGGTTCGGGGCATAATGTTTTTCTCAAAAACGGTATAAGTTATCGATAATTTCAAAAACTATATGAAAGTCAACACTTAAATCTGGGCTTCTTCTGTAATAGTTTTTACCTTCGGATTTAGTTTTTAATATTTCCTTGAGTGAAAGTCACCCTAAAATCGGTAATGTTTAGATACTATTTTCTTTTAACTCGACTCATGTTTCAAAAATCCGTTACAGCACAGACATAGATTATTACCTTTAAAATGGTGTATAATTTATGTCATTTAAGTGAAAAATAGTTACCGAAAAACGTTATCTCCTGTAGGCTTGCAATCGGAAACAACATCGCATCGATACACCGAATTTGGAAGAACCTAAATAAAATATAATATTTTTAATGCGGCTATACGAAAATTGTGGTAGTGGAAGTTTGTTAGTCTCCGCCTACTGTCTCCGCGTCCTTTCGCCCGACCCCTAAGGTGTAACGTTAATGAACTCTTAACGAAAAATGACTACCGGATCGTTCTGCCGTAAATATCTGGAAAAATATTACTTCCACAAAAAAAATGATTACTATTATTTTGCAAGAAGACAAAATTGGAAACATTTTAAGACTAACCAGAACCGTTTAAAATAAGCAAAAAAAAGTTATGGGCAAAATAAACTTTTTTCAAAGGACTTTAGTTTCTACTTTCATCAAGTGAACACGCGTTTGGAAGCTTTAGTTTTTCGTTGAAATCAACCGCAGTGGCGCGGAAAACTGTGTATTTTACTCGTGAAAATGGAAGGGGAACTCGCCGCCAAATAATATAGGGGTCTTTCTTCTGGGGCTAAGCGCTGTGAGCGGCTGAGGCCTAATTTCTGATGTTTTAACATTTTACGTAATGCACGAGTTATCTTCCTATGGCGGAGGATTGGTTAAGCGCGCTGTGTGAGACGTCAGACTGACAGCAAGCTGGTTGTACGCAAAACCAGTAGCAGTTCTTGGTTAGATCACCGTTAATTGTGCTTTTCATCGATTACGTTGAGAATTAGTCGGAATTTCTGGGGAGCTACATAGCTCGATTATCCAGATTTTCCATAGACAAAGCCCCGGAAAGCTTATGTTGCGACATCGCAGCATATGACTGGAAAAGGAGTGCTGCCTAAACGACGCTGAAATTAAAAAAGATTGGCAGCCAAGGCCATAATAGGATAATAGAATAGAATAAAACTTTTTTCAAATTTTTTTCATGCTAATTTTTTAGCGCCATCTGGACTGTGTTGCTTGAAAAAATAATCCTTTAGTGAAAAGTCAAAACAGAACACATGTCCTTAAATATGTCCAGTCATTTTTAGCCCTATCGGATAATTATTTTTTATGTTTTGGACTGATAAATGTGGGTCAAATCTGGTTTTTTGTAAGATATTTTCAGTTTTTGGCCAGTAGCGTGAAAAGTATTTATTTTAAACAGCCAAAATTTGTGGCCTTTATTCAAAGTGTTTTTTATTTTAATTTTTCTTATTAATCTTTCATCTGTAAGGAGATTTGGACGTTTAAAAGTGCATATTTTATGTTTGCAACGGTTTATGTTTTTTTTTCGGATAAAATTATAAAAAAATGGTCAATCTAACTGAAATTTGCCATCACCTGACATTTCGCGAATACCTTAGCTTTAAAATAGTTCATTGTAAATCTTGTTATTATTAGCCAAAAAAAGTTACGCTCAAAAAATCTATTTTTTCCGCAATAACAAACAAATTTTTTGTTTTTATTTAATTTAAGGGTAGCTTTCCCTGGGATGGGGGGGAATAATTTCTTTTTACTGAAAATATTGTTAGTTTGTCGGTCCGTAAACGAAAAGTTGCAACAAAAAATTTATTACCGTTTTTTTATTTTTTTTAAAGTTTAGGGGTACTTTTAAATTCTGGGGGAGGGGGAGGGGAAATGAATATCATAATAGTCAACATTCGATAAAATATTTTTAAAAATTGATTAAAAAACAAAAAGAATAATCTAGGGTCATGTTTTTTGTATTCTTTCTTATTATGGGGACAAACCCTTAAAAAGAGTAGTTTTTACTGTTTTAAAGGTGTTTCAGAAATTTCTGACATTAAAATCATAATCAGTGACCCAAAAACCCCTGTACCTATTTTCATGAAAATTCATTTAATATTGCCCGAGATATTAACTTTTTTTATTTTTGGCCAAAAAAAATAGTTTGGCCAATTTTTACAGCGTTGTGGACCAAATCCCAGTAACCAAACTTGTTTAATTCTATATTTTGACACCTTTCTTGACAAATTTCAAAAGAATTTAAGTTGATCTGATTTGCCCAAAATAACTGCTTTATTTTACAAAAAAATTTACCTCCTTTCCTGTACTAGCAATGAAGATTGAATCAAAAGTTCTGAGTTTTGAGCTTTAAGTGCTCCAAAATAAGGAAGAAGTGCTCGTATTTCGGAGAGAAATTCGTTAAATATTCACTTTGAGGTAAAAGAAAGCCCGATATATGCAGCCAAAATCGTTGAATAAAAAAATGTAAGTTATATATACTTTTCTATCTGTTAGACTACCTGAAACTTAACCTAAACTTTAAAGGGTTTTTTTCAAAACCACTTTTTTTGAAACGTTTGTCACAAAATCTTAAATTCTTATTGGCCGATTTTCTTGAAAGTTAGCATGAATTTTCTCTATATATCCCTTTATGACAGGAATCAACAAAAAATTAAAAATTTTAATTTTTACTATTTTTAAAAATTCGGAAGAGTTAAAAAATAACTGAAAAAAACTTTTATATTTTTGTGAAACAGCCATTTTGCGAGATTTTTTTAGTTCCTGTCATAATGACATTTATACAGATAAAGAATCTACCATTTTTTTATTTTTCAGATGACC
The DNA here is from genome assembly GCA_019359885.1 of Listronotus oregonensis. Taxonomy (NCBI): domain Eukaryota; kingdom Metazoa; phylum Arthropoda; class Insecta; order Coleoptera; family Curculionidae; genus Listronotus; species Listronotus oregonensis. The sequence goes on from JAHBCN010000679.1 coordinate 26,932, forward strand.
AGAAGAGAGGGAATCGTGAAAAGAATGACACATTTTTTTTTCTCCCTCTACTTCAACATCATGTAACTTTGTGAAATATGTTTTTTCTTTTTGGATCCGGTATCGTTCAGCTTCGTTCGATTTGAATAAAATAAATATTACATTACATATTACAAAAGAACACATTTTGTTAAGTAGACTTCAGTAAGAAACAATCCGAAAATGCATTTTTGCAGAGAAAATAAACTTAAAAGTCGAAAAAATACTATGTTTTTAGGTTAAGTAAAAGGACCGAATTTGCGACCTTGTCGCATAAAAAAAGGATAAAAATTTATCTTTAAAACATTACACTAATTACAAAAAAAAGAAAATTTAAATAAGGTAATTATCTGGAAGTGTGGTCCACCCTGTTTTTGCCTATAAAAAATCAAAAAATTAAGATATCAGACATTGTTTTTCATTTGGTTCGACGGCGCATTTATGATAAAGATAATTTATAATTTAACGAGGAAAACCTAACGGCAACTAACCAGAACTAGGTAATAGTTTGGAAGTTGTTGTTTGTTAGTTCTGGTTAGTTTTTTCTATAAAAAAAACTTTATTTCTGGTAAAAAACAAGTTTTAATAATAACAAATTATTAAAAAACATCTGGCAACCTTACTTATTCAAAGAGGGAATCGTAAACAAAACGGCACCGTATCATCACTTTTTGTAGGTATTCTTTCTCACTTTTTTCATGTTAGTCATGTAAGTTACTTTAGTATATAGGAAATAAAGAAATTATTTTATTTTGTGATAATGGGAGTGAAAAATTATTTTTTTTAGATCTTATGTGTTTTATTATGGTGTAACAAATAAGTAAAAAAAATTATATCAAAATATTGCTGTTTAAAAATGAAGTTAAAGTTCACCGAAGCCTCGATGTTTTTTTGTTAATTCTTAAAATATAAATAAATGAATGATAAAAAAATTATAGCGAAAATGTTAATTGTTTATTTTTATCGACCGTCAAAAACGCCCGGGCTGCTAGACTAGAATAGGGGTATTCTAGTCTAGAAGCTGCTTTTACAGTTTGAAAGATTTCTTACGTGAAATTTTTCTTCATACAACTTTTTTACCCCTGTACGCGCACGTTTTGGTTTTTAAAATTTGCTGCAATTTTTCTTTCACGCAAGAATGACAGGCATTTTTTTGCTTTCGGCCTTCGGCTGTTTTAATGAATATTTAGTGATGTTTAAGAAACCAACCAATGTTTTTGAGTCTACTATGAACTTAACCTATTAAAGCGTCAAGAACAACTAAATAATTCACTTGTGCATTTTATTTTATACAAAAAATAATGAAATAAATGGTTTACACATTTTAGTAAGTTGGCACTACTCATTGTTAAATTAAATTTCTGTAAAAAAATTAACTAAATTACAGCAAGAAAATTGCAAAAACTAAAATTGCAGAGAGGAAAATTTTACACAAGAAAACTTTCAAACTGTAAACCACCTTTAGAGACTAATAAAAATACCTAGTAAAAGAATGTTTAAATTTCTTTAAACTTACCAACGATTTTTAAGCAAAAAAAAACGGAAAAAAAAAAATACAAAAAAAGAACGTAGCAAAGAGAGTTTTTCTATTTACTACTTTATCAATTTTTAAGTTGTAGTGCAGGCCTGTTTTGAAAAATTAGGAAATATATTTAGATTATGTGTGCCAAAGATAAGTGCAGTCAAATAAATAGTTTTTTGAATAAATTTATTATTTTTATATTTTTAATGATATTGCAAAGTGTATGTATAGTTCAAATAAGTTTTTAGTAAGTTTATTTAGATATAAGAGAAAATTTGTAAGAAATTCCTTGGATGATGTTGAAATGTGTTAAAAATACATCTAAATATAGGATGAAACACGCGCCAGGGGTAGAATGACGCCAAGTGGATGAAGAGAGTACTGGAGGCAGAAAAGCCTTCAGCACACATTAAATTCATTGTTGTCTTGTTCTGCTCTCGCCATATTAATTTTTGAATATTTCGGCAATACCTTCATTGTTTTTCCCAAAATCCGAGCAAGTACAACTATTTTTGCCTCACTCATCTATTTAACAAAACTTGTTTAAATGACTCGTTAAAAGATTAATAAAGGCCGCCAACATAAATAGGCTTTATTTATTTATAAATAATTTTTTCTTTGGTTAAAAAAGTTGGTGTTTAAGTTTAAAATAACTCTATTTGGCTAGTTTTTATTAAAAACTAAATACACCAGAAATATTATCCTAACGCAAAGGCATTGCATTGCATTGCTATTTTATAGGTCTGTTTCTTATTCAGAAATAGTTTACACTATTTTATACTTTTTGTACACATCCAGTCGTAAAACCTTTAATAAGAGCGCTTTAGGCAAAAAAGGTGCAAAATAATGTACACTATTTCTGAGAAAGAAAAAGACCTATTATTTTTTATTTTGGTATAATTGGACCTAAGAAGATGACTATGGGGTCAGATTTCAGTAAAAAATATGTTACAGTTGCTGTGGGACATTTTTGCTAGAAAATTCCGGTGGCATATATACAAAAAATATGATTTATGCCTAACATATAGTATTATTTCCTCATTATTATTACAAACTACTTTTCCCCTCCGCTGAGCGTCTCCCATGTTTAGATGCATTTTCCATCCTTTTTAATGCATTTTTCAGTAAAAATGTTGGACGATTTTCAGTCAATTTTATTTAGTTTCTAAATCTTTTAAAATCGGACCATTAGTGGACACTCCATGCGAATTATAAGATCATTAAAAATAATGCGAATATTAATATCAACAATTTAAAAACCTTATAACTTAAAGACTGAAGGAATTAAACAAATTACTTTTTTTTTGCTTTAAAACCAATCATCGTCACTAAAGAAGATCTTACTCGAGCAAAAAGTTGTTGGTTCTGCTTCTAATTGTTAATAAAAACTTTTCCAAAATTAAGCGCCGTACCCTTTTATCGTATATGAACTGTTGTATAACATACATATCATAAAATAATTCACTATTTAATAATCTCTGAGACCTGTACAAACAAAAATTCCCTCATTATACTTTGCATTAAATTTAGGATTTTTTAAGATGGATTGGATCAACGGACTTTTAAAAACACACCTTCTTTTTAACATCAATACACAACGAAAAAACTGCTATTTAAAAAATATGTCCCTTATTTTAAAGCCAAGCACTGTGGTGCCATTTCACGTCAACTATCCAATGTGAAATTGAAATGAAAAGTTGTTTATCGAAAAAAAATTAGCTGCGTACAGAGATTCGATAATTTTAGTTAAATCAAAAGGTTTGATGTTTAGACTTAATAAAAGAGCAGTTTAAAAATAATTATAGCATAGCATAAAAAATGGCAAATAATTAAAAAATATAGAATAAATGAAATTTTAAAGAATAGATACTTAAAATCACCTTATTTAATAGAAGTAAAAAAACCTATTAAAGTACTGGAAAATTTTCCGTACAACTTTATGGTTCCTTTTATCTGTTTTACGATAATATACAATGACGATTTGGACTGGCCCAGAAACAGATCCGAATTACACAAGTTTTAAAGGAAATAATATTCTTTATTTACCGGGTTTTTAAATAGATGCAAAAAACTATTTTTTTAATGCATTGAACGGTATTAGCAATTATTTCCGTGTCTAACTCTTTATCCATTATATAATATGTACACAAGTGCTGTTGCAAAAATGATATAGTTTTCCCATATATCCTTAAAACGTTACAAACATAATTCAAAATACAAGTAGGTAGACCACTAAACCAAAAAAGGATAAAATATCGAAAAAAATCTCATTTTTACTTTATTGTGCGGGCGATACCTATCTGGGCACAGCAGCAGATATACGGGGCGGCAATTATAACCGAACTGGGCACAGGACTTGATAGGACTTAGTTCTTCATAGCAGATCTGTGCCACAGCAGATAAATACTTAATACATAATATATTAGCGCATTTTCCGGTAGCCTTTGACCATCTATATATTATGTGGGAAATATATTATTTTTAATCACCAATAAAATTAAATCTATGGAACAAAAATAAAAGTTTGTTTTCTTAATAAATAAATCATCACCGTATATTATGTCCAACAACATGCTTTTTAAATCGTAAACCTGTGTTCCCAAAATTGTAGGTCTGCCTCCATATAAGTTATATTTCCTATAAGCAAAATAATAGGACCATCCATATATATATATATATATATATATATATATATATATATATATATATATATATATATATATATATATATATATATATATATATATATAAACTAAAAAAAAAATAATTTTAGGACAAATCCTTTTAATAAATACAAGTAGCAAATTGATTTTAAATTAATACTTATTACTAAAATTTCCAACGTTGTTACTAGCGAAGATTTATTGACAATAAATTATTAAAGCTGAGCACTTTGCCTGCTTGTTCATTGGCGGGGTTTCATAGCGTGGTCACAGATTTTTTGTTTTTAATATATTGGGACCACTTGAAGATTTAAAGGTTTGGAAAAAAGAGGGAAGTCTTTTGCAGGCTGTAGGTTTTACAGTCTAGATACTAGGAATGAAGAAACAAACACAGTGGGAAGTTTGAGACCAATGAGCTGACAGCATAGATGGAGAAAGCATTTCATTCATAAACGCATTCGAGAGCTGCGCCCAACATGGTTTTGTATAATAATATTGGCGATAGAATGGTAAAGGCATAATTTGTATTTACTTGTAAAATGATAATCCAGGAATCATATCCGTCACTTTACACACTTGGCACTGCCTTACCATTTTAATTTATTAAAAGTACTTACACAAAACTAAAATTTATACAATTGTCTCAAAAATTACCCAAACAACAAAAAACATTTAAACTAAAACGCCATATTGAATGTGTCATCTGTCGAGCGAAGCTGAAGGTGGCGGAAGTACGCTTCTACGAAAAATCCGCTGTTGTCACGTTGTCACGTTTTCGCGCCTTTATTAGTAGCTGTCCAAAAAGAAAATATTATTTTGACATCACTTTTCTGAGTTATACTTTATAGTAATAAATATAACAAATATTAGTCACAGTTTAAAATACAATAGTAGAGCTTATTTTGATGTAATTTTAGGAATAAATTAAGTAAAATTTAATCATAATATACTATCAAGTAAATGAAACAGAAAGATACTTGGCAGCCACGCTTTACGACAAAATAGTATCAGTAGTAACCATTTTCCCGGGTTTTGGTGGATTTTATTGTTTCGAGTACAGCTAGGCAGAACCTTAGAATGTGCGTTTATGATGCCACGCTTATGCCAAATCGATGCTTTCTCCAGGTAAACTAACAGCTCATTGTTTGGAACCTCTGCAGATGAACTGTAGAGGGTTGTGGTTCGCAATGCGAGCGCATTTTCTAATTTAAAGAATAAAAAAAATAGATAACGTTGATTGAACTTGATTTTTATTGATATATCGATACGTTATTTATGGATTAAGTACATATCTTAAAAAATACTATACCCACGTAGTTAACTGTCCCTTTGGATTTAGAATCTTTAATACACCAATATTAAGCAGTTAAAAAGGCGGATATAACACTAATGACACCCTTTTCCCCAAATTTTCACCACCTTTACCCCGTCCACCACCCCTTTTATATTCACTGACGAGTGTGGCATTAAATCAACACATTACAATGGAAAAATGCCATCGATGACGGCTAAATCTCGACTCCATCTTTTGGACTATTAGGTTTCTTAATAAAATTTTATAGTATACGTGTGACATTTATGATACTATTAAATAAAAAGTGAAATAAATTACATAGCTTTCATTGGTGGGTAATATAATATTAATTAATATATATATATATATATATATATATATATATATATATATATTATATAAAATATATATATATATATATATATTGTATATATATATATATATATATATATATATATATATATATATATATATATATTTATATTATATATATATATATATATATATATATATATATATATATATATATATATATATATATATATATATATATATATATATATATATATATAATATACATAACATAGTTTAAAAGTTATGTCTAAATTAATTTAAAATTAAAAAAGGGGTGGGTTTTGCAAAAACGCTCGGACCCGTCGATTTTTATTTCAAGTTGCGCATTTTTGTACGTGAAGTTTGTAATAAGGGTTGCTCAAAAATAAATTTCGACCATCAACTTATCGAAAAAAACACGGCCGAACATTATTTTAAGGTACCTTTCCTGAGAATTTTTAAAACCGAGCAAAATTCCATTCATTTGTGTTTTTTTTTAAAGTTGCCTGGTGACCTTTTTTATAGAAACTGTAGACAGTTTTTTACCCCCAAACAGATATTGTCAATGTATGAGCAAAGTTGCGGTTTTCACAATGGTGAAGTTAACGGAACGAGAAAAAATAGAAATTCTGTGCATGGTTGGGTTTGGTGATAGAGCACGTACTCAAAGAGAAGCTGCTCAATTAATCAATGAAAGCCATCCTGATCGTCCTCCGATATGTCAAAAGGTGGTGAGTAGAATAGAGGCTAAGTTTAGAGAATTCAGTCATGTTAGAGATCTGCCGAAATCTGGTCGTCCTGCTCGGGGGATGAAAATGAACAACTTGACGTTTTGGTTTCTTTGAAAGAAAATCCATGCACTCCCCCTGTCGCAGATTGGGGCCAATTTTACACATGGTGAAATCTGTAGTTCACCGAATAGTTAAAAAGCACAAATATCACCCATATAAAGTTATTCCAGTGCAAGAGTTATTTGATGACGATTTCGATAGGCGAAATGAGTTTTGTGAACGCTTGCAAAACATGTGCAATCTAAATAATAATTTCGTAACAAATATTATTTTTTCCGGTGAAGCCACGTTCTGTTTGAATGGTAGTGTGAACAGACAAAATTGTCGATATTGGGCAACAGAAAATCCGCATTGGATGATGGAGGTGAATACCCAGTACCCTCAAAAACTAAATGTGTGGTGTGGAATAGTGCGCGGAAGAGTAATAGGTCCATTTTTCTTTGAACAGACTTTAACGTGACAAGTATATCTCGATTTTCTTTAATTTGAATTAGTTCCAGCAATACTAGCTTTATTTTCAAATCCATTGGACCCAGGCTATTCTGACGAAGAACTAATTTTCCAGCAAGATGGTGCTCCTCCGCACTATGCTGCCACTGTGCGTACATATTTGGATGAAACCTTTCCCAATCGGTGGATAGGAAGGAGAGGACCCATCGAATGGCCTGCTAGGTCACCTGACCTAACACCAATGGACTTTTTTTTGTGGGGATACCTCAAGACGAAGGTATTTGTTAATAGGCCAAATAATCTAGACGCCTTGAAACAAAGAATTTGCAGAAAAGTGCGCGCCATAACTCGGAAAATGATTGAAAATGTGCAACGAGAGTTTATTGATCGTCTTGGATATTGTCAAATCGTGAATGGCAATCATTTTGAACATTTAATTTAATTTTTGTTCTTTTTTTTATTTGTTACATGAATCTTGTTTTTTACGATAACTGTTGACTTTAGGTATAGGACATGATGCATAAAACATACGTAGAATTCCACGCGAAATTCAAAAATGAAATAAAAAAGAGGTGCTTTAATTTGAAAAAATAAAGTTGATGGTCGAAATTTATTTTTGAGCAACCCTGTATATACAAACTTCACGTACAAAAATGCGCAACTTGAAATAAAAATCTATGGGTCCGAGCGTTTTTGCAAAAAACCCATCGCTTAATTTTAAATGAATTTAGACATAACTTTTGGGACGCACAGTAAATATATATATATATATATATATATATATATATATATATATATATATATATATATATATATATATATATATATATATATATATAAATTTTAATTTATATTTATTTAAACGTAAAGTATCTTGTTACAAAGTTCAGAAATCTGCGAAAAAATTTGGACAGATAATAGGTGTTAATAATACTTTTTCTAAAAACAATTTGTAACAGAGATATGAATTCACAGTACCCAATTTTAATTAAAAGGTTCTTGTATGAAAAACAGTACCCTTAGGTTTTTGTATTATAGCTATATATTTTAATAACATAATACTGCTAGATTTGTAACAGCAACTAAACCGAAGCCAAGCCTGAGTACGGATAAACCCACAATGCATAAAGACACAAAGATAAACGAGTTATCATTATACGGTTACCTTTACCTACCTTAATTATTTAACAATCCATCAATTTACCATGTAAATATGTTAAGTAAATAAGACAATACATTAATAATTGACTCTGGGTAAACACCAAACGTATATGTATATCTTATCATTAATGCACCTTGTGTCATTTTTTTTAAATATGCTAGAATAGTAGTACCATAGTAGGTAGATAGTGGCGATAGTGGGGCGTGAATGGCAAAAGTGGGGTAAGTCAAAAAATGTGAAAATTAAGTTAATGTATGTTAAACAATAATTTAAATTATAATTCTAACTTTCCTTTAAAACATTTTGACCGTTCTGAAAACTTTTTAATTAATAAAGTTTCCGGAATTGCTGGAACGTTTTAAAGGAAAATTTAAATTATTTTAATTATTGTTTAAATTACATTAACTAATTTTTCACATTTTTGACTTGTCCTACTTTTCCCATACATGCGCTAATTGTTAAAAAAATCATTTTCAGCACAGGAAAAAAAAATAATGGGAAAGCAAATCTAAGCCAATCATTGGAGTGTCGTTATTAATAATATATAGGGTGCTCCCTATTTATTGGTACATAAAAAATAATGGTTTTCTTCCACAAAAGAATTGGGATTTAACCATACCTACTTATATCCAAATATTAATATTTACTAAGACACAGGGTGTCAAAGTTAAAAATTCATTTTTGTTTTTTGTAATAACTTGAAAAAAAGCAAACGTTTGTTTACAAACTTTAGCGTTTTGATTTCCTTAGGACAGACAAGACATTTTTTTTGAAAATTTTGGTCATAATTTTTTAGTGCCCTGCTGTATTTAGATCTTCAATGAAAATAAAACTTTTTCTATATTTAGTTCGTTAAAAAGATAAACTACACTTACCGACATAAAGTTCGGGACACCCAAAATTTAGATCATAATTAATGTATGGTAACTTTTTCTTCCATAGTCCAATTTAAATCTTTTTTCTTTATTTTTTTTTAATAAAGATAACTGTTTTGTTTGTAATTATTTTTTTTTAATTTTTTAAAAAATACTGTTTACATGTTGAAATATACAAGAAAATAAAAAAGTAAATTTTTTCTCTTACGTTTGTAACACGTTGTAAAGTAATTTTGCAATGTAAACTACACTATATATGCTTTTCTGCAGAGTTTGGTTCATTTTTAACATTTTGGTGTTTTATTCTTCTCGGTATCGATATCGGTTTAAGAGATATAAATTTTTGAAATAAACATTACACTTTTTAATTAAGTCTATTTTTAGTTAAAACAGAGAAGCTCTGGTCCAGTTGTTGGTCTTATGGCCCGTAAACTAACTTCATTAAGGCCCGGTTGTACAATGGACGTTCAACCGAAGTTCACGCTGATCATCGGTTCAACGGAAAAAACTCGTTGTACAAAGCCGGTTCAGACGGTGAATGGGTTGATCTTGAACGTCCGAATTTGGGCGTTCAAGACGAGTTCAACTCCTTTTAGTAATTTTTAACCTCACTCTTTTGACAGATCACCTTGGGTTTTAAATATTTTGTTTTTATATTTTTAAAGTTGATACTTATTCAGTTTTTATAATTAGAAATGGATCTTGTATGGAAAGATATGACCTGATATGACATACGACAAAGATTTTGTAGAATAACTTAATAATGTTGCGCACTCTCGAGCCGCATAAGTATACAGAAATAGTCCAGAGCATTTCAACATTTGGAATAACAAATAATTTAAGGCCAGATTTAGGTTGAAGAAACAAGCTGTGAGATGCACTAACACCTACTAAAATGGTATGCATTGCTTTACGATTTTTAGCCACTGTGAGTTTTTTGCAAGTTGTTGGAAATTTTGGAGGTATTGACAAGTTAACGGCAAGTCGAAAAATAGACAGAACCCAATAATGACCGGGTTGTTAGGCCGTTTTTTAACTTGGATGATTATGAAGCCAAAGAAGCAAAACTAAATTTTCGTTTTGCCCAGCAAGACATTCCAAGACTAGTTGCTGCCCTGCGAATTCCAGATCAAATCAGAACAGTATCAGGACATTTAGCAACAGGTAGGTTAAAGCAACAGAGCTTAAAATTTTTAGTCACACCTTATGTTTGGTTTTTATAAGCACTCTTAACCGATATTGTAGGTACATACTTTTACTTTATTTTTTTATTTGCAGGAATAGAGGGATTATGTATATTTCTTCGAAGGTTAGCATACCCAAATCGTTTGTGTGACCTAGAAATGTGTGACCTAGAAAATATTTTTCAAAGATCTACCGCTGCACTGTCTGAGATTTGCACTTTTGTAAATATGCATATCTATAGAAATTTTAGCCGTCTCCTAGAAGATATAGGAAATTTAAACTGGATGAATCAAAACCGTTTGCAACTGTATGCAGATGTAAGTATTTTAGTAAACTTTTTTATTTTCTTATTGATATAAACAAACAAAATTGCATTTAAAGTTTTATTGAATAAGCACCACATAAAAATTAAAAGCTTCTCTAACACCACACTAAACAATTTTATAAACTGCTGATAAAAAATATGTGAGTACCCACTAGTATATCCACTGTTATAATTAAATATTGTTTTTTCTTTAAGGCTATATCAGCCAGAGGTGCTGCCATTCAAAACTGTTGGGGATTTATAGATGGTATGGCAAGACCTATATGCCGACCTTCAGAAGACCAGGAAGAGTACTACTCTGGTCACAAACGCCATCATTGCGTAAAATACCCGGCAGTTGTTGCTCCAGATGGCATCACTACTAGCCTTATAGGAGCATTCCCAGGTCGACGCCATGATGCCGGTATTTTAAGGGAATCCGGATTGTATGAGCAATTGGGAAAAACATACAAGATTTCCTGATGGTAGGCACTATGTAATATTTGGTGACCAGGCATATGGACTAAGAGAGCTTCTGTTATGTCCGTTTCCAGGTCAGGGTCTTAATGAAGACCAGCAAAATTTTAACACATCTATGTCTGTTGTCCGACAGGCAGTGGAGTGGAGTTTTGGAAAATTATATCAGAATTTGCATTTCTAGACTTTAAAAAGAATCAAAAGTTACTATTTGCAAGACATAGAAGCAATGTATATTTCAGCAAACATACTAATAAATTGTTATATTTGTCTGTATGGTTGTCAAACTGCACAGTTTTTTAATATCGAACCCATAACTTTAGAGCAGTATCTTAATTAAATGTTTTAAGAAAGTGGTACTTTGTTTTTTAAATATTTTTCAGATAAAAGAGTTCAAGAACAAAACCTATTTTTAAGTTATGACTATGTTGTAGCTGTAGTTGTAGAAACTAATAATAATAAAAACGAAAAAGATATACATTATGGTTTTATTTAAACTAATTATTACATTTACAGGTTTTTTTTAAAAATATATTAATTATGTTTTCTTGTCTCTCAACATGTTCTTTAAATTTTTTTTTCCTCTATTTCCAAGTTTATTTTTTTTTCTTCTATGTTCAGTTTCTGTTCTTCCAACTGTAACTTCTTTTGTTTCAAACTCTTGTAAAACCAATTTCGTTCCTCAAGATCTGCTTTTCTTGCTTTTTCCTCTTTCTACAGCAAGTTTATTCTCTTCGAGGGCTACTTTTCTTGACTCCAGTTCCATTTCCTTTTTCTTTATTTCAATTTGTTCCCTATCATATTTTTCCAGATACGCCAGCCCTTGTCTCTGGGCATTTACTTTTCGTGTTCTAGATCTTACTGGACCTAAAAAAAAATTGTTATTAGTGGCCATTATTTAATTTGAATTGTTCACTGCTTAGATAAGACTCCGATTAAATTATGTAAATAAAAATATATAACTTTTAATGAAATTACTTAGAATTTTTTGAGGTTTTTGCTGGTGTGCTGGCAGATACACTCGGAGTTGACGTTTTGATGTTTTTTATTGGAGTCACTGGTACAGGATTCCAATTTGGTTTAGGAGAAGTCAGCATTAATAAATTTTCCTTGTTACAGTCAGCAACTACCTCTGAGTCTACAAAAGAAATTCCCATTTGTTGTACACTTAATGGACCAAACTATATAGTGATTAACTTTTAAAAAAGTAGGTACAGTTTTTAGATTTAAACTCTTCTGTGCGTCAGTTTTCTTGCAACTTAACAGTCCATTTATGAAACTATTTAATAAAGCTTTAGATAATCAGATATTTAAAATTTGACAGAATATTATTGAATCGCATTATTAAAAATGATGTCAAATGTCAATCAATAAACAGTGCATATAATGCAGGATTTTTCTTTGTTATAAACTATGACGCGGGAAAAGGTAAAAAGTAAAAACTGTATGTCAATAGTTACATAAAATTTAAAAGTTGTTAGAAACTTAAAATCACTATTCCTCTTTAAAAACTAAAAAACATTGCTTACCAACATCTAAAAATTCCCTCCTGAGACTCCTGAACATTATTTTCATTCACCACTTCACATTCCATGAAATCTAAAAATAAAAGTAATGTTTATATAATAGATAAGATAATGAAGTGTAAATAAATCAATAAATTATCTTCTCATTATAGTGTAGTTTATTTTACACAAAACCGAAAAGCCAAGGAACAGATCTAATATTGGAAAATTAATTTTGTTTGTAAAAAGTAAATAAAATAGTAGTTAATTTTTTTTAACTTACAGGAATGATCATTAAAAAAAGGCTTCTCGTGATCCTCAATGTTTTCTGGAATGTTTTCCACAATGATTTCTGATGGCTGCACATTGGAGACTATTGAGGCCCACATATTACGAGCACTTTCTCCTTCTTTTGATCAAGTTTTTTTTCGTAAAATCTTTGATTAGGTTAAATTCGTGGCAATTTTCTTCTCTTCTTTTTTTTTGTGGGCTTTGCAACTGATAGTTCAGGTAAACCTGTAGTGGTACAACACTCAAAATTCTGAACTGGGTTCAACAGTGAACTGCAGTTCAAGAAAACTTGTGTTGAACCATTGTTTGTACAACTGGGCCTAAGTCTTCTTCTCACTGTTATTTCATTGACAGCAACTTGACGAACTATTAAAACCCATGCCGATCTCCAAAAACTGAGACTTTAATGAAGCTATCATCAAGGGCGGAAGTAGCACAATTTCTTCCAGGTCCAGGTCTTTTGCCATAACTTCCAGTCTCACGAAACTTTGCAACGGCTCTTCCCACGCTAAATTTTGTAAAACCCAGCATATCCGCCACTTCTCTACCTTCTCAACATCATGAAGAGCAACGTCTCTAGCTGAATCTTCGGATGACAAAGCGATCGTAAAATAAAAAATAAATTTGAAATTCACTTACAAAACGTTTCAGATGCTCGAAATAAAACTGTTTGACAAATGCAGAATACGTTTCCAAGAAAACCTAAACAGTTCAAAAAACTTAACACTTTTTAATAATTGTTGCAAAAAGTGTAATGTTTATTTCAAAAATTCATTTCTCTTAAACCGATATTCATACCGAGAAGAATAAAATATCAAAATGTTAAACTTAAACCAAACTCCACAGAAGAGCATATCTAGTGTAGTTTACATTGCAAAATTATTTACAGATGATCGAGTGATCGCGTTGTTAAATTAGCAATGGACTTAGCAATTGTTAAAAGTTAACAACGGTTTAGAATGTTTAACAAAACGTCATTGTCAGTGTTATTCAATGATTTTAGTAGGCAACCTGTCAAAATCTGACATTTTGTTAAACATTTTAAACCGTTGTTAACATTTAACAATTGCTAAGTCCATTGCTAAATTTAACAACGCGATCATCACTCGGCCGAGAGTGTTACAAACTTAAGAGAAAAAATATACTTTTTTATTTTCTTGTATATTTCAACATGTAAACTGTATTTTTAAAAACTGAACAAAATTAATTAAAAACGAAACAATTATCTACATTTTGAAAAAAAAACATTGCAATCGGAGTATGGAAGAAAAAGTTATCATACATTAAATTTGGTCTAAATTTTGGTTGTTCCGAATTTTATATCGGAGAGTCAAAGCCGCCCCAAGTCACCATTTTGGAGATATTTGCTTTTCAATAATTATTCAGTGCGCTCGTTCAAGTTCAAAAATGTTGTTTGTTACCTACAAATTAACTTTCATATGGTAATTAAACATTTAAAACAGCTAGTTGGTCACCGTCTTGCAGATATTTGCATTTAAATTGTTCAGTGCACTATTATCCATTGCTGTAATTTGCAAATGAAAATATTTTCTTTTAAATGAAAACACAATTTCTTTTAATATAGTATTTTTAACTGAAAAGGCAACGTTCACACGTAGAGGCGTCTTTAGTTTTAGAAAAAACCTGCATGGGAATTAGAATTTCCCATTTAGTATCCGAAAGTCATTTCCAACATTAATTTAAAATTGACGTTTAGTGTGGTGTAACGCATAACTGATCATAATTTATTGGGTCCGTTTAAACTCCCACTTAATTTAAGCAGCAAACTCTATCTAGATCTAGATTTTCTAGAAACGTAATAACCGATTTTTTTAGTGACTTTCTCTAGACATGTCGTATGAGACTAACCTACTCATTTTCCTGAACTCTGGAGAAGTCGTAGGACCCAGATATCTTGGCCGGCGCAAAGTCTCGATTTTAATCCGCTTGATTTTTGTATATTGGGGTACATGAGGTTGCTGGTTTAAACAAAAAATAGTGAATACTAGAGAAGAAGATGTTGAGTGAATGCTACGAAACGAAGAGGTGTTTTTTTTTTAAATTAAGCAAATTTTAGCAAAAGGACTTTTAAGGGTATTAAGTGAATAAAAATGGTATCAACAACTTAATTGTATGTATAATTTACCAAAAAACCTTTATTTGCCATGTAAAAGGTAATTTGTAAAAGGTACCAAAAAATATATATTTTTAAACCTGAACTAACGTACTGAATAGTTTAAAAGCAAATCTCTACAAAACGGTGACTTTGGGATACTTAAATGTAATATACCTTTGTAACGTTATCAATAATATTAAGTATTATAAATAATTAAAAACTAAAATACATTAAGGCACAAAAAAATCTTGAGTTAATATTTATACAAAAATTGCCGCAGATAGCATCAAAATTTCACAAAAAATAAATTTCTTATCCTAAAAAAATCCCAAACGCTAAATTAAGTAAAAAAATACGTATTTTTTGTAACAAAAAAAATAAATAAATTTTTAACTTAGCCCTATTTTAGGTAATATCAATTTTTGAAATGATTAAATCCTATATTTTTGCCTGATGTTTTCATGTACCATTAATAGGAGGATCCCCTGTATACAGCAACATATTATAACAATGCTGTGCAGTTTGTGATAAGTGGGTTAATTCATGTTCTAAAATTGCCAAGCTAGTTTTTATTAATGGGTTTAGATTGCTGCTTGTGGTCGCAATATATGGAATTGTCTAAGCATATAAAAACAAATGGTCATTTAAAGTTTTGTTGGGGGTCAAAACAAATTTCCAGACCACAAAAATATTATTTCAATATTTATGGCTTTTAAAAAATGTGACCACAATATGCTACATAAAAAATAATTAGTTAGTGAGAAGTAATTACAGCATCAGACAAAAATTTAGAGGGATTTTCCAATTGCCTCTTCAATTATAAAACGCAACAGATGTTACGCCTTTAAATTATGTTTATGTGCCACATCTGCAAAAAATGTGTATTGGCTATATTAAGAATTTATTGACAGATAAGAGTAAAATACTTATTTCTTGAGTCGTATATTTGAAAGTGGGTAATAGATCAATATGGCTTAATATTCCTGGCTTTTGATCGTATTACAAGTCATAAAAATAAAATTTATTCTTCTTGGGCTTTTTGGTCAATTTTTAAATTTTAAATTAATAAATTCAAAAAATTGCTTTGATTGACGTTTCGGTTTATTCTTTACAAAACCATCATCAGAATCTTTTGTTTTTTACAAACATTATACTTTTTTAAAAAACTAATACTTAGAACTAGAACTACTTTTTGCTTTAACACCCTACATTTTGAGAGTTTAAGATGAATTTCATCTTGATGTCTAAATTTAATAATATTAGTCTACAGACTCTTTTAAATTGGTTTGACAGCTACTTGATCTGACTACTATCTGAGGAAGTTGTAAATAACCATGGTGTTTCACAGGGAAGCATTCTGAGTCTGATATCTTTAATATTGTATACTAATGACATTCTGGGTGCTGTAGAGTCAGAGGGTGTCAAAATTCATCTGTTTGTACATGATACTTTGGTACTTGGACTCTGACGAAATTAGTTTTTAAAATAAATAATGCACTAAACAAGATTTACAAAGTTAGAGATCGAACGCTGTTAGAACAACACCGATACGTCACGGTCTCATATGGCAAACTGATATGAGACCGTGACGTATCGGTGTTGTTCTAACAGCGTTCGATCTCTACGTGTACAAATCTTTTAAGTGTAGCAACTAAAATATATGTTAGTAGCCACCGAGAGAGTTAAAATATACTTTGCTTGGAACAACCTTTTTATTCAAATGGAAGGTAGTACCAATAAACTAATTTAAAAAATGAAATATCTAGGCGTCTTAGGGGATGATAGACTAAGATCTCAAGATCATGCAAATTTTATTGTTTTTTAGTTGAGCGATTCTATAAACTATTTATTACAGTGTTTATCTTGTCTCTCCTTTTGGTCCAAGCTTACAATAATACATTGACAATTAATAATTGAGCAACTATTTTATAGATGCTTAATAAAAAATGAATTGAATAGATATTGTGCTGCTCCTGTATCAGTGCTTAGACAGTTTCAGATTACTTTAAATATTGTGTTTTAGTGTTTATATTTAAAACTTAATTGGATACTTTTCCTTTCTATCTGGTGAATAATTTGATTGAAAATATTTTTTAAAAATGCCAAAATTTCCAATTTTTAAGGGTTTGGATCCTTTTTAGTACCCGTAAGTTGTCTTAGAAGTTAAAGAATGCCAATTTACTTTTAATCTTAAAACATGACTTAAGACCTATCTTCTACGAAAGAGTGCAATATTCTGTAAAGTGTATTTTAGCTGTTTAATTTTTTGTTTGTTTTAGGTGTTACTTTGCTGACCCAAAATTATATTATTTTCGTTTTTGTGTATTTTCATCGTTTTGATTTAAGTATTTATTTCTCTCGGATTTTACATGTTTTTGGTTTTTATTATAGGTACTTTATGATTCCGACTCGAATGGGATTTTGTGACTCGAGTCACTCGAGTCACTCGAGCAATTTTACTATCTAACTCGAGTTGCAAGTTTGCAATTTAAGTAAGATTTCTTTTAGCAATTTTAAACAAATAACCTGTATTATTGATATGATAGATAATAGACGATTTCGCCACGTTTTGGTGGAACGTGGAACAGCGGCTGGGAGAAGTGTGTAAACAAAATTCCTTTAAGTTTTATTTGTACGTATTTCTATAGAGTGTGAAATAAAAATTCAACAACGGGTGACAATTGTGGGAAGCTAATTAATAATGAAAAGGAAGAGAAGAGCTGTTATTTCTTTTCTAACACTCTATTTATTAACAATGTTTATACATAAATAAATATACCTTTTGAAGGACTGGTGGCTATAAACTACAGAAATCTTGTTGTTCCAAACGTATAATTTCTAAGGAACTGATATGTTCCGGCCTAATTCCTTTTGAAGATACCCGTCCTGCCAAAATTGCCCGATTGATATAATCGATTGAAAAGGCATCATCTAAAAATGAATAACAATAATGATCACTCTTTTTGGGATTGAATTTAGGGACTACTTAGTATTTGACCAAAAAGGAGGTATATAAATAAAAATCATTACTAACCTCTTAATAACAATGAGCAGATTTCATTGTTCTCAAAAACGTCAATGTATGATTATTAATTAGGAACGTCACACCGTTTTTATAACTTTTATCGGTACTCTTTTCAACAAATTGATAACAAAAAATAAATAAACAAAGAACCAAAATAGCTAGCCAATCAGCTTCCAAGTTAAACAAAGATAGCAAGCTACCAAAATCAACTAACCGTGCTTCAAGCTTGGTATGTGATTTGACAGACCAAAACAGATACCAAAATCAAATCTTGTGACGTCATCGTATTTCGTCCCGAAATCGGTTGGTACATTTCTATGACCAACCAAAAGTACCTACTAAAACGTGGCAAAATCGTCTAAGTATAAATGTAAAATAGAGTCGTGAATTGACATCTAGTTGCAACAGACTCAACTCGATGCACCGAGTTGACTCGGTAACTCAAGTGCATAGAGCCTCGAGTGACTCGAGTAAAAACAGGGCTCGAGTCGCATCACTACTTTATGATATGACATATTTTAAAACTTTAATGTAGTCGTTTCTTGTTGCTATTTTATATCTTTTGGTCGTGAGTCACATTTTGAAATAGTTTAAAGTTGGTGTAAATTGCTTCTTTTCAGTTTTGCTATTTTATAAGCAGGTTAGTTCTGGTATATATAAGACCAGAATTAACTTTTTCTTGTGGTAGACCGCGAAGGTCTAAGCCTAATTTGAGCGTACCCTATGTGTCTTAGAAAAAGTTAGTATATTGAAAACCCACACTTACACTGGACAATACCTATACCAGAATTATAATCATTTCAACTGAAAGAAACAAGGGGTCAAGCTTCGGTAAACGAGGAATAGTATAATAGTCCAGTAATTACCACTTAAAGACAGTTGTAGACACATACTAACCGAAACGTTGTGTACCCATTAACAAATGAACGATGGAAGTCCAAGATTCTAGTGGTAATAAATCCATAACATTGTCTTGTCATCACCGTCACATTAGATTATCGGAAGTCAAATAAGACGTACTATCCATTGTACAATCAGACAGACTTTATAATCACATTAAAATGTCAAAACACTTTTACAGCACTACCAAATGGCAGGGTGAGTTTCTTTTTTGCTCTCGAGACTAAAAATCATAGCTAAAGCTAAGAAAGCTTCATCCGATATGAGGTTATGTAGATTTAAAAATATGAATTCAACACGTAACCTTCGGGTCGTTTTAAATGATATGTAAGAACGATAACAAAGATAAAAGAGCAAATCAAATAAATTTAAGAATTTAATTGCATGGGGTGTAAAGAACAGAACAAAAAAAGGCATACGTTTTTTAAGGTTACATTACAACGAATTTTCTTTTTTTTCCACCATGATGACTGAAAGTTGCCAAAAAAATCCAGAATTGACCTCAATAATGTAGACTTTTTTTAAAAGGAATAAACATTAAATAATTCGCGGTAATTCCATTTAATAAAAATGGGCCTAAGGGGAACTATTACCATCATGCAGTAATGCCATTACCTCGTACAATCACTGCACATTATATTCGGCCCCATCTCGTAAATAAGATAAGTCGTAGTACCTCCATTCCTGGCGTATGCATCACAATTTTTAAAGTAAACACCATCCCCGCGCTCTCTCCGATCTCCGCACGGCCCATTCGATGTATAATCAGTCTTTGTTTTTGTGCGTATCGAATCACATCGATGGTAAAAGTATATCGCGTTCGCTATAAGCTTGTTTGTTTGTTTTTTAAATTAGATACCGATAAAGTGAGTGTTGAGTGCCATTATGCCTAAAGTTTCGAGAAAAAGAAAACGCAGTGTTTCACCTGTGAGTAATGCAAGAATTCTTAAAACCTTGGAGAGCCTGGAAAAAAGGATGAAAAAACTTGAGCGCAAAAAGCGCAGAAAATATTCGAGTTCGGAATCTGATGAGTCAGATCAACGATCAGAGCTTGACTCGGAGCAAAATTCGTTTAGCAGCGAGTCCTCGGCGGAAGAAGGGGAAGAAATAATTAATAAAGGTAATAAATATTGGTGATCATTTATGATAATGAGAATGTTAGACACTAGTTGGAAAAGAAGGCAGTACATACTGATTATGATGTCAGTAGTGGATGGTTTGCTTTTGAATTTTTCATGTTTATGATGACATGAACAAAAACCACTGTTATACAAAAACTGATTATGTTATCAGTTTAGTATTTTTTCATGTTTATGATGACATGAACCAAAAAACCACTGTCGTGCCTAAACTGATTATGTTATCCATTAGCATTTTTTTTTTTTTCATGTTTATGATGACATGAACCAAAAAACCACTAGTATGCCTTGACTGGACTCTGTTGTCAGTTCTCGCCAGTCAATGATATTAAGTAAAGGGAATTCCCTTTTTTTTCAGGGGACTCAGCGAACGAAGCAGGCACCACATCAAACCATCCGAGTCTACATTCCGACATCTTGTCGCTATTGGGTTCGGAGGTTAATACGGACATTCAATATAGTGCTCCCATTCACCCGAATGTGGGAGACCGATGGTTACACATTATAAAGATGGGGTTAGATGCAGAAGGAAAGCTTGAATTAATTAAGAAATATCCTTCGCCCGAAAATGCAAAACATTTTGGGACCCCAAAATTAAATCCATTGGTCAAGCATGCCGCTGTTGACTCGGTCATAAACGAGATGAACGCCTCGTGAGTCAACAGGCTCAAATTAGTGCAAGTCTCTCGGCTATAAGTAAAGCAATTACCAGCTTGTTAAATAAAGAAGGGGGAGAGGATAGCACGGGCAATAAAGATATTATTGAACAATTAAGCGACGCAGGCCGCCTCTTAGCTGACATTCATCATATATTTAGCATGTCCAGAAGAGACCTGGTGTCCCTAAACTTGAATAAGGATCTAAAGGACCTCTTATGGAGTCAAAAATAGATGAATGGTTGTTCGGGAAGATTTAAGCGAAAGGCTTAAGATAGCAAAAGATCTACAAGTTTCTTCTAAACAATTATTAACCGCAAAACAACCTCCCAAAAGACGAAGGGAAATTTAAACTGGAAAGGTCCACCCAAGAATTTTCGGGGAGCCAGGAGGGGGACCGTACAGTCAAGCTCCCACGAACCCCAAGTTCACCGTGAAGCATCGGTCAGGACACCAGAAACCGGGCCAAAAACATCCCAAGTACCGGGACGAGTGGGGAGTCGACGTCATTAGTGGTAGGTAATACAGCAGGAAGGCTTAAACACTTCTATAAAAATGGAGTTTTTACCCAGGACAAGCGTATTTTGTCCTGGGTGAAAGGTGTAAAAATTCCTTTTACAAAAAGACCAAAACAACTTTTATCCCGAAACAACCTAGATGGTCATCTAGCGAATTGGAAATAGTAAAAAAGCTATCAATAAATTATTAAAATCAGGAGCCATATCCCGTGTTCAACCTTGTAAAGATCAATTTATTTCGAGCATTTTTACTATTCCAAAACCAGATGGCTCGACTAGGCTTATTTTGAATCTTAAAAATCTAAACCGTTTTATAAAAGATGAACACTTTAAATTAGAGGATCAAAAGGTGGTATCCAATATAATTACACAAGGATGTTTCATGTCAAAATTAGATTTAAAGGACGCTTACCTTTTGATCCCTATTCGACAACAGGATAGAAAATACCTGAGATTTTATTTTCAAGATATGGTTTTTCAATATAATTGCCTTTGTTTTGGTATCAATTTTGCGCCGATGCTTTTTACAAAATTGATAAAACCTATAATGTATTTTTTGAGAAGCAAAGGTTACGTATCAGTTGTATACTTGGATGATTTTTTGCTTTTGGGGAATTCTTATAAAGATTGTTTAGAAAATGTCAAGGAAACTATCAACATTTTAGTTAAATTATAATAAGAGTTCACTAAAACCACAGCAAATATGTAGATATCTAGGTTTCGAATACAACTCTGTGGATATGACAATTGGTATACCAAATAATAAAAAAGAAAACTTGTTTTGCTTAATTACATCATTTGCAAATAAAAAGAGTTGCTCGATTAGAATGTTCGCAAAATGTTAGGAAAACTGATTTCAGTTTGTCCAGCGGTCGATTATGGTTATTTATATACAAAAATGTTTGAACGAGAGAAATATTTGGCCTTAATGAGACACAGAGAAAATTTTAATGCTATTATGGAAATTCCAAGTAGCTTAAGTGATGAATTTCAATGGTGGTTACGAAAACTTAAAAGCAATAGCAAAAGTTTGCTTAAGAAAAATAATTTTGTAAAAGAGATCTTCTCGGATGCCTCCTTAATAGGATGGGGGCTCACTGCGAAAATAAAAATGCACAAGGTATCTGGTCAGAACAAGAGAGAAATCATCACATAAACTACTTGGAACTCTTGGCGGTATTTTTGGGTTGAAATGTTTTGCAAAGGAATTATCAGATTGCTCGATTTTATGCAGAGTGGACAACAACACAGCAATTGCCTATATAAACCGTATGGGAAGCGTAAAATTTCAAAACTAAACGCATTAAGTCGAACAATCTGGCAATGGTGTGAAAAGAAAAACATTTATATCTTTGCCTCGTACATAAAATCTGGGGATAACAGGAGGCAGACACCGCCTCTCGTACATTTCAGATTGACACAGAGTGGTCTCTTAACGATTCAGCTTTTACAAAATTAGTAGCGCATTTAGGAGAACCCACGTTAGATTTATTTGCAAGTCGCATAAATACCAAATGTAAATGTTATGTGTCATGGCAGAATGATCCTGATGCCTTTGCAATAAATGCTTTCACCCTTAATTGGAAAATTTTTCTTTACGCTTTTCCTCCCTTTAGCATTATTCTCAAGACAAAAAATTATCACTGATAAGGCTGAAGGAATCGTGGTTGTACCTGTCTGGCCCACGCAGCCCTGGTATCCCGTTTTTATGTCCCTATTGATCTCTGAACCGGTTATATTTCCACCTAACAAAAAATTACTTTCTGTTAATAGAACCCTCACCCACTATCAACCAAACTTTCTCTGATGGGGGACGATTATGCGGAAAGCACTACAGATAGCAAAGGTACCGGAAGAAGCTTGGAATATATGTATGGCTTCTATTGCAAAAAGCACTTTAAAGCAGTACAGTTCGGGATTAAAGCTGTGGTGGGAATTCTGTTCTCAGAAAAATATTAATCCCTTTTCTATCTCTGTAACAAACATCCTGGAATTTTTAACATTTCACTTTAATAAAGGTGTTTCATACAGTTCACTAAACACGTACAGGTCGGCTATAGCACAAATAGCAGATCCAAATCTGGCCCAGGATGCTCGCATTAAAAAGTTTTTTAAAGGGGTGTATATGCTTAGACCAGGGTTACCCAAGTATGAGAATACATGGGACCCTACGGTCGTATTAAATTATGTAAGAACTCTAGACAATGATAATATAAGTTTAGAATTATTAACACAAAAGCTAGTAACACTGTTGGCTCTAGCAACGGGACAGAGGTTGCAAACCTTGTGGCTCATAGAGATTGGCAATATTTATTCTACCGATTCTAGAATTGAAATTGCCATTACAGGGCGGACCAAAACATCTGCAAGGAATAGAAGCCAACCTATAATGCAATTACCTTTTCTAAAATCAGACCACAATGTTTGTGTTGCAAAAACTCTTACTACCTATTTAGAAAAACAAAAACTTTAAGGGGAAAGGAAAAAAGTCTCTTTATATCCTTTAGAAAACCGCATAAAAAGCAACCGCCCAAACGCTAAGCCGGTGGATTAAAAACATTTTGGTTAAGAGTGGTGTGGATGTTAATAGGTTTAGTCCTTATAGTACAAGACATGCATCCACATCTGCGGCAAAAAGGAAAGGATTAAATATAGATACAATTCGACTCTCAGCAGGTTGGTCTAAAAACTCCAGGATGTTTGCGGAGGTATATAACAGACCCTTAATATCGGAAAAAACTTTTGCAGAAACCGTTTTAAGCGGTTAAAATTTTAGCTAAAAACTATGTAGCGTATTAGATATTAATGTTTACAATTAATTATTAGTCGTTTATTGTTGTTCGTTCCGAGTTTATAATCGTTGTTCGTTTTTTCTATTTTTAGATCTATTAAATATATTAGGTTTTTTCTTGTAAGTACATGCAAAAAAAAAAAAAAAAAAAACTTATAATGTACCTAACCTTATAGTTAGTATAAAATAAATAAAATGAGACCTTTATAACTTTGTGTATATATTTTAATTAAAGAATAATAATAATACCGTCGCAACAAATCTCTAAATATCTACGACTTATCTTATTTACGAGATGGGGCCGAATATAATCGTTAGATCAAACGAACTTACCTGTGAAGTTCGATCCAGATTATATGAGGCCCCATCGAAGTAAATAAGAACCCGCCCTTCCCGAAACCCGAAAAATTGTTGCGACAAGCTTTGAAAATGACTGATTATACATCGAATGGGCCGTGCGGAGATCGGAGAGAGCGCGGGGATGGTGTTTACTTTAAAAATTGTGATGCATACGCCAGGAATGGAGGTACTACGACTTATCTTATTTACTTCGATGGGGCCTCATATAATCTGGATCGAACTTCACAGGTAAGTTCGTTTGATCTAACGATTATACCACAGAATGCTACTTAAAAATTATCGGATAATTTAAAAGATTTTTAAAATGCAGACAAAGTATTGTAAGTAAAATTTAATAAACCGATTTGTTACATTTTGTCAAATGGGCCTATGGTTTTCGGGTTTTAAAACTGGGATTAATCATCCCGTTAACGGCTAATTAAAATCAAGATAACAGCTCCTAACAAAAATAGTTTTATAACATAGTTTTCAACTTTTAAAATGTTCTAAAGTAATTCAAAAATTAGAAAATAGCATGTGCAATGCTGTAACAATGATGAATAAGACATGTCTATAAAAGAAATAATATGACGTCTCAAATAATAACGGACTTTTACAAGAAGATTTATGATCAAGCCGCAGACATTAATCTTTATTTTATGTTTTAACCATAAAACACAAGAACATACCTACACATAAAGAAACATGGAAATTCAATGATTATGTTACTAGGAATTACATTTGACTGATCCGACAGTCATAGAAAAAACCTAAAACGTCCTAAAAAATTTCTTTATAGGTACATGCTTAAAATTTTAAATTTGGTAAAAGTACTTATTTGATTTAAGAAAAAACAATCCCTGTAAGTTTATTAAATAATTGGCCATACATTTTAGGTATCCTTAAATTTATGAATAGGTGTTTTTATTTAATCCAATGCTAATTTCAATACTTATCAAAAAAATTCTGTTTCTGAAAGGAACAATCTCAACTAAACTTTACACCATACCGAATTTGGTTTAAGTGGTTACCCATCTTCTTTGATATACATATTTTATCAATGTTCACTAGTGATCCCGCCGAAAAAAAAAATTGTCTCCGCTCGAAACTATGGAAAAAATATAAGCTAATATAAAAATGGGACTTCAAATAAGAATTAAAAATAGTATATATATATATATATATATATATATATATATATATATATATATATATATATATATATATATATATATATATATATATATATATATATATATACAGGTCCAGTGTAGTAGAAACATAGGCAGGGAACTGATGAATTTACTACTGTCCGCTTCTATCGATAAACATCAGCATGCATGATTAACCGAACGAGATCTCAGTTTGTAATATGCTTTCGGACGGGTGTGTTGTATGGTTTAAGGCGCGCTTGAAAATAACGAAAAATAAATTTATGCGGTCTAATCTGTTGAGAAAACAGTTGATACTTAATACCGTTATTTATAAATAGGGAATTAAATACCAACAGCTTTATTTATTAGTTCATTAATTGCCAAAGCAAAATAAAAAGTAAGTTCTCTAAACCCAAAACTCATTTCTAAAATTAAAATAGTACGCAAAAGAAATAATTATAAACATAAGAAATTCTCTAAAATGAAATTATAATAAATATTCAAATAAACCTCCTTCTTGCGCAAGGCAATATCCCAAACGATCGTAAAAACCCCGTCTAACGATTGTTAGCATATTAGGGCTGATAGCTTGAAAAGCTTCTTCGATTTTTATTCGAAGTTCTTCTAAATTATTAGCCCAGTCATGACCATAAACCTTAATTTTTAAATAACCCCACAAAAAGGAATCATTAGGAGCAAGGTCTGGTGATCTCGCGGGCCACAAAATGGTTCCACGTCAACTAATCAAACGGTTATATATTAGGAAACGTATTGTTCAAATATCCTTGAACAATACGTCCATTGTGAGCGGGACAACCATCTTGCTGAAACCAGATATTACCAAATCTTACTCCTAATAATTGGCGAATTGCCGGTACAATTTGTTGTTGTAACAGATCTAAATAAATTGCTGCAGTTAAATTGACTTCAATAAAAATTGGTCCAATAAGGTGCTCTCCCACCACACCAGCCCAAACATTCAATTTTTGAGGATACTGGGTACGAACCTCAAAATACCTGTGTAGGTTTTCACGAGACCAATATCGAACTTGAGTTGGATTATGTCGATTTAATAATGGAAAGGTCGATTCATCGGTGAAAACAATCGATCTAAAAGGTTTTCATCTGTATTTGCTCTTTCCATTATTAATTCGCAAAACTCCATACGTCGAAATTGGTCTTCGGGAAAAATTTCATGTGTTTTTCGGGCCTTGTAGGATCGGAAACCATTTTTTTAAGGACTCTTTTAACTGTAGTAGGCGATGAATCTGTTACCTCCGCAAGTTGTCTACTGGTTCCAGTGGGGTCTTGTTCAGCAGTAACACAAATTAATGCCTCTTTTAATTCCCGTTCTTCATTTACGAGTTTCTGTTTTTTATGTTTTTGGGGAGACACACACCCGTGGGTCTCAAAATTCTGGATAATTCTACAAATTGTTTTCAGACATGCTATAGGTCTGTTTTCAAACGCTTCGGAAAAAGATTAATGAATTTGTCGATATGATTTTCCTTGGAAATACCATTTAACAATTTGAACCTTTTTACGAAGTTTGTAAACGTCCATTATTATATATTTTTAGTGAAGAAACGAGTTTCCAAGAGAACTTACCACGTATTTGCAATGGCTGCGGCTGCAAGAAAACAATAATATTTAAATTCAAAATTAAATCTTCAAAAACATTCCACATTTATCGCATCGTTTTTGCGAGTTTTGTTTCGCTAGCTCGAGTCAGGCGAATGTAAGTCAATTCGCCTAAGTGTTTCCTATGTTTCTACTACAGTGGACCTTGTCTGTATATATATATATATATATATATATATATATATATATATATATATATATATATATATATATATATATTCCGATTTAAAAAATTCTTAATCAGCATTCCATTGATTTTCAGAAAAGTAGATAAAGAAATTTAAAACACTGCCTATTAAAATATTGATAAGGAAACACACCTAAGATATGATTTTTAACAAAAATGTGTTGTTTTTTAGGTCCAATGAAACATTATTTTTCGTAACCATCTAGTGTGGTATCCAACGGGCATTAATGTTACTTGTATTTGATCCTAAAAGTTTGGATTGCTCGATCTTTATATTTTTTATTGGAATTGAGATAACCCTAGGGGACTTTTAAATGGAATATTTTATTATTACTATTCAGTGTGTCTTACAAAAATAAATTTAAAATTTTAATACATCTCTATATTCCGCAAGCAAAGCATTAAGGCGTGGTATCATTTTGATTTTAGAAATAACATATTAATCAAGTTTGGAGAATATTTACCAAAAACTAATTTATTTAATAGTCACAGCACTTTAAAATGAGGCTAAAATGATATTTCGCGGCTCGGTTAAATAAAAATCGATTCCCTGGATTTAAGTCCGCTTTTTCCTTTTAAAAGGAATCGTGATTCGTATTGGTGATTCGTTTCCTTTACGAGGATTCGGATCCGTAAATTGATTCCTTTCTTAAAGGAACTGTCGCAGCTCTGCTGCTAACGTATGCCTATGACAAAAAATCTGTTAAAAATCTAGATCCAAGATAGAGGCTTTTTCTAGATAGTTCTTATATCAAATTGAATTCAATTTAATAATCGTGTCCTCTTAATATGTTTTTTTAAATTTGGTTTCCTTCCGTTAGGGGTCTGTGATTTTCAAAAACACACACGCACAATCTGACACAGTACCTTATCAATTACTCAACAAGTTTTTGTACCACATTTGATTTAGACTCGTTATCGTGGGGCACGCGCACAAACACATTTGAAAAAATTGTGAATACGTGTCAAAAAAAAAAGAAAGGGTAAAAAAATGTTATAACTATACTTTTTTAATTTTATATTGATCATTTATACCTTTTTATAACGTATATGTATATGGTAGAATAACGGAAAATATTCAATACAAATTCGGATTTTACCAATTTTAAATGTGTCACAACAATAGCATTCCCTAGTAATCACTGGTAAAACCCGGTACAATGCATATTAAATTTTTTATTTGTATTGGGTCAAAGAAAGTTAACTATTCATTTAAATAATAATAGTTTATTAAGAATAATACGTCCACATGCGGTCATGACGTACATAAAATGTTTATTTTGGTACATATCGCCCTTAAATCTATTTTGCATATGAATATACATACGTATGTTTAAACGTACAGAAAATATGGGTTTTTTAATACTGCAACTGAATAATATTGATGACGCAAAATCGCCAGACGGGACACAGGAATTTTTTATTTTTTTTTATTTTGGGAAAAATTATTTTTTTTGTCTTCATGTAGTTTTCCAAGAAAAAAACACTTAAAACATAACGTACTTCTTTAAAATAATTACTTTATTCATAGAAAACCCTTAATATTTCAAATACGTGCAACCAAAAGAAAAAAGAAAATATTTTTTCATTTTTTTTAACATAGCTAATAAAACCTAAAAAAGTATTATTCATCTTTAAAATTTGATGTTATTTATTATACTTAAAAACAACTCTTTTTTTCTTAGACAAGTAAATTTATATGGGCATGTCACTTTCAAAGTCCGTATCGAATATTATTAGGTCTATTTTACACTTTTTCTACCCACGTAGTCCTAAAATACATCTTCCATAAGAGCGCTTACGTAAAAAAGTGTAAAATAGTTTACCCTATTTCTGAATAACAAACAGGCCTAAAGCAAATTTTTGCTAGCTTACCATGTAACATATTTACTTGTGCACAGCATAACTAACAGGCAGCATGATCTCTCCCTGGCGGCGCTTTTAATATTTTTAAGCACAAAACACGTAAGAAACGATTACAATTTAAATAAAGCAGACAAATTATATCTTAGCAAAACGTTGGCTGAACTTTCGCAATAAAAATGACCATACTTTCCCGTCAATTCATGAAAGGGTGCTACTTTCTGTTTGTTATACTGTGATACCGGTATGCTGTGGTTACATTTTGGTAATTGTTTATTATTTGGGCAAGGTATTTAATATTTTTTGTCGTCAGTCTTTACTTGTCCAGTTGTAATATGCTTTTAAAAAATTGCAATTTGATTTTTAAAATTGAAAAAGTTAAAGATCCAAGTTGTTTTAGAGCTTGTTAGACTTCTACTATAAAAGCGGTTTCAACGCAGTGTTTCTGATGTTACCAAAACGCGACAATCTGTTAATTTTTACAAAGTTATTTGGACAGCAAAATAGCTCATTTATAGTGGCTTTGTTTTTAGTTTTATTCTTTTTAAAACGAATGCTGCTTTATTTTGCGTTATCTAGTATGAGCCCTAATCTCACTTGATCCATCACTGCAAACAAGTTGTTCAATTTTGTAAAATATTAAATGCATTTTTTTCCACAAATGTACGCTTGAACTCAAATATATTTAATAATGAAGGTACAGTACATTTCACAATAATTCGTTGATTTCTCGTTTTACCTACTACTGTTAATCGTAAAACTCCATAATCTTAATCCGGGCTTAAAATTTCCTTATTTATTATTGTACTTACTTTTTGGTATATTATGTAGATTAAAGGCAAATTGCAGGTGTTCAATATAAAGCAGAGTCGTTTCATTGTAGTTCATCAGTCATTTGGAGTTTGTCAAGGTATTTTCGTGTGTGTTATTGAGCATTCATTGATATTTGTAGGTAATCAGGACCTGTATCCTTTCAAAAATGCGGTGCCTACACAATAGATATTTGTCAGGTAACTTATTTATGGTTGGGTTTACCACTGAGGCTTATCATTTAAATTTTATTGCGGTCGAGAAATCAACGAATTATTGTGGAATGTACCATACCTTTTTTTAAAATAATCAACTCTCACAACGTTTGGGGCGAATAATAAGAAACAAATATTGTTTTGTTAGTTTTGTTCGCTTTTAAATTAATGTTATAGCCTTTGGACATTTGGAAAAGGATTAAAGAACCTAGAATTAAATAGAAGGATTTCTTATTAAAGGATGTGAATAATTAATACACTTATAATGTCCCCAAAAAATTATAGTTATTTAGTGGCTTAGCTACGTAACCAAGGGTCCTGGGGCAAATAGGTAACTAGTTAAAATACTTTAAAGGTGCAGTGCTACTTAATTTTAGGCTCTTTATCTTCAGCTGTGATTCAGTGTGATGCAGTAAATAATATTTAAATAAAAATAACCCAAATTATAGCAGACTAAAAAAACCTACTAGGAACCAATAGGGATACCGTAAATGTCTACATTATGTAGCACTAAAAGTAAAACCTAACGTAATCTGGAAATATTTGCACATAGTTTGACCAAATAAATGAAAAAAATTAAGGAATTACAATATGATTAATTATGATTATGATTATAATTGATTTTAATTAAAGTAATTACGTGGAATAAAATTTAATCTATAAAATTCAGAGTGCAATAAGTTACAAGACTAGATAAAAAAATCTAGAGCGTATCTCTGCCTAGAGATATTTTGTAGGGAAGTAAAATTGCATTTTACTTTAGAATTCGTACTAAAGCATATTTAAGATATGTACTGCCATACTTATAGGTCTATTTGTTATCAAGTTTAGAGTAGGTGAGTGTAGGACTAAAAAGTGGAACTAGGTGTGAATAAGTTCCGATTTGATTTTAATAAAAAACGTGTATTAGACTTATTTCAGAGATTAAAAATGGCTTTATGGTTATGATTATAAACAAACAACTATAAGTCTTGTATTAAACATGCATCTAACTTCACTACTTCGAGAGTTAGCGTATTTAAGTGAGAACTAGTTTACACCAGAATTCATACCAAACACCTAGTCCTAAATTACACTGACAAAAACAAATGGTTTATTGATAAAAAAGTGTAAAATAGAGTACTGGATAACAAACAGACCTTATAATTAATAACGCGCTTATTAAAATAATGTTCTATTTTGAAACCCCATAATTTCCGAGTTATTATTTTAATGTTTCGACGATTTTATACCAAGTTATGTGCTACTTTTGATTTTGTAGCGACTGTGAAGAAAGAATATGTAAACTTCTTGTCGTGATTTATCGTGCATGATTTTTCGTTAGGGGCACTAACTACAAATTTCAATTTTTTTAAACCAAGTTGCCATACTTAAAGCCCTGTTGCAAGTTTAGCTCAAGCTATTAGAGATTTCGTGGCAAGGAGCTAAAAAGTCGAAAATTCTTCATGTGATTACAATATTTATCTAACTTTTTCGAATGTCGCTTAGTACACTTCGCGTTTTGTACACTTCGGAAATTTACCTGAAATATTCTCGTTTCGTACACTAAATTATTTAATCAATTCTGTGCTTCATGTTTCGTACACCGACCATTGTGTCAACCCAAATAACCAGTCAAATAAATTAGTCTACTCGAGAAGTGTTTCCTGCGAAAAATAGTTAGAAGGCTTCGAAAGAAATAAGCGCTAGTTTAGTCGACGCAAAATTCAAATCTGAGAAAGGCGTTTCGAGGATTTTTCTGCTAATAAAAATTGCAATTGTTATTAACAAAAATCGAAATAAAAAAAGCCATTTCGATTTTTGATGATAACTCTAAAACCATATGAGAGAGCGAAAATTTCAAAAAAGATACTTGAAGAGAAGGAAATTTCTGATAAAAGTTCTGGGCCTCCGTGCGACATTTTTGATTGCGCGCTCAGCTCAAAACCGAGTACGTCACACTAAATATTTTTTTTAGGGTACTAAATATTTATTAAAAATTTTTAAAATATTGTGGTTTATTCAGACCACTTTAAAGAATTGATTCCCGTTAAAAATTTAACTTAAAGTTAATTTTTCTATAAGCTAGAAAATTGTTAATTAACAAAATTGTTTCTATAATTCGTCCATTGTACATTAAAAAAAATACTTAAATAATTGTCATATACATTTTTTGCGTCGTGGAGCCCTTCTTATATACATATCAAACAAGATCACGCCATAAAAGTTTAAAAAGTCAAAGTTATTAAATTATTATAAACATAGGATTAATTTTTTTTAACTTTTATAACTTTTTCTTGTTAAGTTAAACGACAATTATTAAGCATTTTTTTAACATTCAATGAGGACGAAAGTTCGAAACAATTTTGTTAAAAAACTAACTTTAAGTTAAACTTTTAACGTAAATAACTTCATCAAAGTGTTCTGAATAAACCGTAATTTTTAAAAAATGTTCAATCAATATTTAATACCCTAAAAGAATTATTTAGTGTTACGAACGAAAAATGTCGCACGGAGGCCCATTTTTAGCGTTAAATTAAAATTATAAATAATGAAGATAAAACTCTCGAAGTTGGAGCTTTTTTATCGGAATTTCCTCCTCTTCAAGTATCTTTTTTGCAATTTCCGCAATCTCTTATGGTTTTTGAGTTATCATCACAAATCGATGGCTTTTTTTATTTCGGTTTTTGTTAATAGCAATTGCAATTTCTTTTGGCAGAAAAAGCAGAAAAAATCCTCAAAACGCCTTTTTCAGATTTGCATTCCACGTCGAATGAGCTATCGCTCATATTTTTCGAAGCCTTCTAACTATTTTTCGCAGAAAACACACTTTTCGACAAGACTAATTTATTTGACTGGTTATTTGGGTCGTCACAATGGTCGGTGTACGAAACGAGAAGCATAAAATTGATTAAATAATTCAGTGAACGAAACGAGAATATTTCAGGTATATTTCTGAAGTGCACAAAACAAGATTAATTCCCCCACCACCCTTTTTTTAAAATTCCAGTACCAAAAAGTTGCTTTTGGAGTTACTAACATCGTATGGGTACAAAAAAATAGATTTCAATTTAAGTGCCATTTTTTTTTTAAATATGTGTTTTAATGTAGCTTATTTAATTTTAAAATAAATAACCGCTCGGTAAATGTTAAAGTTTTTTTTGAAATAAATATTTAAAAATATATTTAAAATTAATGGTCAAGTTCTGGTCTAACGTCTCGCATTGGCTTGAGATTCGGTAGCACCAACAACCAACAACTAGAAAAGAAAAACAGAATGGATATTTTTGCAAGTTTTTAGAGAGAAGAAAAACATGTAATATAAACAATAAAAAAAATCGCTAGCTTTACGATACGGCATGGATCGACTCAATAAGAGGTAAATCTACCAAAACACAGACAAAGGCGTTCTCGCACATATACACTCCGAAAATCCCAGTGATTAGGCCGGCGCATTTTTTCCTCAGAGGATTTCCGAAAGCTGTGTGGCTGGCACTAGTCTACTAAGCATTATGCTGGTGCAATCTTTAAACTTTATTTCAATATTTAGTAGCAGATGACTAATATTATTATTGTTATTTTATTTTTATTATTAAAATTGATTAATTTGTCATGACTAATATTATTATAATTATTTTATTTTTATTATTAAAATTAATAAATTTTTCATTAACTTGCAAACATCTGAGAGAAGAGGGATAAGTCAGTAATTAGAAGTGAGAGGTTTCGATCTTATTTTATGGTCTGGATTCACCTATCCGGAAAGATATCCATATAAAAGAAATTTAAAAGGTGTAAGGATAGGTGTAAAGTCGGGAGCACATTCTTTTAAGTCGATTGCTGGGAAATTTCTAGTATTTAAAGAAGCCCTTAAATTTTTGATATTTCAAGAAAAACAAAAGCTAATGTAAAAAGAAGAAAATTGACAGCAGAATCAAGAGTAGAATAGGCAGCAAATTGTTTTGCATATATGTAGTTCGGTTTTCCTATATACGTAAAAATAATTTGGTCTATGAGAGTCAGGGCTTGAAAAGAATTATAACACGTTTTATGTTCATTTAGTAAGTGTTTCAATAAAATTATATAAAATTCATTAAAAAAAATAATATATGTATACATAAAAATTTATTACGCCCCTGGGTGCACCTTATTTTTTTTATTTATAAATTTTCCTAATATGAAATATGAAATATATTAGGGGTACTCTTTAAACTGTCAGTTTAGTTATATAAAAATAATATTAATTCATTTTGTGGGTGTAAAAAGTAAAGTACATAATTTTAACGGAAACGCGTCTTTAATATTTTGTGGTGTGACACAATTTAATGAGGTAACACAAATTTTATTGTAACATATCCGAGAACATATCATATTGTTTTTTTTTTAATTATTTATATTTTAATTACTGACAGGTTTTATTTTCACACAGAGAAAATTAGCACCTGGGTATTATTTATTTAATGTTTTTTTTTTAATTATTACCGTAAATGATATAAAATTGACACAATAACAAACTTATCACAGGAGTATTAACTATCAAAATAAAATATTGGGGAAGCTAAAAACAGTCTTAAAAAAATAATCCAAATGATTAATAGAAATTGGACTAAATGTTAATTTAAATAAATCTGAATTAAAAATACCTGAAAATTTTACCTCGCATTGTCATATTATAATAATACTCAAATACATAATACAATGAAATGGGGATTATTAACAAATCTTTTGAAAGTTATGCAGGGACCACTCAATGGATCTGTTTTGTTGACGAATCAAAATATTTGCTTTATATTATAAAAAACGTAATAAAGGTAATATATTTTTTCTTTGCATTTAAATAAAAAACACCAATTTGGTAAGATAAATTAAAAATCCAGATTAAAAAATACACATTACCCTCAGATATAGTTTTTAACGTAATCACATTCTATATTTTTTGAAAATATAAATATTTTAACCAAAGAAAATATACTGGAATTATATTAATAACTAATATATTTAATTCTGTACCATATTAATAAACAGGAAAGTTTATTTTTTTATACCACTACATGTAATTAAAATGTGGGAATTTTTTTAACTCCCAATAACTAATGGTTAAATATTTTGATTTGTACTTCAAGTTTAATCTTTACCAAATAACTAACCAGATGTTAATAAGGAAAATATATTCCTTATTTAACATATTTTGTTTTCTTCCCATTGCTTTATTTATGAAAATACTAAATTACAAATTACCTTGCAGACATTTTCATGCAAAAAATTACAACTATCGACGTGGATATCAAGACAGAAATGCATTTGATCAATTTACTTCCACTTTTGACGATGTAGCCTTATTAGTCTAGTCGAGAAGTGTGTTTTCTGCGAATAATAGTTAGAAGGCTTCAAAAAATATAAGCGATAGCTCATTCGACGCGGAATGCAAATTTGAGAAAGGCGTTTTGAGGATTTTTTCTGACAAGAAAAATTGCAATTGTTATTAACATAAACGAAAAAAATAAAAAGCCATGTTGATTTTTGACGATAACTCAAAAACCATAAGAGATAGCGGAAATTGCAGAAAAGATCCTTGAAGGGGAGAAAATTTCCGATTAAAACGCCCCAACTCCCGGATTCTATCTCCATTTTTTATAATTTTAATTTAACGCTGAAAATGGGCCTCCGCGCGACCTTTTTGGTTGCGCGCTTGGCGTCAAAACCGAGTATGTCACACTAAATAATTTCTTTTAGGGTATTAAATATTAATTAAAAAATTTTAAAAAATTATGGTGTCTTCAGAATACATCAAAGAATTTATTTCCGAATATTCAAGAATTTCTTTTGATCTACCGCTTACAAATGCATTT
Organism: Listronotus oregonensis; assembly: GCA_019359885.1. Taxonomy (NCBI): domain Eukaryota; kingdom Metazoa; phylum Arthropoda; class Insecta; order Coleoptera; family Curculionidae; genus Listronotus; species Listronotus oregonensis. Next base: position 62,984 of record JAHBCN010000679.1, read on the forward strand.
TTTGCTTCATTTGCAGTATGGAATGGATAAATCTAAAACATTCCTTAACTTTTTATTTGTTTTTATTTCTTTTGTCGTAAAACCAAGTAAGAATGCATCCTCGGCCGACTCGCTATATTTTCTTACAACATTTGTTTTCAGACATTTGTAGCAACAAATTGTCGACAACATGTCCGATAAATGGACGACCAGCCTGAGGCAATCTTAGGTATTAGTCCATCAGCATAAATAAAATAATTGGATGATCATTTAACAGCGAAAAAAGTTCATGCTCGTTGGATCTCAAATGTTCTGACAAAATCACAAAACGATGCTCGGATCAATCGGTGCAAACAAATGCTTAAGAAATAAATTAATGGTGTTTCAAAAGACCTGTATAAGATTGTAACAGGTAACGAATTATGGATCTATGCACATGGAAACTAAAAAGTCGACGATATGGGTGTTTCAAGATAAACCCAATTAAACAAAAGTTATTCGCATTCACACTTGAAGCACTTTGAAACAGATGGTCGCCTGTTTTCCGAAAAAAAAGACTATTTTATTTTTTTTACAGCTTACAAAGAATATAAATTCCTCTTAGATAAACCTAGGCCTGAACTAGATAGCGGAAATTGCAAAAAGGATCTTTGAAGAGGAGGAAAATTCCAATAAAAAAGTCCCAATTCCCGGAGTTCTATCTCCATTATTTCTAATTTTAATTTAACGCTGAAAAGTTTTGATACTTTTTACGTACATTTCTACTTTAGTTTATCAATGAATTTGTCCTTATTTTAAGCAGTAAATTTTTCGTCGACTGAAATTTAAAAATGTTCTCTGTGCGACATTTTTGGTTGCGCGCTCGGTGTTAAAACCGAGTACGTCACACTAAATAATTTTTTTTAGGGTATTAAATTTTAATTGAAAAATTTTAAAAAATTATGGTTTATTCAGAACACTTCAAAGAATTTATTTCCATTGAAAATTTAACTTAAAGTTAGTATTTCAACAAGTTAGGCAATTGTCAATAAACAATATTGTTTCGATCTTTCGTCCTCAGTGTACATTAAAAAAATGCTTAAATGGGTGTTTCTCACAATATAAGCAATTTGATAGGTTAAATTTTTCAGAAGTAAAAAGTATCCAAAAAAATTTGAAAAAAATAAGGGAGCTTATTTAAGAGATCAATACTAAGATGTGATGATTGGTCGTGCTTAATCTTTTCGTTTTCTTGGTTTTTTAAAAATCTTAGTCCACGCTAATGACGTACTTACCATGCGAATGACTGACACACAAATCATATTGATTTATTTGAAAATAACATTTATTTTTTGATATGTAATTGTGTACAAAAAGAGGTTTGGCTCTTCTTTAGTCAAAACTGGTGAAATTTAGTACACACAAAATACTTAAGAACTAATTTTCTATGTAAGTAACACGAAAAATATTTTAAACAAATGCGAACTTAAACTAGGATCTTTTTTAAAACACAAGTAATACTTAGGCAATAATCGAACCATAAAATAAAAATTTAAATACAGAAAACTAAGTCAGGTTCTTAAATAAATGGTCAATCTGATCATAGTTAGAAAGTTTAAATAGTCTGGTCGACACTGGTTCTGGTGGAAACTCTAATTTAGACAGGATACCAGTAGATCTAAGTATTTGACGATCACAGATCTGTGGCCAAAAGAAACTTTTTCCCTTCTTGGACATAAAATTCACCAACAAGTCATCTCCATCCAATTTCTCAATTATTCCTAAAATAAAAGTAAAAATATTTGTAGTATACTTAGCTAGTTTTATATAGGCTTTTAATATACAAAATTACTTTTATAGAAATGTTATTTTATCAATCTAAAGTCTATTTTATGTATGGCAGTATTAATTATATTCACCTGGATACCAGTCACTGTCGAATATAGCTGCTATCCAAACATTTTCTTTTAAACCTGCTGTCTCAGAAGACCTTCTGACCACTGCATTTTCTGATGCTTGGCGGACTTTTGCTTTTGTACTACTTAATTTAAAATGGCTGCAATTGAGAACACTGCACTCAAAACAGCTCAATGTTTTAAAATGTAGCTTTAAGTCATCTTTTTGCCATGTCACTTGATGTGTCAGTATTGTTCCCTTGAATGGTTTTAGATTGAGTGGAAGGTAAGAATCAAATTTTTCTATGTTGGTTTCATCTACAGTATCTATAAATATGTTTCTAACATTATCTTTAATTGACGCCAAAAAAAATCAAATGTGTTAATATCTTGTTCCATAGCAACCAATCTATCTGCAGTTCGCTTTACTGTAGCACCAATACCATCTGGTGCTCCCTTTCCATGTCCGGCCTCTGAGTAGTTCCATGACATCTTTTGTAGTTTAGGAAACATCTTCGGAATGACAAATTGAAAATAATAAAACATTTTTTTATTTCTGTATTGAGTACTGGGACTATCGGATAAGAAATGCACAGTAGTGATTTCGTTTCCCATATTATCTAGAAAATGTTTTAAAACAATTTCTAAATGGGCCAATATTGCTGACGGATCATGCCTTAACGATTGAGAAAGTGTACAAAACCCCTGTTTTTTGTTCTTGTGATAAATCATGCCCGTATGCAATGTAATTTGCTCTCGAGATGCGCCAAAATGCACTGACTGCGCTTCTTTGGCATATTTGCAAGAATAATTTTCTGAAAAGTCGACATGCAATAAAACTTCATTTTCATGCATTTTATTTTTCAATTTTTTTATGGCTAAATATTGGTGGTTTATCCTTAACACATGTCGTAAAAATCTGGGGAGGGTATTCTCTAATTCATGTATCAACTCTTTTGGTTTCGCTGGTATTTTATCTTTTACAGTTAACTGTACAGTTATTTCTTTTTTTGTCTTGGCACTAACTCGTCTTTCTCGTCGTGTTATCCATTTGGCGTAGTGTAAAGTCTGGTTCCACAATTCATCTGGTACGTAATACAGTACTTTATTTGCAATACAGGTTTTGCATTTACGATCTAAGCATGTCTCATTTGTAGAAGAGCAACATAACTTTGCTACAATTTGATCAATGTTTTTCTCCTTTATTAATCTGCTTCTTGATAGACTTAACACAAGTAAGTTAATATTCTCATGTAATACACATAAACAAGTATCTCGACTAGACACTTTTGGATAAACAACCCAAAAAGGGCGTAGTTTGCAAAATGTTGCATAAGATATTTGAGTATCTGCATGTTCTTTCTGAAAATCGCTAAATAAGTTTTTTAATGTGTTATTTAGATATCTTTTTTGCTTTTTAATGCCACGTCTTGTAATGGTGTCCTTCTTACCGGGACATAAACGAGAATTTTTGTCGCTTAAAAAAAAAGCTGTAACAACTTTTTTTGTTTTAACAAAAGCATTTCCTAATCTTCGTTCATATTTGAACATTTCAGACCTTTTTTTATTGGATCTATGATATCCAGGAGGAAGAAATGCTCTGCATTCATTCAGCATTTTGTATTTTTTAAGGTTTGGTCCTTCTACAATTTTTGTAAACACCTGTTTTGTTTTTTCATCTTTTAGGTTGCAAAATTTAATGGACAGATCTCTTTTTATTACTTCCCCAAATAGCAACTTTCTTTTAACCACTTCAGGAACTTTTGGGGTACACTTTAGCATTTTCTGAACTTTTGTTTTTGGCGATTCCACATCTTTTTTCTTCTTTACTTCTCTGTAATACTTCTTTTTATAATATTCCACCTTTGAACGTAAAGATCTATTTTCACGTTGCGTCTTTACCAACTCTCTGTATGTTTTTGATCTATTTTGTTTCACTGTCTTCCTTCCTTGAATTTTTTGCCGGGGAGTGCTTTTGTTACTGTTGCAACTACTGAAGGAAATATCAGGAGTGGTTACAGAACTTAGCGAATGTACACCATTCTCGAATTTGTTTTCTACAGTTGAATTTCTATTTTCTTCGACATGCTGCTCAAGTTCTTCGTGGTCACTAACTGGTGGTGTATTATTTTCTAGATCTTTTATAAATTTTTTGCGTACTCTGTAACGCTTGGAATTTTCTTTCCATGACTTTCTTTTCATCTTAAGTTCTCTTCTAGATAGATCTTTTTTTAATCTAATAATTCCTCTTTCTTTCGCTCTTTCATATCTCTGATGTTTTTTTTCCTGTTCCTTTTTGTATTTATCTGGATTATTTTTAATATTCTGTCTTCTTCTTCTTTCACATTCCCGCTTCTTTCTTTTTCTTTCTTCATCAGATTGCTTTTTATGTCGCATTTTAAAGTTTATTAAGGTAGAGTCTGTAAAGAATAATTGTATGTAGGTAGGGTAAAAAACACAAATATATAGATGTATATAAAAAGGTAATGTCATTCGCGTGGATTTATCGTCATTAGCGTGCATAGTAATATCCACGCTAATGACGAAAGTTAACAGCCACTCGAATGACGAACTCAATTGTTTTATTCTAAAATAAAATGTTTATTTTTATTTGAAATGTTTATGTTTTTAAACTATTATTATATTATATTCATGCTCACAAAACAATATTTTTTTTCTTAAATTATGTTTCTAAATCCAAAAACTTACCTCCACTCTAATGATTTAGATTAAAAACACGCACGCGTTTGCTTGCACTTTCACCTCTCTTGAGCGTTACTACGCAAATGAAGCCGCCAACCGCTACTTAAAAATAAAAAATGGGGGGGAAAGCAAGCTATTGGCAGTAATGCCACTCGCACAAAATACATTTGGCGGCTAATTCAAATTGGTCTCACATTGCCCACACTAATGACGGTAATAGTCAGGGACAAACTTTAAGTGGAGTTTTTTAAGCCATAAGAGGCAATATCAAAATTAAATGTTTGCAGTTAGTTAAATGCAACCCTATTTAATACATGGTCAAATAGGTAAGGCTAAGTCAATACAGCATTCTAAAAAAAAATTAGATGTTTTCATAAAATGTGGGGGTAGGGACATCCACGCTAATGATATTTTTAATAATATTTTTTTAATATTTTTTATACTGAAGCTTTTTTTTTAATAATGACATCTAATTCTTGAAAGACGCAATTAATAGTTACCACATACATAAAAAAAATCCATAAACAAATATTATTTATAAAGATATTGTCCAGGGACAACAAAATGTTAGTTTTGAGAGAAACACCCAAAATAATTGTCATTTAAATTTTTGAAGTGTATGAAACGCGAGTGTACAAAACAAGAAAACATTTCTAAAAAGAATATTAAAAAAAACAAAATTAAAATTTATTAAATAATTTTTTTGAAGATAGGTTTTTTTTTAATATACAGATTGGCTAAGCCCGATCTTGGGATAGAATTTCTGTGTAAAGAAAAGAGATATATATTAAGAATATCTAAGTGAAAAAAAAAGCAAAACATATCGCCTTATTCCCCGCTGCATTTATTTATTTATTATGGGTGTTAAATCTTATCCCTCACTTTTAATTTAATCGGTTTGGAGGAAAAGGCTGCAGCTGTTTTACACGTTTCTCGCCTAGCATCCACGTAGATGGGACGCGACCCTCGTCCTAAATACACATCCCCTGTCTAACCGGCAACATTGTGGATGGTCTGTCTTGCTTGGATATACAATAAAATGTTTTTATTCTCATGCTCTCAATAAAACCTAGACCCAAAGTTCGCATTAATCAATCTGTATGTGGTTCTCATTGCTTAGCCTTAAGCTAGCAAAACCATAGATTTAACAAAAAAAAAACTCTAAATGTGCCGATTGACGATAGTAAAAGCGACTTTATTAAAAACCACAAAAATGACAACCAAAAAAGTTAGTCAAATTTTTCCTACTCGTAATTAAATTAGCGATATTTAATACACTAGAGTCCCGCTAATCCGAACTGATTGGGACCGAACCCTGTTCGGATTAGCAAAAATTCTTTTTGGATTAGGCGGAATTTTGTTACATCATTCCATAATATTGTCTTTTTGAGGCATATTTAGCGTCTGATGTGTAAAATATTATAGGTCAGACGCTAAAGACACCTTTATTATTTAACAATATATGGTGTAAAGCCGATTCAGTGCATTGCGCAGGAGAAGATCACTGACTTTAAATTGTGCTAGTCAATAACTTGTAAGTGTCTAACAAATAAATAAATTATTATTAGATTTTGGTAATAGACGTACGACGTTCCTTGAAAAAATTGTTTTTCTTTACTTTTCTTAGTTCTCAAAATTAAAAAAAAATGTCCTGGCCCTGTTCGGATTAGCGGAGTTCGAATTGGCGGGACTTTAGTATACAATATGACATAATTTAATGGTACATGATTTGCTTTTTACTTTAAATATTTGTTTAGCTTTTTTAAATATAAATTAGACGTTTGTTAATGAAGAGTTTAACAAAAACAAAAATGAGATAAAAAAAAACAATTACTAAGTATTACCCGAATTCAGGTATGGTTCTGTTAGCTTACGTAGTTTTAACAATAACTATTATTAAGAGAAAGGTTGCAAGAGGAAGGTTAAGAGGGAGATACACTGTAGGCCCAGGAGAACCAAACTTTTTGTCTCATGGACGACTTGAAAGGGGGAAATATGAGCTATTCCCCCCGACGAGTCTACATAGAAGCGCGAAAATAATAAAAAAAACTTGTAACGTATGCGGAAAAAACATGCAAATAGAAAGATTAAGAGACATGAAAATAGACATTAATGAAGTAATGAATACAGATGCAAGGAAAAAAACAACGGCAATTAGAGTGTGTAATTTATTCTTTAGTTGTAAAATATGCATTAACATTCCTTTTTTTACTATTAAATAAATGTAAAATAAAATTCTTTTCAATTCAATATGTTATTTATTTTAAACACCTACAGAATTTTATTCGGTAATTTTTACTGTTTGACCAATTCTTAAATGAAATTGGCTTATAAAATAAAAACGCGTACACATATATTGTTGCAGATTCGAGTTTTTCTAATTTAAAAATTAATTTTGCAAATTTTTGATAAAACGTTAGTTTTTATTTTTGCACAATAAAACCCTAGATCGGGTAATAGTTACGCAGTTATTACGTATAAGGTCTGTTTCTTAACTAGAAATATTTTACACTATTTTACACTTCTTCGACCTACGTAGTCCTTAGAAACTCCTTCTATAAAAGCGCTTAAGTAAAAAAAGTGTAAAATAGTGTACACTATTTCTGAATAACAAACAGACCTATAATATGTAGGTCTTTTGTACCTTTAACATATTACAGTCCTTAAAATATCCCCATGATCCGAGCAATGAGGCTCCTTAAAATGTCTTCATGATCTGTACCTGTTTGGATGAATTTTTTGTATACTCTCGAAAAATTTCGAACATGTGTGATCAAGTGTCATTTGATACGGAATATTATATAGATGAAAATTGCAAAAGTTATAAACAATTAAAAAAAGTAGGGGTTTGTTTTTTTTGAATATCTCGAAAACTATCAAAGATATTCAAAATTTAAAAATAGATCTGAAAAGAGGAGAAAATTTGCTAAAAAATGTCTTGCCTCCCGAAACTGTATCTTTAATATTTATAATTTTCACAGAGCATTGAAAATAGCGCTAAAAGCGGGTAGTCTGGCTTTCTCGTGTGTTGTTACCGTGTCCGAGTGACGGATCGCGCGCTAAAGCCAGACTACCCGCTTTTAGCGATATTTTCAGGGCTCTGTAAAAATTATAAATATTAAAGATACAGTTTCGGGAGGTAGGACTTTTTTTAGGAAATATCCTACTCTTTTCAGATCGTTTTTGAAATTTTAAATATCTTTGATAGTTTTCGAGATATTAAAAACAAACCCCTACTTTTTTTTTTGTTTATAACTTTTGCAATTTTCATCGGCCCCTTTTGGGACTTGTTCTTAAACTTTCTACATTATATTCCGAATCAAATGACACCGTGATCGTAATTTTCGGAGAATATAAAAAAATGCATCCGAAAAGGTATATGTTGACAAGACTACTTGCCTTGCGATGTATGTTAGTTCTGGCTAGAACCCACACTAACTTAATATTAAATTTAAGTAAATTCACAACATCAAATATTTTTTGGGCAGCTAATACAGTTTTTTTTTTTGTTTTATAAATGATATTTTATTTATAATTTTTAATCTTTTGGAAATTAAATTAAATATATTCTTGTCTATTTTACCTTCACTCACTTTGAAATATTTATATTTCTGAACTCTTTTTAGTGGTGGTCGATGGGGTTGATATAGACCACTTTGGGTATCATCGTGTAGGCGAACTTATGGAATGGAAATTTTGTTTTAACATGTTTCGGTTTATAAAATTAAAACTCCAATTTTTATTTAATACATGTTTCTGAAAATAGTATAGTGTTTCTCATAATATGGTGCGTTACATTACTACCAATTGAAAATATACGCTTTGAAACAATTGAAATTTCTTATACTTATTACATGTTTAATTTTTAAATATACTTTTTATCGACCTTAAAAACTTACCTACAGATTCAAAAAACTCGAAAAAAATACTCACTTCTAACAAAAAACTGACTTAACACTTTCCTTAATAAATCACTGCGCGACATTTGTACCAAAAATTTTCAAAAGTATAATAAATCACTACCAGATATCACAACAATACATACCACCAAAAAAAAAATCGCACTGTCTAGTTGATGTTTATTTCGAAGATTAAACCCGACAAACTTGTTATGAATATTAATTAAATGTAAATAGAAACGAATATTATTTTTATTAAGTCACGGCTTTTTTCTGACAAACGAGTGATGAAGATCAGATGAAAAGCTTTCTTCTTTCGCAAAAGTTCACAGATCGCACGATTTAAAACAACTGAACTCACGAACAGCCGTCTCGCAGGACCGGACTGGGTATTAAAAGTCGGGAATTCCGCTCGTTCACTGCAACCGAATCGAAACACATATTAACGATTTATGTTAATGGCATCTAGACCGTGGCATTTTATACGGGGTCTAACTCTTATCAGTTAACATTGATTTAATATTGGACGGAAAATTTGCAGTTTAAAAGGGAACTTTTAAATTTTTATAATATATTCTGGCACAAAAATGGATGCAAAATGAATGTAATGTATCGGGGTTGGTTATTATATCAGGGAGAAGTATACTAGCTTCATGTGTCATGTATAGTCTGTCTCAAATAATATCGTTATGGCTTTTGACGGACAATACCCCAAAAAACCTTTAACGATTTTATTACCTATTGTTATTGGGTAAACCCATTTGTTCATAATGGCAGGGGTGGGTCAGGTATTTCTTGAGTATTAACCATTAGGTATATAAATATTTAGGCTAATATTTTAGTGGCAGTGTTGAATAACCGTTTTTACTGTGCGGTGCGTTTCAAAAAAGTTGTTTTACGAGAATAAAACTATGTCGCGTCGAAATCATTTATCATTAGACGTAAAACAGGTTGTGAAAAATGTGTATAAAACTTTAATCAGTGGAGGACTAATTAAACAATAATCTTTAAAAGAAACCTGTTTACTTACGAAAACTCCAAAATCATCGATAAGTGCTATTATTATTAGTGAAGAATTGAATAAAGAAAAAAAACGTAGTGATTTTTAATCTCACCGTATAGACAACAGTGATCAGGACCTAATAAGAGGGAAAATATATTATCTTTATGAAAGTGGAGTTGTTCCTACTTTGGATAAACTGAAAAAGAAGCTAGACAAAGACAAAACCAATATAAATATTAGCCGTGCCACACTCCATGGAGGTGTTTGTAAAATGGGATTTAAATACCGCAAAACAGAAAAAAGAATCGCACAGATCCAAAGGATGGGTTGATTCCAGTCAAAACTGTCACACGAAAGCACCTTCAAATAAAGGAAAACGCATTACCATAATACCCGCTGGTTCAGAAGACGGATTTGTCCCAAACTGAAACAGAACTTTTTAAAACTGGTTTCAAAATTACCTTTAAAAATATTCCAAACAACAAAGTTATTGACAGGGATAACGCAAGCTACTGCACGTCTGCCACACAAAGCACCACCTTCATCAAGTTTAAAAACTGAAATCCAGGAATATTTGTTAGAAAATGATATATTTTTTAAAATTCAGTTACAAAAAAGCGCAACTTTGGAAGTGCTAAATTTATATGCAATTAAAAAATAATATGTATGTGATAATTTGGGTGAACAGGCTGGGCAATCTGGGCATACTGTTTTACGTCTTCCTCCGTATCGCTGTATGTTTAACCCCATAGAGCAATTGTGGAACCAAGTAAAATCAAAGATCAAAGTAGAAAATGTTACACCTACTTTAAGTCCCAGTGTTATAAATTTGATAAAAAATGTAATTACTAACATACCAGTTGAGAGCTGGAAAAATTCAGTACAGCACATTATAAAAATTGAGGACTCTTACATTTCTATACAAATCAACAAATATCCTCAATAACACTAAAATCTGGGACTTACATTGTCTTAATTTGATAATTGTTACCCAACGTTTCGGTTAGTGATGTATCTCCAACCGTTTTCAAGTGATAACTAAAAACTGTTCTTAAAAGCTACGACTTATATACTATCCCTTGTTCACCGAAGCTTTACCGAATTTTCACGGTTCAGCAACGGCTGCCAGATATTCGGAATATCGATGCTAGGCTTGCTAAATACATGTTGGTTGTTTACAATTATGACAGCTTTTTTTAATTTTCTTCTCTTGCAGTGGATTTCTTTATGAATGGTTTTTGCTTCCGATCATTGTATGCGGTGTTGTTTTAACCAAGCGTGTTCGGCAATCCCTGACTTCGACGTTTCACTTCGTTCCGTATGTTTTTTGTGTTCTTTAATTCGAACCTTTAGTGGTCTCTTTGTTTCCCCGATGTATACCTCACCACATTCACAGGAAATTTGGTAGATACAGTCATTATTTGAAATATTGTTGTCTGGTCTCGTTTTAGTAAGAATACTTCTTAAAGTAGTTTGGGATTTAAATGCCGTTTTAATATTATACCTATTCGCTATTCTGCGGATCTTTTCGCGGATCTTTTCCGAAGTTCCTTTTATGTATATGAAATTGTCATAAATATTTGGTCACGTGGAGCCTCGTTCAAGTTAGAGTTTATTGTCTTATTTTGATATTTTTTGATTGTTTTCTGTACTGGTCTATAGTACTATTTATCGGTCCGCGTTGGGAAAAGAATATTTTTAGTAAAAATGGTCAAGAGAAATAGCTGGAAATTATTTTTAAGTTTCTAAAACTACCGCGAGATGACGCTTTCGACGGTAAATTAAAAAATATTTTTTCCCCAAAATTAGCTGGTATTAGGTGGGGTAAGGTGATGAACAATGCAACTTTTAAATAGCTTTATCTTGCACATCTTCTATTGAAAGTGAGTGGTTTAGGTGGGTACTTGTTAAAAGGAAAATTAAAAGCTTTTTAAATGTCGTCCTTTGCGGTGTCGGCTAGCTTGTAGTTCACCAACTAGAGGGTGTTGTTTAATAAAAACTCGATTTTTTAAGAGTTTTTCTAGAAAGTTAAATACGACGATAAGATTTTTTATTATAGATTTAGAAGGGAAAAAAATATCTACACTCTGGCGAAAACTGCGTTTTGATATCTGCATTCATTTTCGAGTTATTTCAAAATAACCTCGTTTTTAAATGATAAAAAATATTAATAATTAATCAAAACAGTCTTTATGACACAGTAAAAAAATAATTACTGTATAGTAAAAAAAAATACTAAAAACTATTTTAAAGATTGTATTGTATCCTCTAGAGAACAGAATGAACAATAGTGAAAACATGAAAATGCCGGAAACTCTAATTTAAATATTAGTCAAGTAAACAGTTGTCAGATCCAATTCAATATTTGAATAGATGTTGCCACATTAGAATCTAATCTGCATAAAAAATTAGAGTTCCAAAAACGGTAACATATAACATGCTAGCAGTTTATTTATTTAATAATTGAAGTGAAACTGACAACTTTCAACTTAAATCAGTCATGTCTTTTGTTCTTGTTTTTATTTCCAAGCCTACTTGACTGATATTTTAATTAGAATTATTAAATGGTCCAATTACGGCATTTTTATGTTTTCGATTGTTCATTCTATTTTCTAGTGCAGCAGTTCCCAACCTTTTTCTTTATACGAACCCCTTATAAAAATTGGAATATATTGGCGAACCCCCTTTGTAGTCGTTAGTAAGAGTAAATAAAACAGTACTTTTTGGCTGTTATTAAAATTTATTAATCGTATAAATAATAGTTATAATGACCAAAGTAAACTAAAACAAAACTGTAACGTAAGACATTTAGAGAGAGGTTATTAAAAGTAAATAACCTTTACAAAAGAAGAATTAATATAATATGAATAATTTTAAAAAAAATCCTAAATGGGATATTTGTGCTTGATTGGTGGAAGAAAGAAATTCAAAATTTGGTTCAATGTTTGAAAGTCTTAGATCGAGTTTTGTATTTAATTTATTTCAGTACACTAGAGTCACGCTAATCCGAACCCTGCTTATCCTAAAATCCGCCTTACCCGAACAGGGCCAGGATAAAAAAAAAATTATAAAATTTAAGAACTATGAAATGTAAAGAAAACAAGTATTTTCAAGTAACGTCGTACGTTTATGACACTATCTATTATTAAATAATAAAGGTGTATTTAGCGTCCGACTTTTGATATTTAGGTTTCATTCAGTTAGGTCGGATTAGCGGGACTTTAGTATACTTATCTTTAAGGTATATATTTTTTATATTTTTTATATATATATATATATATATATATATATATATATATATATATATATATATATATATATATATATATATATATATGTTAAAAATCCTCTTTCACAAAGATACGTTGTGCAGAACGGTAACAAAATTTAATGTCCTTTTCTGCTACGATGGGGTATTAATTTTTTACACTGAGCCAGAAGTATATTAAAGAATGATCTGCAAAAACAGGTTTTAGGGAATTGTCAGAGGATAAGTTAATGAGCTTTTTTTCCAATAAAGGTAAAGAAGTGTTAGAAATTATATCTCCTTGAAAAGGATTGCGTATCCAGTTTTTCGATCCAGGTTTATTAGGAAAATACTCTTTGAACGTTAATTGAAGCTGTATGAGATGTTCAGTAATATCTCTTTTAATGTTTTTGTTAACTTGACTTTTATTTTTTGAATAAACAATCAGACATTGATTACAAAAGTTAAACTTCTTTAGCGTAGCTTCTATTTTATCATACACATTGAAAATGGTTACTCCTGAACCTTGTAATGACATGTTTAGTTTATTAAATTTATAAAAAATATCCAGATAAGTCTCGGTTTCCTCGATTTGCTGTAGTAGAACTTGCAGGATTGTTGTAGCGGCCGTGTTGCAGTATTTAGGACAAATTCCGCCATTACCATAATTTTTTCGCGAACCACCTTTATATAGCTCGCGAACTCCTAGGGGTTCGCGAATCACCGTTTAAGAAACGCTGCTCTAGTGGATAAAATATAAACTCCAAAATATTTGTCAGTATTTTATTACTTTACAGTTATTATTTTTTTACTTTGTCACAAAGACTGTATTGATTACCTAATTGTTAATATTACTTTAAAATATCTCGGAAACGAATGCAGATATTAAAACGCGGTTTTTACAAAGCGTATAGGTATTTTTGTCCACTTCTATATCTACAATAGAAAAATAAATCGTCGTATTTAAATTTCTAGAGAAAATCTCGAAAAATCGAGTTTTCCTGAAACAACGTCCTCTAGTTAGTGAACTACAAACTCGCCGACACCGAAAAGAACGACATTTCGAGGAGTTTTATATTTTCTTCCAAACGAGTACCCACTTGAACCACTTTTGATAACAGATGTGGAAGATAGAGCATAGAAAGTTGCATTTGTTATCTTCTTTCCCCACCCTTATTATTGGAAATACGACAAAAAGTCCTTAACCAAACTGATGCAGAATTGGAATTTTTGCTGTTGTTATCAACATTGTACCTAATATTATAATAGCTAATTTTAGAGAAAAAATAGGTTTATTTTCCGTTGCGGTTGCTTCATCTCAAGGTAGTCTAAGAAACTTCCAATTTCCAGCTATTTCTCTTGGCCATTTTTACCAAAAATATTTTTCCCAACGATGTGCGATACATAGTTTTCGAGATACAGCAGGCGACCTTTTTTATTTGGACACCCAGTACTTATAAAAGTAACAAATAGCTGATGAAAATTACATTTACAACACGTAATACAATAAGCGGGGCTGAGGTGCTAAAGAAAGGATAGTAATTAATACTGATAAATACAAAATACTAAATTTCCACAAACAAAAGTGGTTTCTTGGAACCAAAAATTACGCTTTGTTTCCTTTCCTGGCCTATCGCAAACCCGTACCACCTTATTAAGAATTATAATTAACCAATAATTTGTTCCTTTTCGAGTGCTGGTATATTTTTCTCTGGTTTAAAAACAAACCCAGATGCATACATTTTGTAGCTAACTGCTTTGTGACGCTAGAACTGCCTTAATTTCCTCTATTTCCTTTTCAACTTTTGTCGACCGTACTGATGATCCTTAATAAGATAAAACGCCTCTGTATACGGGCGACGAAAGGAAAGAAAGAATTGTGTAAGCTTCTAAGGAACGAGCTTGGATAACTTTTTTGGAAGGTTAATATTTTTTATCGGTATTACGATTCATTGTTTAGCCATGCTTTTTCTTGTCCAATTATGTAAATTGGTCGAGTATCATCATCGAATACTTAATTTTAAGAAAATTTTGTGGGTCACCATATATCAAAGACTGTTCATATTGCACTTTAAGAAGAGATTGTTGAATTTCACAAATGACCAAACTTTAAAAAGTTCCAAGTAAACTATTTTTTAGAAAATATCCTAAAACATTATCAGTTATTTATATGGAAAAAATGGCTAATTCTGAGTAAAGCTCTCTGTAAATTAGTTAATCATCAAACTTTAATTTAACTTAACGTCTTATTAAAGAAACCAAGCTCTACCAGGTAAGTAAAGGTATGTTAAAAACAGAGCTGCCGCAATTACTTTTAACAAGTAATTCAATTACCAATTACTCTTCTAAGTAGTAGTAAATTACGATTACCAATTACTAGCATGTTTGTTAAAAGTAATTCAATTATCATTTAACACTAAAAGTAATTAAATATTTTAGCATTTACTCTCTTTAAATTACCACATATAATAAACATGATACACTAAACAAATAAAATATTTATACTAATATGCATCATACGCGCACGTCACACTATTCAAACTGCTCTTTCGCAAGTTTAACATTAAATGACTCTTAAATAAAATTTTCTTTTTATCGCACCCCAAACATCAACAGATTTTTTTTACAAAAAAAAAGTATAAAAACGGTGGTGGTAAGCGTCAATCGAAAATATTAAATCGGCGCGGAGGTGGCGTTCGCTGGATTCAAAGTGGCCTGCCGTGTTTCAAGATGCTCTTGCTGGCTGGTCAAAATTTCGGCAGTTTTTCCATAAAGAAAGGTAAATGAATTTTTTGTAGTAATTCAATTATTTATTAGGTAATTGAATTCATTTTTAAGTAATTCAATTACTTTAAAAGTAATCAAATTACTTTTTAAGTAATTGAATTGCTTGAAATTAGTAAAAATCAATTACCAATTACGATTACATTATTCTATTAATTGGTAATCCAAATACAATTACCTTTTTCGGTAAGTAACTGAATTAAAGTAATTCAATAACTGAGAAGTAATTGAATACGATTTTTTAATTATTTTAATACAATTACCGACAGCTTTGGTTAAAAATAACATTGGGAAAAAATTACAATGGGCATTATTTGCTTTAATTTTAAAATTGGTAATGCTTAGACTTTATTACTTTTGTTATTTCATTTTGTTTGTAGATGTGGGCGGCCAAGACCTACAAGCAATAGTAGACCTATATTTAACACTAGTACTTCTATTTCTATAAAAAAAAATTCAAGGTGGTCACTGTAAACTAGTATTGGTTTTTGGGCAATAATATTGGCCCGCTAACTAGAAATTTCCTCCTAGAAATCAGTTATTACTAAGGATGTGTTGCGTTGTATGAGGTTATTAAAATACAAGTCACTGGCGTAGCTAGAGGCGTGTTGTTAAATTCATCAGATGGTTTAGCGCTGAAATCTATCGTGATACAAGTCACTGGCGTAGCTAGAGGCGTGTTGTTAAATTCATCAGATGGTTTAGCGCTGAAATCTATCGTGACGTTACACTAGATTACCGCTAGTTTTATCCTTGTCCATATACTACTAAAACAACGGCCATCTTTCTTTAGCGCTTTTCCATCAATTAATTTAAAAACGGCTTTATGAAACAGCGAAGAGTGCGTACGATTCATCGATGAATATAACAACACGCTCAATTTTTTTTTAATCTAAAAATTGAGACATGGGATCCCCACTAAATTTATACCAGATGCTATTGACCCCAAGAGGGTAAAAAAAAATCATTTTGGGATTTGCGAAAAAAAGTTGTTTTTTTTACCGCCTCCCCAGAGAAAACCTAAGTATTAAAAGCAAATCCTCTATTTATATTTTTTTTCCTAAATTTGATCAAATTTTATCGTCAACTTTCAAATTACGCAATTATATCTGCATTTTTCTTAAATTTAGAGGCATCTGAAAATTAACTGGCTATGGTTTTTAAAAAACCATAGATAATTTTGCGAAACTTGGGATTTACCGATAAAATTTGATCAAATTTACGAAAAAAACACAAATTAAGGATTTACTTTGAAACATAGATTTTCCCCGTAGGGTGGTAAAAAACTCAAAAAATTTTCTTTACCAAAGTGTTTCCTTTCGGGCCAATATCATCTGGTATAAATTGGGTGTGGGTTCCATGTTAGATAAAAAAGTTTGAAAATCCTACCTACGCCGTTGCAAGTTATTCTACGCTTTGCAAAATTGATTAACCCTAACTGAGTAGTAAAAATCACAGAAAATTTTGCTCATTTACGTCACAATAAAATATATAGAGATTCTGCAAGAAATCTTTCAAATGGTAAAATACCTTCAGACAAATAAAGCGCGCACTGTTAATCATTGTGCGTTAACATCGTTTTTTTTTAATTTAAATGAGAAGATATTTTATCTTATGGTAAATATGCTTAAAAATATTCCATAAATAAATAATAATAATAATAATAATAACATAAAAGATTATACTCTTAAAATTAAAAACCAATAAATTTAGAAACTTAACTTTCTCCTACTAGTAAATTTTGTGAAACGCTACAGCTTTCTTAATTCAACTTTTCTACAAAATATATTGATTGAAATTCGAAAATTATCCTATTCAGCGTAATGACTGCCATACACGCTACGATTTACCGGCGAGGTCCACCTTTGCAGGTGTGTTTGCCCAGGTCAGTTGCTTATCGTAGCGAATATGGGACGATCTGATACGCCTAGCCGGGTAGGTCTTTACTTGTTTAGCTAAGGCAATGATTAAAAATGGTGATGCACTGCCATTGATAGGCCTCACATTAATCTTGAAAACCTGCGCAGGCGACCGGATGGTGTCACTCAAAAAAGAATTGATCTTCAATCTTGCTCCGATCGCCGGCGTAGGTTTAAAAATTTGCACAGAGTTGTTCCAATACACGCTCCAGTCAACCTGCCCAGACACACGTGCACAGAAAGACTTCTCCGGTAGACCTTAGCATGTATGGCCGGTGTAAGTAAACCAACAAAGAGGTATTATTGTTTGTTCGCCACAAATCACGGAAATGTATCTTAAAGTTGCCATATAAAGGTATGTACAGTACACACCGAAAAAACAAACAAGAACAAACATCAGCGAACAAACGTTTTTCTTTAGTGTAGACGGTACAAACGCGAACAAATGTGTGTTTGTTCTTTTTCATACATGTTCGAGTAGACGTCGGTACATTAAATTTATGTACACACCGAAAAAACAAACAAGAACAAACATCAGCGAACAAACGTTTTTTTTCAGTGTAGACAGTTAAAACGGCGAAAAAACGTTTGTTTGTTCTTGTTCGCACATGTTCCAGTGGACGTCGGTACGTCAAAGAGAATTTTTGTTTTTATGGTCATCCATAACTATTCCAACTAGTCGAACAAGAGTAAAGAAACATTTGGTTGCGCTATGTAGACAGAAAAAGCGAACAATTAACAAAAAACACATACATAGAAAGGTATGTACACACCGAAAAAACATACAAGAACAAACATCAGCGAACAAACGTTTTTCTTTAGTGTAGACAGTAAAAACGCGAAAAAACATTTGTTTGTTCTTGTTCATACATGTTCGAGTAGACGTCGGTACATCAAAAGGTATGTACACACCGGAAAAACAAACAAGAACAAACATCAGCGAACAAACGTTTTGCTTCAGGTATGTACACACCGAAAAAACATACAAGAACAAACATCAGCGAACAAACGTTTTTCTTTAGTGTAGTCTGTAAAAACGCGAACAAACATTTGTTTGCTCTTGTTCATATATGTTCGAGTAGACGTCAGGTATGTACACACCGAAAAAACAAACTAGAACAAACATCAGCGAACAAACGTTTTTCTTCAGTGTAGACAGTTAAAACGGCGAACAAACGTTTTTTTTTGTTCTTGTTCGCACATGTTCCAGTGGACGTCGGTACATCAAAGAGAATTTATGTTTTTATGGTCATCCATAACTATTCCAACTAGTCGAACAAGAGTAAACAAACATTTGGTTGCGCTATGTAGACAGAATAAGCGAACAATAAACAAAAAACACATACAAAGAAAGTGAACAAAGAACGAATGTTTGTTTTTGTTTGGTTTTCCGGTGTGTACATACCTAAAGAGAAATAAATTTTGTTCGTCGACATCCATAACTTTTCCAAGTGGTCAAACGAGAGTGAACAAATATTTGATTGCGCTATGTAGACAAAATATCGCGAACAATAAACAAAGAACACATACAAATAAGGTGAACAAGAACGAATGTTTGTTCTTGTTTGTTTTTTCGGTGTGTACTTACCTTAAGGTCGGCATCGATGCCAAAAATTTGCACATTTAAAGTAATTTCATATTGATGCAAATTTTATAAATTGCAAGTAGAGATGTCTGACGTATGATTTATAAAAAAGTCTTAACTCCTCCAGCTACTTTCTTTTACCATAAATTTTTAAATAAGACTACCTAAATATGTATAATATTCAGTATATTTACATACTCGTTTTACTTTTATTAGATAGTGGGCAAATGACTATTTCTCAATATAATTAAAAAAATCTAAGGCAGATAATACAAATTGCGTGTCATTGTTTTGGAATTATAATATTTTTATTTGTTGTAATTGAATATTTATGCAATGACATAAATATTCAATTTTTAATTCTAGGAATTTTAAATCGCAGCAATTAATACTTGGTCACCAAATATGTCGTTTAATTTCAATTTGTTTTGTGTTGCATGGATTTTACGTTAATTCATTTAAAATAAATATTTACATACATTGCTGTGGTAAAACAACTTTTAGAAACCCCGGGAAAAATATGTTTGTATATTTTTTAAACCAAGACGCAAAAAGATATTTCCCACATACTATGTTAAACAAAAGGCTGGTAAATACAAATACAAGAGATTAAAGTATTATAAAATTTATATACTGGCTATGAGTTTGGGATTTCAACGATTTGCCTTCGTTTGCTGTGCGTCGGGGTCCGAATGCCGTCCGGAAGGGAATTTTAAAAAGGAAACCCTTCAGTTTTATTGAAAAATACGCAAAAAATTTAACAAATCTCACTTAAACATTTATTCGTAATCAGAAATCGTATGCCGCCAAAACTTTTAACGAAAAACAACTAATAACTAGGTTGGGGCAACATGTAAATTTAATACCATTACCTATATAGGGTATTTCTTAAAGACATGCTAACATTAAAGGGGTAATTCTTGGACTCATTTTAAGAAAAAAGCTTTTTATGAACCTATGTCCTCAAAAAAATTGAGATACAGGGTGAGAAATTAAAAAAAAATAGTTTTTCAATAATAACTGAGATAATATTGTAGACATCTTTATGAAATTTGATACATGTTTTCTATGCATCAAGGTGCATTTTCTGATATACTTACACAATTTTGTATTTTCTCTACCAGTGGCGTCCGTACGGGTTCTGCCGTGGTGGACTATTACTTTCTTAGCTCCAAACAGAAAGCGGACAGAACCGCTTTCATGAGGGATAAGTGAGGACAACGAAAATCCGTTTCGAGAGGTGCCACTCAAGGTCACAAAAAGACAAAGGTGCGCCGACCGAAACGGATGAATTCGTTTCGAAAGGTGCCCCTGAAGTCACCGGCGCCTGTTTCACGGCCAAACAGAAGGCGGTTCTGTCCGCCTTCTGTTTGGCTTCAGGAAACCCTTCCTAAGCACCTGTTTGTTCGGGATGGATTAGCCCTTCCCCGTGAAACAGGCGCCGGTGACTTCAGGGGCACCTTACGAAAGGGATTCCCCCGTTTCAGTAGGCGCACCTTTGTCTGCTTGTGACCTTGAATGGCACCTCTCGAAACGGATTTATCCGTTTCGGTCGGGAAACCTTTGTCACTTTTTTCCTATGAAAGCGGTTCTGTCCGCTTTCTGTTTGGAGCTAGGGAAGTAATAGTCCACCACGGCAGAGCCCCGCATTACCGCAGTAAGGCTAGATACTCTGAGAGGTCGCCCTGACTCGGGACTTACACCTGTTTAAGGCAAGGTGCACCCATGCACGTAGCTAACACCTTAGGTAATTGTGTTTACTTAGCTTCGGACCCGTTCATAACCAACAAGAGTTGCCGATAACCAGCAATCTAGCGCATGTCCAAATACACGCACATCATCTCCAAGACATAAAATTATTAATTTTGCATAAAATATAAACCGCTATGAATTAAAATGGTGCACCCATGCGTAGTAACACCTACAGGGATTTTTTTCCTTACGATTTTGGCCAAGTCTAAAAAATCTAGGTTGACGAGACTGCACTGGACTGCACAAATACACGAAATATCTCCTAAGACACCTAAAAACTATTAATTTTGCAAAAATATAAACCGGCAATATGATAAAAACAAATCTTATCGCTTTTTGTAAAATTAAATCGACTAAACCACAACTAACCACAACTCGATGACAGTTCACAAATGATATGAGTTTGTAGGGTTGCCACTAAAAGTCTAGTTATTTTGGGGCATATTTCCAAAAAAAAAATTAAAAGAGATTCTACGCATGGGTGTGCCATTATTATTACATAGGCGCTTATGGGAGCCAGTATTCTAGTTCTTGTTAAAGGCCTGTGTTTAGTACACACTAACTTTACCTACTGATGACGCCATAAGACATATTATTCCTTGAAGTATGAATCATAAATAGTTAAAAATAGAGTAAAAAAGCTGCCACTCGTATTTAAGTTTTTGTTATTTAAAGACTCCATTACAAAAATTAAAGTTTACTGTCTTAAACGATTTAGCAGAATAGAAAACATTTGTAAAATCTGAGTTTCTTCCGCCCGTAACTTCTGTTTAAAACATTTTCTTATCTCTTTTAAGAACAGAAGTAATTTACCTTCTGGCACCATTAAACCCACTTGTTACAAATAATTATATATCACTTTTCAGGAAATTAAGGGGACTTGGGGAATAACATAAAAATTTCATCGACCTCAAAAATGCCGATACCGCTTTATGTTTAATTCGTCTTGGCCTGTCATTAAATGATTTGCAGCGGTAACCTCTGCCAATAATTAAATTAGGTAAGTTTACATCATAAGTTTGTTTTCCGTGAAAATCATGGGTATTTTGGTTATTTGGGATCCATGTAAATAATATTACTATGCCTATAATATGAAGTAAACATTAAATGTCTTGAGTAAATACATTTTATAGTCATTTGGAAGATTTAAGTATATTTCTTTGATCAGTAAATATTTGCGAAATGTAATTTTATTGTCATGTCATATTTTTAATTATACCAAAAACACTTACGTATAATAGGGGCGTAGTTCCTATCCAAAAATCCCGGCTTCTTAAAATACTAAGATCTAAAAATAGATCAAGTTTTTTTTTTACTTGCAAAGCTTTTTACCGATCTGTCTGTATAAATAAATGTTCTTTTTAAATTAAGGCAATGATCGATATACAACTATATTTTTGATTAAGGGAGGGATGGTAAAATTTAAAACTTTTTCTTTCCATTTTTTTTATTTAATATTTTGAATGTATACCATCTCAAGAATAATGTATTAAATTTTAAGGTTAATCAAAATTGACGGATTTATGATGGTTTTATGGTTGCTCCAACTGAACTTTAAATCGATTTTTCCGAAACATGTAATTTTTAAAGTCGGTGGATCGTTTTAAAAATTTGTACACATATTATGATATTATACATGCAAATAACTATCTTGTGACTTCGAGTTTTTTTTTATTTTTTAATTAGTATCAATGTTACAATAACAAGTAGGTCGTTTTTATTGTCAAAAAATCGATATTTTAAATTCAAAATAATGCAAAAATTTAAAAAAATTTAAAATAAAAAAATCTTGGCATCAATTGAGAAAGAAACTTACTAACTAATTAAAACAATTTGTTTTTTTGATTTTAAATAATCCAGTGCTGAGTAATCGCAGTCACCGCAAAAAAAAAAAAATTCAAGGCACCAGCGGAGAACTGTAATAAATCCGTTATTTCTTTATATTTTTGTACCATTTTTTTAAAATATTTTTCAAATGTAATATTATAATATACTAATTTTTAAAATAAATCTATAATAACAATATTCTTAAAATAGGCCTTTTTTGACGAACAAACTTTACCCCTCCCCCCCAGATCAGTATAAAACTTGCCAAGTCAAAAATGAACTTGCTTTAATTTCAGACCTTGGTACTTCACGAGGTCAAGATTTTTGGATACCCAACTAACATTTTTCGGAGCCTAAAGTTTTATTAAACGGTAACAGATATTTATAAGAGGTTTATAAGGAACCTTAACTTTTATAATAGTTTTTATAGTTTTATAAGAAAATTATTGATGTTACAAGTTTTGTAAGACGCCCAGAAAATACCAAAATACTTAAAGTCTTATAACATTGCATCCAAAATGTTTTCGTTACCTTATCTATAGAACCTTTGGTTTTGGTTACTTAAAGTTTTTTAAAAGGGTTTTATAGCGTTCTTAAAAACCTTATTATAAAATTTTTACTCTTGGGGTTTTATAGCTTACTTCGTAAAACCCTTATAAATCTTAAGGTGTTTATTATTACTTAAAGGCTCATATAAAACTATAGGTGTTTAAAAAGCAAAATGGCGAACATGGCGTCCTTTTATATGGCGGCCATTTTTATGTTTGTGTTCGAATTGACATAAATATTTACACAAAAAAGAAGAATATTTCATTTTAAGCCATACTACTGAAGCTAAAAGACATATTTCTTCAAAAACAGGGGGTTAAGAAATGTCGGGCAGTTTATTTACAAAAAACAAATCATGAGACATAATTTTAATTTTGAGGTTTTTACAAAAATAAATTTATAGAGAGCGCTTTAGTTTTAGAAAGGGTAAAATGTAAAATTACTCGAAAAATCTTTCGTGCCAAGTAAAATTAAGTCCTCATGGAAAATTCCCAGAATATTTAAGTTGTTATAATAATTATTTAATACGCCATTTTGATAATATCAAAGTAAAAATCCATTGCTGTCAACTTTAAGAGTAGAAGCAGAATAATAATGACAAGGACTTGAAATAGAACATATTGTAAACAAACGATGTAAAAGTTGATGAAGCTATAAGGGGTTCTTTTTTGTTTTCCTTTCCGCTATAAAACTTATTTATGGTTTATAAAGGTAACGACAACCTCTTAGTTTCAAATAAATGGAGAGTAAAGGTTTTATATGGTACTAAAATTAAGTCACCGTTACCTTTATAAGATTCTCCATTTAAGTGCTATAAGGGTTTTATAAGAGTAACGAAAATGTTTCGCGAATCATTGATAGGTTCTTAGGTTTTAAAAAATAGATAATCGAAACGTAACCGTTACCATTATAAAACAAAAAATGTTAGTTGGGTAGGAACTTGGCCCTCATTTAATATTAAGTGTTTTTGGTATGATATCTTCTTCTTATGAATTCAATGAATAAAAAAGATCATTTAAATTTAAAGACAATTATGACTTTAGAAACACAGATTTAATCTAATTTGCATATTTCTAAAATACGCCGTAAATATAAGATATTATCGCCCCTGCTTCAGGGTGTTCCGAGTATAAATGTGCAGTCATCAGAATTTTTCCTTAACATGCGTCCTTAATCCTACTTACATGCCAAATTTTAAGTTTCTACACCCTCGTAAGATGCCCCATAATTTTGATGAGTCAATAAGTAACTGAGTGAATTATTCAGTCAGTCGTAAAAGGGGCGATTTTTAAAATCGAATATTTCAGAAACCACTTGACACAGCTTTTTTAGTTTATTTATAGGTAATTAGAAAACTTATATGGATTAACATACCAAATCCCATGTCTTTATATCAAACGATAGCAAAGTTATAATAGGTGGGTAATACGCTGAAACCTTTCGTGTAATTTTAGGCTTCTTGCGTAAGATTAAATAATGCGCTTTATAACAAAATTAAGTTTAAATATTGTGAAAGAGTATTTTGAGTCAGCACCGGCGTTGTAGGTCTGTACGAACGGATTTACTGTAATTTTAAACAATATTATATTGTAAAAATATTAACAATCGAAAAGTACTTGCGTGACGCTAATGTGATGCAGGCTTTGGCGCAAATTAATCGTGTTTTGAATGACTCTGGATTTTCCTAATGGCCATTAAGAATTGCTAGGAATAAAAAAGTTATATATTTATTATTTTAAAGATAGTGTGTAGTTAATTGATAAAACTTTTGCTAACCATATGTAAACTAAAGACTCGCATAACATATTTATAATATCTCTTAATATTTTTTTCTTGTGCAATAAGACAAATAAGACTATTTATCTGTATAATATAAGAAGTATTCTAAAACAAGGTTAATACATTTGTAGGGTATATCCATTTTAATAAAATTGTAATAAAAAAACATAGGTTTAGTTTTGCTAAAGACACATGAAATGAAAAAAAGAATGTTAGCTTGTTTTAGTCATCTTGTACAGGGTTATTCATTTTAAAGTAAACAGATCATTATTTTTGAACTTCCCTGTACTTTTTTAAAAAACGAATATAGCCATTTAGTGTATTTTTTCCGTAGAATTCAATAATTTAATTAGAAAAACATTAGAAACAAAAACAAAAGAGTTACAGCACAAGTGACGTATTTTTTAAATGGAAAACCCCGTATATTTTTATATCAATAGATAGAGATTTTCACGAGAAATTCGGTGATATAGGGGTTGCTGGGTTTATTTCCTGCGGTTTTGCTGCAATTTTCTAAACACTGCATGATAGAGATCGAACGCTGTAAGAACAACACCGATACGTCACGGTCTCATATGGCAAACCTGTATAAAACCGTGACGTATCGGTGTTATTCTAACAGCGTTCGATCTCTACTATAAGGATAGTTTCACCTAAAAAAACCTGGCTGCCACAGATCACAGGTGCTTATTTGTCAAAGTCAAGAATTTTAAAAATACGTTTATTACGTTTTGGAGTAGTTTTATAATAAGGTTTTCATCAGAAGAACTGCTTCAAATTATATTATATGCTAGAAATGATATGATATATTTATTTCTAAACCAAGCAGCAAAATTATAATAAACGGTAAAAATTAAAATATAATACGAGGGTAAAATATGGTGGAAATAAGAACATTTATAACAAAAAAAATTAATATTACTAATAATTTAAATGTTCTATATGACCCCCGTTATTTTCGAAACATGATCTATAACCCCTCCTTAGCCTTTCTAAGCTTGCCGATATTATTTGAGGTTCTTGGTTAAGACGATTAATTTCATTTACAATTTTTTCTCTCATTTCTTCCGTGTTTGTGTTTCCATTTTGGTAAACATTCTTCAAGTGACCCCATAGAAAAGTATCCAAAATTGTAATATCTGGACTATTAGGTGGCCATCTAATAGTGCCATAACGTCAAATTCACTGATTGTATCGGCGATTGAGATACTGCACAACTTGACGAATAGCATGGGCGGCGCTCCGTCTTGTTGCCAAATTATCATGCGATACGTTTCGATTGACAATTCTTCTAAAATGTCCTCAATATCGTTTTCAAGGAGATTAAGATATCTTTCTCCAGTTAAGGATCACTCATAGAATATTGGCTCGACAATTCTATTATTAAGCACACCTCACCAGACATGAAGAGAAGACCTCCCTTGGTATTTAATCTCTTGAAATTTTCTGGGATTTTGTCTTGCCCAGCTGTGCGTATTGTGTCGGTCAAACAATTCCGATGTAGTGAACGTAGCTTCATCCGTCCAAAGAATCGTTTGAAACAGGGTAGGATCGTTATCTTGTTCATGGAGTAAAATTTGAAAAACAAATTCAAAGTGAAGTTCCTTTTGTTCACGTGTTAAATGCTGCACTGGAAGAACGTGATATGGATGATACTTAAAATATTTCAATGTTCTCTGAACCGTCGCATAGGTTACTCTTCTCCTTGCAGGGCCATACCTCAAGTCTCTAACTGCGTCACTATATAACTGACTTCATGGAAAGTAAAATAATTTAGAATAGCTTGATGCCGGTTTCTTTTTCTCATTTAGTCCTTTTTTTAATATGTAACGATTTTGTTTCTTCGAAGAAGACCTTCAGTTTTAAAATCGTTTTTACTAATATATTTCGGAGGAAATTTGCAACATATCTTCGTTGTGTTTCCCTGGCGTTTTCTCCACATTTATGATAGAGAGTTATAATTTGAAGCCGTTCTTCTGATGAAAACCTCATTATAAAACTACTCCAAAAAGTAATAAACGTATTTTTAAAATTCTTGACTTTGACAATTAAGCACCAGGTGAAACTATCCTTATAGTATCATGCAGTTTTTAGATAATTGCAGCAGAATCGCAGGAAATAAACCCAGCAACCCCTATATTACCGAATTCCTCGTGAAAATATCCCTCCAAATACGGGGTATTCCATTTAAAAAATACGTCGCTCGTGCTGTAACTCTTTTGTTTTTGTTTCAAATGTTTTTACTGATTAGATTATTGAATTTTACGGAAAAAACACACGAAATAGCTTTATTCGTTTTTTTTTAAGTACAGGGAAGTTCAAAAATAAAGCCCTGTTTACTTTAAAAGATACCCTGTACCATCAAGAGCATACATATTATATTTTCATCAAAATTCAGTGAAAACTTTTACAAACTACATTTTAATATTTTTATGTTATCAAAAGTATGTTTCTACACTTCCTTGGTGTCTCTAGATAGTTGTGGGCGTGTTTGTGTGCGCTATAAATAAAAAACGACTTTATCGATATGCTACTTCGAATATACAAAGTTAGGAAAAATTAACAGAACGGTAGATTATATCAAAATATATCCGGTTTATCAATTTTTTTATCATTTTAAAATAAAGTTGTAGGACTGTTAATAATCTACTTATCTGTAATAAATTGAAATATACATGGTCACCCACAAAGTTGTATTTATATTTGTTTTAAATGGAACACCCCGTATATTATTACTTATTTTGATTGTCGACTCAAATTTAAACATTTTTATTAACCGTATGTTATTTATACCTATATTCAATAGTTTCTTAGATAACATGACATTTTGATCAGTTACAAAACACAAAATAAATTTCAAGAAATAATTTAATAAGTTAACTTTAAACGTATAACGAATCATGGCATAACGGGTCTATTTTTTAATAAGTGTTGAAAATCATCCCCATTTACTAACTGACAATGGGATAAATTGACGCCAAAATGTCTTTGGGTATTTAAAACCATTTCCCTTGTTATTTTCGCACCTTCATTGACAATTTTCATTCTTAATTCTTCTAAATTATTAAATTTGTTTCGATAAACATTGTTTTTCGGGTGACCCCAATCACAGAAATCTAATGGCGAAAGATCGGGGACCGCTAAGGCCATTCGAAAGGCCCTCTTCTTCTGTCCATCGATTTGGAAAGGTGACATCCAAAAATTCTCTAACTTCACGAGTAAAATGCAAAGGAGCTTTATGTTGCTGATTCCAGGTTAAGTTGATATCGGCAATTAAATTATTTATAGCTGGAACTTCCAGCTATAAATGCTGGAACTATTTCTTGCCAAAGAAGCTGGAGATATCGCTCATCGGTCAAATTTCTCTGAATAAAAAGGGGTCTAATTACATGTCCCGCAAACAATTCAGCCCAGACATTAATCTTTTTCTGGCAACTGTGTATGCAGTTCTTTATACCAGTTTGGGTTATTTCTTGCCCAGTAACGGTAATTTTGCTTATTGACCATTTAGTGTAGTGTAAAGGTCGCTTCTTTCAAACACACAATATTGTTTGAAAAATGCGGGTTCTCTTCAATTTTTCCAGTCATTATTTCGCAAAATTCTAGCCTTTGATCACAGTCAACATCAAATGTTCTTGTACAACATTAACTTTTTATGGATGCATTTTCTCATTATGAAGAAATGTTCGAACAGATGTTTGATCAATTTCATAATCCAAAGCAAGCTGATTGGTGGATTGTTTGGGATTTTCTTCTATCGCAAGCAGAATGTCTATTTTTTTTCTCCTCGGAAGTAGCAGTCCAAGCTCTTCCCGATCTTGGCTGGTTTTTTACACTCTCATTCTCACATAGTCATTCTATGACGCTCAATGGATCGAAAAACTGCATTTTTTTAATGCGTCTGTCTGGATACAAATTATTGTAAATCTCACATACCTTCTGATATGATCTCTGTTTATCGCCATACCCCCTTAAAATTAGAATATCAATTCTATTTTTATTTGTTGCTCAGGTAAATACGACTCTGTTCAAATATCGCATTGTTATCCGTTATTATTTAAAACGCCGCCACAACTTTGTGGGTGACACTGTATATTTCAATTTATCACAGATATGTAGATTTTTAACAGCCCCACAACTTTTATAAAGATATTTTTGATAACCCCTGTATATTTTGAAAGTAATCGACCATTCTAGTAATTTTTTCTAACTCTGTATATAAAATGTATGTATATAACATATTTCTTAAATGGTAACTTCCATATCAACTATTTTTTAGTAAGGTGTTTTTCAGGGATTTGTATTTTCTTATCTTCAATACATTTAAAAATGTCATGTTTTTAGTAAAGTTATTTAAAAGCTTGGGGATGAGGACCCAAGTTGCAGAATGTGCGACGAGGGGAAAGAAACAACCTATCATATGCTGTGCGAATGTGAAGCGTTGAATCACAAAAGACAGGCTTTATTTGGGCAACCGAAAATGAGCTCACATGAATATATCAACCAACAAGTCCCCAGCTTATACAAACTTGTAGAAGAAACAAGCCTAATGGGAGGAATGGTATAAAAGATAATGGAAGATTAGGCACAAAAAGCCCAAGAGACTGCGCTGCCTCTGGTAGTGAATCAAGACGGCTCCCAGGAAAGAAGAAGAATGGCATTAGGTACCGTGGTTGCTGAGTTTTAAGATATTTAACTTATTTTTTATCATTTCTAACAACGATCTGGAGTACCGAAACATGTAGATTTCATGGCACCTTTTAGACAATGCTGTGCTACCACTACCGATGGTATATATAGCGACCATTTCATGACCATAAAAAGTGAAAATATTTTGTGCTGTGGAAAAATGTTCCACTCATAAATAATAATTATCACATTGAACATGTTTATTAAATTTCACACAAAAGGATTGGTTTAGGTTGAAGTTAACTTTATTAATAATAATGGACTAAAATAAAATAATTAAAATATATTATTTTTTTTCTTTTAACTTGGTTTAATTTAGATATTTTGTATGTGTAATGTAAATAAATAAACCAATATCAGTTTGGAAGACAGATACAAACTAAACAAAGAACCTTTCAAAAATATTAAATAATACTATACACATAAG
Source organism: Listronotus oregonensis (assembly GCA_019359885.1). Lineage (NCBI taxonomy): Eukaryota > Metazoa > Arthropoda > Insecta > Coleoptera > Curculionidae > Listronotus > Listronotus oregonensis. Next base: position 93,000 of record JAHBCN010000679.1, read on the forward strand.
TTTGACAAAAACATGTTTATTATCATTTCATAAACGTTTAAACAATGTTTTATATTTAATTAAAAATAACATTATGTTACAAATTCTAAGTAACATTGAGAATAAATTTTCCCCTTGATACCTAATATTCACTTAACATCGAACTAAATCATTTGAAAAACATTCTATAAATATAGTAATATCAATTGAGATTATTAACAGGCCGGTAAAGCGTCCTAATATCCGGTCAGCTTGGATTGTGGAAACTATTCTTAATGCCTCAAAACATTGATGTAGACTTATTGTTAGATATCAGGGTAAGTAAATAATTTTATTAGCTTATTTTTTATACCATTATATACATTCTCCAGAAAACATCGACGAGAAAAGATTTTTTAACCTCGCCTGATATTAAGTCAAATTAATTCTGGTAAATATATCTATTTCTAACGCAAGACTAATACAAAAAAGAAGATAGGAAATTTGACAGAATAAAATTTACAAAAAAATATCTTTTTATGGATTTGGTTAATAACCTAGACTACACAAATCACATTTAGGTACTACCTAGTTGATTTCTGTTTTATTGATGGTATTCAAAAAATATTGCAAAGCTGGGCCCAAGAGTAGTTATGCATTTTTTTATTTTAAGAAGCTGTATTGGCTATCTGTATCAAGACAACAAAATATTTATATGTATAACTGCAATGAAATATAAAAATCCATATTTAAGAATTTCACTGAATAGGCCCTAGGGCGCTAATTGGTTTATAGCCCAGGGCGCCAAAATTGATAAGAACGGTCCTGGTTACGCCACTGATTAATACCATAATGCCAATAACTTGACGTCAGTATTTTAAAATGATATTTAATAAAACATTGTAATTTATAATTTTTAAAGGATATTTAATAAAACATTCTGACCTATAAAACTGCTTACGGATACACAAAACATTTTCGATGTAATACATAATACATATTATTAAGCAGTCGGTAAATTTACAACAATTAGTTTTTCCAAAACATCATTTTAGCCTACTAATTTAAACCGTACCTAAATTGCTTTAAATTTGTTGTTATTTCCGTTGCAAAAAAAGCGGAATTTTCACAGTGGCACGTTCCAAAGATATTAATTAAAAAAGCCAGCAATTACCAATTTCTTTATCATGAGTAAAACAATTGGCTTGTAATTAGGCGGTGTTAAATGGTATAAAATATGTTACAATAAGTGTATGTATACGAATTATGAGTGGAATTTTTATTTTTAAAAAACCTTAAAATTTGTTTTATAAGCAGTTTAATATAATTAATAAAGATTAGATCTTATTTTTCTGGTTTTACACAACTGAAACAAGTTCCTTAAGTTTCTTGGTAAATCCCAGATCGTTGCTCTTGACATATCCAAAACTTTTGACTGGGCCTTCTTAAATAACTTCCTTTATACAGTCTTTCATCTAAATTTTATGCTTAGCTGTCCAGTTTTCTTTCTAATCGACGTATATCAGCCCCAAATCTCAGTACCAACTGGAGCCAACTCTATTTCTTATTTATAGATTTGCTAACAATAGTAGCCTTCAATCTAATATTTCGCCCCTAAAAAAGGGCGGGAATATCGTATATTTAGTCAACATTTTAAAAGTTTGCAGTTTGATTGAACCTAATTTAATTGAATTTAAAACGCAGTCAAGATTTCTTTACTAAACAAAAAAAATGCTTCATTTTACCTATCAGACCCTAAACCCTATTCTAACTTTTTAAATTTGAATTTTTAAAATCCAGAACTACAGAACTTGTCTACCCTTAAAAATAAAACTGTTAAAAAACTCGTATTGGGAGGAGAAATATCTTTTTTCCATTCATTGCACTTAAAAAAAAGATTCCACCAAAAATACTTATTAGTCCAGTAAATGAAGGGACAAAGCTGTTAATAAATCTGTACAGTTTTTCCTTGTGGTGCAATTCTTAGGTCTTCGGATATGCTTTCGAGCGAAAAAAAGTTTATCAACATTAACAGGTGGGAAAAAGCTGAAAATGGCCCCTCAAGGCCCGAAAAATGGGTTTCCGCTAATATCTGCCAAAATATGCGAATTGGGGAATTTCTGTTTAGACAAAAAATCAAGATCGCCCTGTAGTCTACAAATATGGTCTTTATAATTTTTTTCGCAAAATCGATAATTTTCGAGATAACGGGACCCAAAAGACCCCTCATTTCAGCTGCCGCTTTACCGCTAGAATGCCGCTATCTTCATGGATTCACTTATAAGCGGGCGGACGAATTGTTTCATCACTCGGGCAATAACGTACATTTTTTAATCATTCAAAGTTCATCGGAATGGGAAAACCCGTACCTATCGTTGCATATGAGTTCGGGTCCATTCTGATTTTTCTAGAATATTAAAAAAAGCGGTCAAAGTTTTTTTCACAATATTTTGAGAGTATCCCATTAATTTATTGATATTTTTTTAAAACAGTTTGTTATTAACCTTTATTTTTTATAATGAGACCTTAGCAAGTGTTTAATGATCGCAGAAAATTTCCTTCACCATCTTTCTTGCGTTTTGATAAAATTTTGCCCATCTGCATTTTTTAACCCTTTAGCCACATCTATCCGGTGTGAAATGTTATGGATTTTTCGACGGTCGTTTTTGCGAAAAATATTGGTGTTGCGAAAAAAATGGTTGGGACCATTTTTGTAGATTTCGAGGTGATCTTCATTTTTTGTCTTAACAAAAATTCTCTAATTGCCATATTTTGGCAGATATTCGCGGGAAACTCATTTTTGGGCTTTGGGGAGCCATATTCAGCAGGTTCCCACGTCGGAATCTTGATAATTTTTTTTCGCTTGAAAGCATCCGCAAAGACCTATGAATTGCGCCACAAATGAAAAGAATACAGATTTATTTACAGCTTTGAATACTTTCAGGTCTTCAGTTACTGCACTATAAATAAAATAAATTTCTATCCAAAAATCTGGTCGCTTAAAGTACTGAGATCTAAAATTAAACCAAGTTATGTCCAAAATTTTGTTCAATTTTTTAGACTTGGCCGTTTCTTACTTAACTGTCACAGGGCCGAAACCAGGGGGCGAGGCAGGGCGCCGCCCTGCCTAAAAAAACATTCGCCCTTCCTGGCAAAAAAACGAAACTTAAGAAAAGCGAAAAATAAAAAAAATGATTTTTCAACAAATTTACTAAATTCTATAAAAAGAACCTCTCCTGGTTATTTTAAATTTATTCGTTATAAAATGTTCATTCATTCTTTTTTAACGCAAAGTGTTGAAATTTCCCTAAAATTTGATCGTACCATTAATCAAACTAATGGCATAATAGCTCCCGTCATGTTTTCGACCCGCGTTTCTCGCAAAGAGTTTGGCCAATAAAAATATTCAAATTCAAAAGTTAACCAATCACAGTGTCCAAACTACAAATTTAACGCTCGGCAAAGTAGTTTCCTAATTATCTAGGTATACATACAACTTCTCCTAGCAGTGTCATTAAAAATGAAAGCACGGTAATTACGAAAACTTAACTGGATACAAGTCAAATACCAGACGATTAACCATTTATTGGAAAATCAATTCAACAAGTAGACTTTCCAAAACAAAAAAATAATCGATCTTTTTATGCGAAATGGTATACAAAATTTAAGTGGCGGAAATATTTCACAAAACTGGATGCTGCGTTTTGTTATGCTTGCACACAATTTTAACCAAACGCTAATAAGGAAAGAACTTATATCCACAGGTTACAAGAAGTGAAAAAATGCAATGAATCCTTAAAATGGGTTTCCAAAGCGCGAGAACACCGACGTACATGTTTTTTTCCATGAGCTTATGGCTTGAAAAGCTTCAGCGCCAATCCACCGATACATCCGTTTCCACAATGATAAATAAATAAAAACATCCTTGAAAAAAAAACCGATATTACATAAAATCTATAGTAAAGGTTGTTCAGTTCCTTGCATTTATTAACTTGCACTTAGAGGCACATATGAAGCTGAAGAAAACATGGAAAGAGGCTGTTGTAATTCTTTTTCAATACATTGTAAAAAAGATCCTACCAATTTGGAATGTATGCTACACATACCGAAAAATGCAGTTTATAATCTCCCAAAATCGAAAATAATGTTATTAAAATTTTGACTGAGATAGTACGTGAAAACATTGTAGCAAATATTAAAAGTTCTGACATTCAATGAATTACGCTACTAGAAGATGGAACAAGATACAAAAATAATAGAGAACATGTTTCAATTGGGATTCGCTTGTTAAAAAAGAAAAAGTATTTGAATCTTTGCTGAATATTTATATCCCAAAAAAATTGGATGCCAAAATTTTTGCCGAATTGACATTAGAGATTTTGGAACAAAACAATATCGAAACGTCTCGCCCGCTAAGCCAATGTTATGACGGCGCCAGCGTAATGAGCGGAAAGAAAGTTGGCGGAAAGTGCTGCATTAATACAAAAAGCCTTAAATCGAACTGTGCCTTATGTACACTGTTACAATCATAAACTGTATTTGATTGTTGTTAAAATAGTGTCCGAAATCCCTTTGGTGAAACAGTTTTTTGATTAATGTATTTTACTACTCATTCTAACATGAAACAATTGCATATATTTACAAAGGACATACGATTTTTGTATCTTTGTTAAATTTTGATATAAAATACCTATGTACCTACTAAAATAAAAGTAGTAAATTTGCACTGCCTAAAAATTTTTCGGCTCTACCCAACATTTAATCCTGGTTACGGCCCTGAACTGTCAGTATTAATAAAAAAAAGTCAAAAAAGAGTGAAACAGCAAATTGTGAACAGAACTTGGTCTAATTTTGGATCTCAGTACATTAAGTAACCGAGATTTTTGGATAGGAACTTGGCCCTTATTTTATATAAGTGTTTTGGTGAAACATAGTATGTTAATCTATAAAAAAATAATTGAGTGCATATTTAAACCTTCATAACAATATAATTGTTATTTTTTAACTAAAAGCAAAAAATATGATAGGATATATTAATTATCTCATTAGTAATCGGTCAACATTGTTTTATTGGTACCTTTCAATAAACAGGTACTGTTTGTGGTACAGAAAATTCCAAAATTATTACCACTTTAGTATGGTTTTTATATTGGATCAAGCATCCGGCTCTTCTAAGAAAATACATAATTATTTCCTAGAAAAGTATTCTGTTCTTTGCAGAATTACGTAATTACGTTTGTTTTACTTTAGTCCCTAGTATTAAAATTTCCAATTAAATGTATTGGTCTAGGTCATTTCCTTTGAATTTAAGTAATTATGTAATATATTTACTATAAGTGTATTTGATACGTCGGCGTCGCACAGTGGGACGAAGCGTCTCTGTGACACCCAAATTACGGCTCATATTTTTTTAAATTAACCCGTATTAGATTAATCAGCGCAAAAAGAAGCAATTTTTGAAAAGATACAATGGTCAAAACCATAAACCCAGGGTATAAGGATTTAATAGGTGGTACTTGTTATTAGTAGTCCATTTAATATTAAAATTAATAAATTGACTAAAATTTCCCAAAAACCCAAACCGAAAACAATCCAAAGTTGAAAATTCCCTAGATATTAGATAAAATTCCTTTTTCCCTATTGTAGGAAAAAACCCCCGAATTTTGGAAATTTTTTCCCCTTAGGTTGGTCCTACTGTATTGTTTTATGGAAAAACGACGCCGCCAGAGCGCTTGCCGCGCGCGATTCGGAGATAAAAGGGACCACTGCGCTTTGGCCCGTGCCGCCCCGCCGCCGCGCGTTTTAAACAAAACGGTAAACGCAAAAGTTTTATTTTATAATTTCATAGACTCAAATATGATTTCTCGAGTTCTCGAGTTTTTCATTGATTTCCCGGGAACAAAGCCCAACGATTTCCCGGGAATTCCGGCCGAGAATTCCCGGAATGAACCCTACACCCAAATTACTCTACGGCTCATATTTTTTTTTAAATGCTCGTCCTGAATTTGCCTATCGTGTCATCTGTTAGGATTTTTGATTTAGGTTTTTTATTTTTCAAAAATTTGTCTCCAAACCTTGGTTTTTATGAAAAAACGAATTTTCGCCGCAAAAATGATTAGTAAGCTCCCAGACTATCTGCGTGAAAATGAGGGGCAACATTTTTGTTATTCCACAAACGGCCATAATGTTCCGAAATTTATAACGCAAAAGAGACTTTTACTAATGATCGATATACAACATATTATTATATAAATTTTTGCTTTTACTCATAAACTGCCTGTTTTTCCACAATTTACAGAAAGGTGAGAAAAAGACATACAAGTATGTATTTCATACCAAATAACTTGTCGCAAAAAATAGGATGAGCATTGCTTTTCGTTTTTTGCTAAGAATTGCGAAAATAGCAATGGTATTAAAAGTTATTCTCAGTGCGTTTTTTGTTATGAATGGACCTTGGAAAAATAACATAATACATCTCCATTCCTAAGAAGGTTGTAAACCATCCCAAATGGACTGTGTGGGGATGCAATCATCCTCTAAAATATATAAAATCATATGCAACTTTAAAAATTGTAAAAAAAATAAGATTTTACCAGACATGTCTAATAAGAAATAAATAATTGTATATGATAATCAACCACCCCTTTCTAAGGGTAAAACCACCCTTATTAATAGGAAAAATTGAATTTAATGCTAGCTTAAAAAAAAGTCTTAGCTTCGTATTTTTTTTATCCAAATATATAAAGCAGATGTACTTAGACTTTTCAAGTTTACTTTAAACCAAAACCACCTCTGTGAGGAGGTATACTCATTCCCCAAAATGTAGAAAATTATATACAACCTAAAATTGTAAAAAACATATTTAGATGTTTTAGGATAACTTGAATAACTAACATAAAACCACCGTTCAGAGTAAGTTTTTATAATAAACCACCCCTAAAATAAACTATCAGGAAAATTAAATAAAATGTTAGTTCATTCAAAAAAAGTTTAGCTTCCTATTTTTTAATCCAAGTGTATACTGGCCGGTTGCACCAAAAGTATCTTAAGTAGACCTTTATTAAGAAGCTCTTAAAATTAAGGGTAACTTAAATTGTTTTCGCTTTCACCATTAGATTTTTATTGCAACTTAACTAAGAGTACTTTAGTGGAGTAAAATTTGGAAGAAAAGTCGCTTAGTTATCGAGAAAAAAACCGGCGTAGAACCAAACCAGACTTAGTGGGATTCTTTAATAAGGTAATCGTGTACACGAAATCAGTTTTAACGACATTTTTTAGTGGTCGAGAGATTTTTTATTTCGAAAAAACCCAAAAAAATCGGTTTTCAATAAAACACGTATTTTAACTTCTCCACTGCTATATCTTTAATAATATTCATGCTATCAAGTTAAATTTTTTTTAGATTAAAGTAGACACAATAGCGCTTCAAACAACGTCCCACTTGAAGCTGATATTTTTTTGTTAAATTTTTAAAATAGTACGAAACTCAAAATTCTTATTTTTAGTAGCGGTATTTTAGGCAATCGAGAAAAAAGTTTATTATTGAAAATTTATACATACATGCTGCGTACAAATTGTAGCTAATGTTTAAAAAAAGTTACTAAAACAATAAAATTTTAGATTCCTTTTATAGTATTGAGTCAGTGATATTTTTTTAACGGCCAAAGTCATATTTTTGCGCGTTTGGCTTAGCGAGCCGGCCGACTACAAAGATCTTACGGTCCGGTGGAAGTGTAGTAGGTAGTTAAAGTTGTATCAACAGGTTTAAACGCAGATCTAAGGGCTGCTTAAGTTGTTTCGAAAAGAAAAAAAATAAATATTCAAAACAGGTGGGTAGATTTTTAAACCCATACAAAAATATCAATCATTGTTATTAATTACCCACCTAATTAGTAGGTTTATTAAAGTTTTTTTATTGGTTGCTGGTAAAGAAAACCACCCACGGGATTCGTTATTTTTTTGATTATACATTCAAAACTTCATTATTTTTTAAACATTTTTAGCAACAAAAAATTGCGAATGCTTTATGTCTTTTAATTAAATTTGAGAAATATAGTACATACATTAAATATAAACTAGGGCTTCGTTAAACGTTTTTTTTAAACAGGAATATATAATTCTTTTTTTCCATATAAAGAGATGATACGATGCTATTCTTTGACATGTCTGAATGCTGCTTGAATAAGCAATGTTGCCAGACTTTTTGTAATAATTTGTTATTATTAAAGGTTGTTTTTTATATAAAAGTAACCAGAACTAACAAACAACAACTTTCAAACTATGATCCAGTTCTGGTTAGTTCCGGTGAGGTTTTTCTCGTTAAATTGTATTTTTTTTTATTATAAATGCGCCGTTCTGGTCGGTCATGATTAGTGCTGGTTAGTTAAAGCGGCTTTTTATTTTCCCTAATTATATTTGTAACTGGCTTGAAATTCAAATATTTTTGATTTAAAGAAAATTATCCTTATGGTAACAGCAAAGTTTTTTATTATGAATTAATAATATTTCCGTTTAGCAACACTGTAAACGTCTTGAAGCGATGCATGAATTTATTACATGTAAATCGTAAATAGTTAAAATAAAATGTCAAATAATGACCAATTTTTAGAATTTTTATTGCGCTTTTCTTGGTAAAAACCACATCATCCGCTTTTTTTGTCTTAAATAATAATATTTAAAGAATATTTTACATTGCAAATTTAAAAATCGTCCAATTCCGTGGGTGATTTTTTTTGCAGACCCAAAAATGTAATATGTAAGTAGTTATTTAGGCGCTTCATTAGTAGCATTTTACGTAAATTTAATCCATTTCTGCCTTAAAATCTTTAATAATGATATTGCAGGAACGAAATTTACACTCCTTGCAACATTTAAGTCCTTCTTTCACACAAGTACATGTTGGAAATTCAATTTAGGGTTGACATAAAGCCATTGCACTACGTATTATGGCAGCAGCTCTTAATAAAGTTTAAATTTTGGACATTTCTTTAGGAAGTAAAAGATCTATCTGAACATCACTACCAATACTCGCAGAAAAGGTAGATATTGTCGAACTATTTTCGGGTAGGTTCGGAAACCGTTTTTCCTATTTTTGTGCGATTTTATGTTTCTTTCAGAGATGTAGTGGCTGTAACATATAATTTATGATATTTCTTATCAAACGCAAATAAATCTTTATAGCCACGTAATTTAGATATCATATTAATGTCGTTTCTATTCCTGGCAGCTTTATTACTTTTTTGATGGTAGCTTTTCTATCACCTAAAAAGATTCAGTTCTATGTAAAAAAATAAATACCCTAAATATGATTTATAAGGATAAAATTGAAATTCGTATTTTGTTTCAGTACAAAATATAAATCAATATAAAGGTACGAACTATACTATGTAGGTACATAATAATATTTAAATTACTTGTTTAAACAGATTTTTTATTTAACTTTTCTTCTTTTTATTTTTACTATTGTTGCAAAAAACACATTTTCCTAATATTAAAAGTATCGCATTTATTTAAAGGACCGGGGCCACTGTCTGATTGCAAATTATGATAATAGTTTTGAAATTCTGTGTAAGATTTACGACAGTCTTTATAATATTTTATTTTCATTTCGCCATTTAAAATAACATTTTTTTAACAGAATTTCTTTTGCTAGATTGTCCTGCCTTTTTTCAGCAATTGATAGTAATGATAACAACCCTTGTATTCTAGGTCTTTGTAAAACAGATTTGTATCCATCATACACAATTTTTTTACAATTAATTCGCTTCATTGTTTTAAAATTCTAAATACATACAGCACACTCTAAATTTCGACAACCACCACTACTAATGTATTACTACGCACGCTATCCGCATGCGGGGCTATTGGGTCCCGATAATACTTTTTTACGTCTGAAAAAAAAATCGCTGTTGCCAAACGATAAGCTCTAGGAAAAATTTTTTTTTTCAAAAACTTTTGTTATTAATTGGCTATATTTTCTTCGCTGCATGTATGAAAAAAATTTTAAAAATAAAAAAGTTTATCGATTGGTGAAAATTTCAATACAAAAAATATATATTTTTAGTTTATCTAATTTTTAAAGGCATGAAAGTGCAAGTTGTGCCCAAACAGTTAATAAGGTTAAAAGCGCTACAGTTTGAGCTTTAATTTGATACAAAAAATTTTTTGGTATCTTTGATAGTTTTAAAATTATGGCGGTGGAAACGGAAAAAATATATATATTTTTTTAATTTAAAAAAATCACTTTTTATTAATTTAAAAAGTTTGAGACCACAAAAAAATGTCGTAAAATACGATTTCATGTGCCCGGTGACATACTCAAAGGAACTTAACTGGCTTGACCTGGTTCTACGCAAAAAAAAAACGACACGATAGACTCACGAAATCACTCCGCTACTTAGAAAGATGGCAACGTTGCATCGTTCTTCTTTTTTATTGTTGGCCTTTACAACGCGAATAATCAGAATTAACTGATATTAGATCTTTCCTTTTCTAGCTTGTGTTTCATTGAATGATAGCAGTAATCCGACTTGAATCTTTGTAAATAATTAAAACTTTTTTTTTTTATTTTATAGACAACATAATACAAAATTAGTCGTTAGTTTGTGATTTTTTGTTGTAAAATTAATAACAATATAGGAAAAAAAGATCAAGGGCGCCTTTCTTTACGGCCATGGAAAGGGAACAATTATTGTCAATATGAAATATAAACACAAATATATAATTAAAAAAAAAACTTTTATTTTATGTAAACAAATTTAAATATTCCTAATTTACAAGAAATTACTTAAAATTTAAAAGCTAATACAAACTTGTTATGTTTAAACTAAAACTTAACTTTGATTTGCTCAAGTAAGCTGAGCACTGTTGGCTTCGTTATTTTGAACCTTTTGAAAAATGTAAGATTATCCATCTCGTCAAAACGGTTCCTTTTAAAAATTACAGCAATGTCCAAAAGAATAAAAAAAGGTAAATCAACCTGAAAAATGACATAAGTAATAAAAATTCACTGTTTCTACATTTTTCTTGGTAATCTAATTAACATCGCATTTAAAATATCACAATCCAAAACACCATTGTTTAAAAATTCCGTTTTTACATAATTTATTTTTATCAAAGTAATTATTTGAAACTACAAACGAAAAATAATTAAACAATAAACAAAATATTTGTCAAATGTCAACTTCAAATTACTTAAGGGATCATTAAGTACAGAAAATCCTAAACTTAAAGTTAAGGGCCCATTAAGGACCAATTTCAGCTGGTACAAGAAACATTTAAAACTTAAGAGGCAGTTAATGCTTAAGAACAACTTAAGTGTCGCAAAAAGTGTTGGTGCAACCGGCCATAAAACACTTAGATTTTTCGAGTTCACTTTTAACCAAACCACCCCTACAAGGGGACACATTCATCATCTTAAATGTAGGAAATCATATACAAATTTAAAAATTGTAAAAAATATCTTAAATGTTTTAGGATATCTCAAGTATAACATAAATATAACTTACTGTATAACTACTTAAAGTAGTTATAAATTTATTTTGTATTAGACATGTATTGAAACATATAAATATATATTTTTTCGATTTTTAAAGTTGCATATGATTCTATATATTTTAGGGGATAAATTTACCTCCTTGCAGGGTAACTTTGATCAGAAACTCACTCTTAACGTTGGTTGTATGTTAATATTATATTTGAGATATCCTAAAACATCCAAATATATTTTTTTAAAATTTAAGTTGTATATGGTACCTAAAAGGATGGTAAACTTAACAAGGAGTGCTCGATTTATACTATTTGTCCATGAATCTCTCTCGCACGCCTGACGTCACTCGATGACAAATTTCCCCAGAAACAGTGAGTTTTAATATGGCATTCCGATTTCTGTTTAGATGTTAGATGGATTAAGTAATGCCAAAATACAATAAACGTTAAAAAAAGGCTTTAAAACACTGCTTTCCCAACCGACAAGCAGAATTTTTGTCATCGATACGGAGGGCTGAGCCCTCCGTAGTCATCGAGTGACGTCATGCGCAACGTCGTACGAAATTAAATCGCCAAGTGGGTTTATCTTCTAGTAATAGTATCATGCTATTTGTCCGCAGATAAGGTTATGTTTGTGACGTCACCGGATTGCCCAGAAGGTAGATTTATTTTATTAATTTTTGTTAAATATTCAACTTTAAAAATTTACTTGAATTTACACCTACTATTAGATCCGTATTTTATACAAGGAAGTTTAAAGGTGTATTAAACTTCCTTGTTTTTATACCACTTGATAAAATTAAGACATTATACTACTTGTAAATAAAACAATAGGGCAAACGGATTACGTCACAAATATCGAATTGACATTTAAATCGTCGTATATGGGCTTAAATGGGATCCAGCACTCCTTGTTAAGTTTACCACCCTTGTATGGTACCCCCTTGCAGGGGTGGTTTTGGTTAAAAGTAAAGTCGAAAAATCTAGGTACATCTTTAGTATTATACTTGGATCAAAAAACACGAAGCTAATATATTTTTTTAAAAAGCATGCTGCTTTATTCAATTTTCCTATTGATAAGGGTGATTTCACCATTAGATAAGAATGGTTGATTACATCAATTTCTTATTAGACATTTTCTGAAAAAACGATTTATTGCCATTTTTAAATTTGCATATAATTTTATTATTAGAGGGGATGATTGCACCCCCACATAGTCCATGTAGGTTGGTTTACAACCTTCTCAGAAATGGAGATGTAGGTATTATTTCATTTTTTCAAGGTCCATTCGAAACAAAAATCGCAGTGAGAATAACTTTTAATACCACTGCTATATTCGCCATTCTTAAGATTTGGCAACTTTCCAACCCCTAAATGGAGGTGATTTTTGAATATTCGCAAAAAACGAAAAGCAATGCTCATCCTTATTTTTTGCGACGAGTAATTTGGTATAAAATACATATTATTTTTTCTCATTCTGGAATTGTGATAAAAACTTTTGGTATTGTTGAAACATTGTCGGACACTGATTGAATTAAAGGACAAGAATTTTCAAAAGTTCAAACAATTCTGATAAAATTGTCAGAGGAACTTACTGCCCATCAAATAATTATGCGAAAATTTCAAAATTAGGGAGGACAGGCCAATTATAAATAGGGCATACATTTGTATGAAAACGAGGAGGTTTCGAAAATTTGGGACCCATACAGAAGTATTAAGATTAAAATAAAAGGAATTAATGTAATTTGCTTTCAGATAATATTTTTTTCTAAGAATTAAAAATGCTTTCGCTTTCCTGGTCTCCTCGGTGAGAAATTCCTTTAGACACACGTTTCAACGTGTTTTCCCGGAATTAAGGGAACTTCTGGAAGTGCTCGAAAAACAATTTTAAAAATTAAATTTAAAATTTTCTAAAATATTTTATCGTGCAGGAAAAAAATGAGAACAATACTGTATGGTCTAAGTTTTCTGTATATTTTTCTCTGGCGCAACCATCTTCCATCAGGAAAATTCTCGTGGCTCCAGATTAAGAAAAATATAGGAATAATGCTCACTTGCCGAAGTTTTGTTGAGTTTTTCTGTCCGATGTTTGTACAGCCCTTACGCTTGAAACATAGTTTTTTTTTCCGACACTTCATGATCGAGGTCAAATAAATGATTTAAAAAATTATATTTCTTCGAGATTTCAACCGGTACAAAGGTTATGGCAAATGCGCAGAATTTTTCATTTTGACAAAAAGTATTTTTTTGTCTTATCGATTCTGGTCAGGATAGTTATAAGAGGACAAGGTTGTACTTTCATTTCTTTTCTCTCTCTCGCATGGCTAAGCTGCCAGGCTGCCTTTAGCAGGTCTATGCTTGAAGGTACTACCAGAGTTTACGACCAGTTCCCCAAGTTTTTATTGCCAACTTTTTAAAAAGAAGAATAAGTTTGTCGTAGCGTAGTTCATTTCGAGTAATCATAGTCACAAGGTCAAAGGTTGCGGACATTCCGCCTTGCCGATTATCCACATCCACCTCTTATTTGTGTTGTGACTTTTCACAACCTTTGCAAATTTTGTGCAGAGGCGAAAAGGAAAGTGTTTCTTAAGATGTGTATTACTGTTTAAATATGACGGTACTTGCAAATTTTCAACATTACCTGGCATCCTTGCGTAAGTTCCTAAAAAAATATTTATTAAATTTAGTGTTGCCAAGAAATGTTCTATTCTGCCTGTTTCTTGGGGAGTTCATTAAAACGTTTATTTTTATTTTGTTTTAGAAGTTAAGTGGCCCTAAAAGCATCAAATGATGGGTGCTGAAGTACCTATGGAAATGTTTACAATGCCAAAAGAATGGACATACCGAGGGGAGGGAAACTGCAATATTGTAATATCTTTGCCCAGATCCAGAAAGATCTTACGGATAAGAAAAACTGAAAAACCAAAGTCACTCTTGGGCTGGATATTAGTGTTTATAAGTGACTTCTTTTCTTGGTATTATGGTAAGGGATTCTATGAGGAGCTTAGAGACCTTTATTTCTATACAAAAATTATGAGACCACTTCTTGGACACAAGTATACATCAGAGGCCGAACAAGTTATTTTAACAAGAAAACAGGTGCAGATATTCAAGGATGAACTAAGTAAAATTAGGCCAGGTAGTTTTCTTTAATTTAAAGTTGGGGTCCGGTGTAGTTTAGCTCCATTCGATTTGAAAAAAATAAATATTACAGATAAAAAGAACACATTTTGTTTAGTAGATTTCCAAAAGAAAAAATCCGAAAAAATGCATTTTTGCAGAGAAGAATGAAATTAAAAGTCGAAAAAATACTATGTTTTTAGGTTAAGTAAAAGGCCAGAATTTGCGACGTTGTCGGATCAAAAAAAATTGTTCGACGGCGCATTTATGATAAAGAAATTTTACAATTTAATGAGGAAAACCCAACGACAACTAACAAAAACTAGGTAATAGTTTGAAAGGTTGTTGGTTAGTTCTATTTGTTGTTTCTATAAAAAACTTCATTTCTGGTAAATGGGAAAAAACAACCTTCAATAATAACAAATTATTAGAAAACATCTGCAACATTGCTTTTTTTAAGGAGGAAATCCTAAACAAAATGACATCGTATCATCTCTTTTGTAGGTATTCTTTCTCACTTTTTTCGTGTTGGTCAGCCATATTACTTTAGTATATTTTATATGGGAAATAAAGAAATTATTTTATTTTGTGTTAATATGAATGAAAAATTAATTTTTTCAGGCCCTATGTGTTTTATAATGGTGTAACAAATAACTGAAAAAAAAAATTATATCAAAATATTGCTGTTTAAAAATGGAGCTAAAGTTCACCGAAACCTTAAAGTTGATATTTTTGCCTACATCTATTTGCAACACCTAAATTGTATCTTTAAATTACCTTGTCATTCCTTTTTTTTACTATCAAGAATATTGAAATAAAAAAATTAAATATTTCTATCTTTATGCATTTTGTATTGTCTCATCTTTTTAATTATGTTCTAGAGTTTCGCCAAAACAAAACTTTGCAGTATGGCAGAGCAGCACTGTTTGATGATTTTGCATTTTTACCCTTTGAATTTGATAATTTACAGTTTGCCCCCAACACATTTTCTGTGGAAATCAAACCCAAACAAGGATGGAGGCCCCTAAAAGAACAATTGCATCCTCAGTGCTTTTTTTGTATGAATCAGTTTTTAAAGGTATGACATTTTATTGTTAGAACCTTGTAGATAGTTATATTTAATTTAAACCCTATATACATAAATATTAAAAACCTTAAATAGGGTTTCGGTGAACTTTAGCTCCATTTTTAAACAGCAATATTTTGATATAATTTTTTTTTCAGTTATTTGTTACACCATTATAAAACACATAGGGCCTGAAAAAATTAATTTTTCACTCATATTAACACAAAATAAAATAATTTCTTTATTTCCCATATAAAATATACTAAAGTAATATGGCTGACTAACACGAAAAAAGTGAGAAAGAATACCTACAAAAAGAGATGATACGATGTTATTTTGTTTAGGATTTCCTCCTTAAAAAAACAATGTTGCCAGATGTTTTCTAATAATTTGTTATTATTGAAGGTTGTTTTTTTCCCATTTACCAGAAATGAAGTTTTTTTTATAGAAACAACAAATCAGAACTAACCAACAACAACTTTCAAACTATTACCTAGTTTTGGTTAGTTTTTTGTTTGTGGTCGTTAGGTTTTCCTCATTAAATTGTAAAATTTCTTTATCATAAATGCGCCGTCGAACAATTTTTTTTTGATCTGAGAACGTCGCAAATTCTGGCCTTTTACTTAACCTGAAAACATAGTATTTTTTCGACTTTTAATTTCATTTTTCTCTGCAAAAATGCATTTTTTCGGATTTTTTCTTTTGGAAATCTACTAAACAAAATGTGTTCTTTTTATCTGTAATATTTATTTTTTTCAAATCGAATGGAGCTAAACTACACCGGACCCCTTATATAGTTTTTAACATGTTAAATATCTTTTAAACATGTTGAATTTAAAGATTATTAATTGACAATCCAAAATTCATCTTTTTTAGATTGAAAAAAAACAAATAAAGAGTAGAACTAAGTATTGTCCTGAGGATTTGTTTCATGGGTATGTTATAGTTGAGTTTTATAATGTATTCTTGGTATATGTATATGCGGTCACAAATTAGGGATGGTCGGTTTCATTAAAACATGATTTACTTTATTTTTTTTTAAGACATCATACTAGATTTGTTTTTGGTTAATGCTTTTGTTTTAAACTGATCTTCAAGCTAGGTTGGATTCTACTATTGAAACATCCGGTGTATTTTTACCTTTTTAATTAAACTATTTTTTAATTAATTGTATTTTAAATTTTAACTAGTACAAATTTTGCTCGATTCTCCACCCTCAGTTGCAAAGGTGTGAGCTGTTGGGACTAGTGTACTTGGACCTTTCAGCCAAGTACCTATATGGGTCTGGTGCGATATTGTCATAAATACTGATCACAATTCATACTGTAATAAAAGCAGTTACAAAAATTTTGTTCGGAAGCCTGTCTATCCGAAATATTTTAACCTCTACTTGAAACACAAAAACACAAAGAAGAATACCCACCGGGTGGTCCCAGACTTATGAGCTACTGGTTTGGTAACACCGTGCAAGTGGACGTCCGAGTTGCATGCAAGCTCTGCTTGTGTGCAGGGAGAAGGCGAGAGGCGATCAAAAACAAATAATGTTGTAGCAACTCAGTTGCAAGGTACTGATCTACTCACATATGATAGTAGCTCATGATGCGGTCACATGCTGCAATTAGCTGCATTGCCATAACTGACTAGGCCATCTGGATGCTAGCTCGCACTGTGTAACCAAGCCTTAGTTAGTAAATCAACTCGTTAATGAAATATAAACAGTTAAGCAAATATTTTAAATTGACAGTTTCTACAAATGTCATTTGTGTTGTTGCATTTAATATTGATTTTATAATTATTTTAAAACTAACAATATTGTTTAGTAGAAGTGAGCTTGTAGATCTATTTATAATTTGTGTGCCAAATTTAATCTTGATTTTTAAAAAAATCTATTTTGAAAGTGATTTTGTGGTCATATGTATACAGGGTGTAAAAAGTATCATGCTCACGATTTAAATGGGCGATAGTAGAGTTCAAAACAAGTCAAAAAGTCCATATGACATATGTGTCTAAACTTGACAGATTTTTGTCTATACGATGTCAAAGTTAAAACTTCAGAAGAAGTTATTTTTAAAAATCTTAAGAATTGGAAACTTTTGTCTTAAACACTTATCAGTAGATTCATTTGGTAAAAAAATAAACTAAGTTTTTAATGTTACAATCTACAAATAAAAAAAATATATGAATAATTTTTCCCCCAGTTAAAAAGTTAAAAAACAATTGGCAACAGAGCATCCTGGTGTCTGACGTAAAGTCAGCTGTAATATTGCTCACCGGCCGGCAGCGATAGTTTTGTTTATTTTTAAATCGGAAAAATATGACGATATGTTTTAAATTTACCACAAACGTAGAACAAATGTACCAAAGATTTTTAAAAACGGAATGTGTGCAACCGAGAAATCTTATTCTTTAAGCAAAATAAAAAAGTGCTGTTTTAAAACATAATAATTGTTATCGGGAAAATATGCCAATATGTTTTAAATTTACCACAAACGTAGTGCAAATGTACCAAAGATTTTTAAAAACGGAATGTGTGCAACCGAGAAATCTTATTCTTTAAGCAAAATAACAAAAGTGCTGTTTTAAAACATAATAATTTGTGTTTTTAAAATTTATATTTAGCCTATTCTTTTGGTAAGTACAACTATTTTTTAATAACAAATAAAAACCAAACAATAATTATTTGTTGTTTTTTACTTAAATTTAATTTCATATTAAATATCAAAATAAATTGCAAAAAGTAATTTTTATTATTTGTATGTAAATGAACATCTTCTTAAAAAAAGTAAATATGAAAACCATCGCAAAAAATCTTCGTCGGTCGACTCTCATTCGATGAAACAGGCGCGGTGTTGCCAACTTTTTTAAACTTTGAAAGGTCATAATTCGAAAACGATTAACTTTTGATCCATATGTTTTTTGGCTTTTTCGACTTGTTTTGAGCTCCACTATCGTCCATTAAAATGATGAGCATCATACTTTTTACACCCTGTATATTTAACAGAGCTGTCAAAACTTGAAGCACTTCAAGTAAAATTTTACTTGAAGTACTTTTTTGTACTTCAAGTATTTTACTTCAAGTACTTTTTATTAGGAGGTACTTGTACTTGTACTTGATTAGTTTTTATGAAGATACTTGGATTTTTACTTGATTTGACCAAGTAAATTTTTTAAAGTATTTATTTAGGTACTTGAAGTATTACCATGTACTTGAAGTAAAAAAAGTACTTCAAGTAAAAAAGTACTTTAAGTAAAGAAAGTACTTCAAGTAAATAAAAAGTACTTAAAGTAAAAAATCAACCAAGTACTTGAATTTACACGCCTTAGATAATCGTACAAAGTTAAAACAAAAAATACGCGCAACCGCTGCTGTTTCTATTGTATTGCACTACAGCGCTCATTTGAATTGGATTCAACAGCAAGACAAGTGTAACAAGTGTAAAATCCTTTATTTTGATGCCCAATTTGTTATATTAAATAATAATTATTAACATTCATTTTTCATGACAATTTTATTATCTAACGCATTCAGGATACAAAACAGTTTCCAAATCACTCCCGAAAATGTCAAAAACGTGACAGTTTAAGAATATTCTATTGGTGCGATTTGACGTTTGATGGAGCGGTTCCCCAACTATTTCGTATTGTGAATGCGTTCATTTGAACGAAAACCGCTGTATTTTAATAGGCAACTTATACAAAATTTCCACTAATAAAATGGAAACGACATTAAAATTGAAGTTAGGTTGTTCTGACTTGGTTTTGTGTTGATGGGAAATTAAAATATTTCCCAAGAATAGGTTTTGGGTGCAAACCTGGTGTAGGCACCCATATGAAACACTCGCTTTTGACAGCTGTATCGGATGCCAACGGGTGCAAACCCATTTTGGGAAAAACCAATATTTCCTATAATAGTTTAAGGCCCAAGCGCTCACCCGAGTACGGCATTGTAGGCCTGTTGCCATAAATTTACATACGAAATTTTACATTATTTCGGACATCGGATGCATAAGATCCCAACTCAAAACGGGACACTTAGCAACCCTACTTGTTTTCCTAACTACAGTTTTTACCGACTGGCCTACTTTCCAATGACGTAGCGCTCAGTCCTTAAAGCTTTTAGGACTTGTTGGAAAACCCCGTTTTGAGGAATAAACCCTCTAACTTCCTTACAAAAAATACTACTTAAGTATTATATGTTTTACTTAATGTACTTTTAATTACTTCAAGTACTTTTATGTACTTCAAGTACGTTGGTTTACTTCAAGTACTTTGTTTTACTTGAAGTACTTTGTTTTACTTCAAGTACTTTGTTTTACTTCAAGTACTGTGGTTTACTTCAAGTAAAATACTTGGGTGGTACTTCAAGTACTTTTTTAATTTACTTGAAAATGCAAGTACATTTTAATGAATACTTGGTACTTGTACTTGAAGTAACTTTTAAAAAATCAAAAACTTGGTACTTGTACTTGAAGTACTTTTTAAGAGTACTTTGACAGCTCTGATATTTAATATATAATAATTTTTAGAAATAAGGAGAAAATTATGGCAGCACTAAAAAACCTAATAGAAGTTCCGCAGAATAATTTCAGAATTTTTAAAAATGGATTGCTTTGTTATGATGAAAAACATAAAAAAGCGGATATATTTCAAGAAATTTTTGAATCAGAAGATTCACAAGATATGTAAGTCAGTTTTATATAGAGTGTTTATTTAAGGTGATTTTACTGTTGCTATCTTCAAAATAGTATCATGAATTCAACTAGATCAGATAAATCGAGGTCTAAAAGTTATTTAAAAACACATTTATTTTCATTTTTAATTTTTATACTTTCTTACATAATTAATAATTTGAGAATTATTATGTATAGTTAGTTAAAGCTATTTATTTAAAAAAATTTGTAGGTTCAAAGATTTTTTTCCCATTTTTTTAAATATTTAAGACAGTCTATAAAAGTTTGTTTAATACTTTTATACTTGGTTCCGTGAGTGCCGGGGTTTTGGATGTTTTAACGCATTTTCTCCTGTTATATCAGTAATGCCCAAGTACTAAAAAATGCAATTCGCACTCGTTAGGACAACAAGAAGCAATGTTTAACTTGTTCTGATACAACGGAAAGTGGTGTTTCAAAATGGCAAAGGCCATTGACCAATTTTTGCCATTTAACATTGCTTGTTTGTTTCATGTAGAATTTTGATTTTTTGTTATTTATTTATTTACTTATTTTTTAAAATAATTTATTAAAAAATGATTATAAATAAGAAATTGATAGGACCTGTGGGTCATTACTTCTCATGATGCATTCCTTTATTTATATGAAGTTTGTTTTGGGACTATGAAATAATCAATTTTTCAAAAAAACCCAAATGCTTACAGCTGCTGTAAGAAAAAAATGTAAAGAAAATATGCCTTTCTATAAATTATTTAATTTTACGTGATTCCTACATATTTATATTGTTTTTTTAGATTAATTGAAGCTTTTTGTGAATTTTTACAAAATTGTCTTGCAACTAACTTAGCAAGTAAGGCAGAACATTTTAATAGTAAAACAAATTGCAAATGCAATAGTGCTTTAAGCCATAAAGGAAATGTAAACACATACACAGGAAAGACCCTACAAAATGGTTCAGTCCTTGAAAGAATATTGTCAATCCAAATGTTGGATCAAGAAGGAAGTCATAGTACTTACAAAAAATTATCAAAAAGTGATATGTGGGATGACTGGAGCTTTGTAGATAGACTTCTCGAATTGGTAGATAGTAATAAGAATACCTGTGTTAAATGTAGTATAATTAATGCATCTCAAAAATGTGAGAATGAACTGCATTTTGTTCCTTACTTGATATCAGCAATAGCCAAAGATTGTTCTCTTATGATAACATTTAGAAAACTTAAAGAAAATTCAGGGTAAGTTTTTCTCTTTCTATTATAATTCAATAACTTTTGTACTTCTACAGATTATGGTTAAGAATGGCAGTGAGCTATATTTTGTTTATTTAAACAATTTATGGGATTTGCTGTTATAAAATTTCTTACAAAATAATCATAACCTGAAGAATGATTGATGTTTTTTTTAAGTTACATCAGTACATAACTAAAAGGGTTTATTTACTGGTTTTAAAAGACATTTCAATTTAAAACTGTCTACAAAACACTTTAAATGAGCTTGCAAAAGGGTCAATATTAGGGGGAACATTTAAGTATGTATTTGATCAAGAGATTGGAGTAGGTATACCATAGTTAGTTTAATGAAATAGAACTGAGAATACCTGATAACTTTTTAGTGTTCAAGTAGGTTCTTTTAATTAAATTTTGCAAGAAAGAAAACGACAATTAATATGGCCGTTAATTTATTTGCCAATAAGATATGTCACCAAACCATCTTTAGAACCACTATCAGAAGTTGAGAACTGAGGATACTTCTTTAACTCTATTCAGCAATATCAGCAAAATGCCGAACTAATTTTCTCTGAACGTTATTTGACTGGCTTTTATGGATATAAAAACAGGACCATATAATAAAGGCATATTAAATGTGGGTTCTTACAAGACAACAGTATAGTATTGCAGTGAGTCTACAGAGAAATCTGCAGTTGCTTTCAAGATAAAACCCAACTTTTTACAGCTTTCCACGTGATGTAGTTATAGTCTTCTCTAAATATAATTTTGAATTTTTTTTGGCTTACAGAAGTCTCCAAATGCTTGACATATCACCCATCTTTAATACATGATTTCCCATTTTATATTTGATTTTTGTTTTCCTATTATGAATAAAAAAAGACTAACGACTTACAAAGCAATATTTAGCAACATTATGTGACAAGTTACTAGTTACTGACCAGTGATAAAAAGATGTTAAATTTTGCTAAAAAATGTTGAAATAAATTTTATTCTCAACCACTTCAAACAGTGTGGTCATCAGCATATAACTATCAAGGCCGCTGAGAAATACTCCCTGAAGATCGCCAAATGTTACATCTCTCCACTTTGATTTAAATCTTATAAAAATATATTCTGCAGGTTTGGGCAAAAATATTTAACAAAATATAATGTACAAAGTGTCCCAAACCTGAAGAGATACGAGGTCGGTTAAATAAGGGCAATTTGAGTCTGATCAAAATGTCACCCTAAAAGTGTAAAAATTTCAAATACTTTTGAGAACTTTTGAAAAAAAACGAATATTTGCGATTTCATTTTTATTTTTTATGAATATATTTGATTAGATATAACAAAATAAATTTCACATTCTTATTGATACTTTTTCTGTTCTACAAGAAAGTGTTATTAGATTTACACACCGACGTTTCATCTTTAAGCTGCCATTATCAACTTTGTTTTTTTAAATACGGTCCTGGAGTTCCTATTATGTATTTTAGGAACTTTTAAAGTATTAAACCCAATGCTGTATCGCACTTATTAAAAAAAACATTTTAATACATTCCTGGTAAGCTCTCACCAAAAATCTATTTTCTATTTCTTTTTAACATATGATTTGTTATGGAAATTGCCATTCATATGAATTTTTCGAATAAATGCGATACATCATTGGTTTTGGGACTTAAGGACCTGTATTTAAAAAAATAAAGTTGTTGATGGCAGTTCAAAGACGAAACGTCGGTGTTAAAATCTAATAACACTGACTTTTAGAACAGAAAAAGTAGCATTAAGAATGTGAAATTTATTTTGTTATATTTAATCAAATAGAGTGATGAAAAAATAAAAGTGAAGTCGCAAATATTCGGTTTTTTTCAAAAGTATTCAAAATTTTCAAACTTTTAAGGTGGTATTTTAATCAGCTTCAAATTGCACAACTTTGCCTTCATTTAAACGACCTCGTATCTCTTCAGGTTTCCAAGATCAGAATGATGAGGCTCGAATTTGGGACATGCAGCACAAACATTAATATTTTCTAAGTAACAATAAAAGTAATCATTAATTGCTGTTTCAGAGCGGTTGTATGTATCGTTTTTTCTAGCTTAACAAGTTTATTGTGTGAAGAATACCTAGAAATAATTTAAATTAATTTCTATGTTGTTAGTACTTTTTTGCACATTTATACTATTGCTCTAATTAATTTATTACTTTTAGCGATCATCTCTTGGAAAAGAATATTTTTAAAACAAGATACGGATACTTTTTGGTGAACATCGGCGTTTTTGATCTCTATCCAAAACCACTCTCAACGATATATAAGCATTATAAGAGAAACAAGGATATATTTAAAGCATTAAAAAAACGTGAACAAGGAACATAAAGAATGGAATCCTAATTGTTTTTAGAGGGTCATCTAGTCTTACATGCATATATATTTACAAATAAATATATACAAAGGTAAAACATGTTTTAAAAAATGTTAGAAACATCCTTGTATAAAAACATATCAGATTATACATATATGTATTTTTACTTTTGTGTTCCTATATGGACTAGCTTTTAACTCAATTTTAAGCAAACTATTAAACAATATTCCTCTTTTCTGTTGTAGTTAATGTAAATTAACATATTATTGTTTTATTACTTGGCGCGTGTATGGGAAAAGTGGAATTAGTCAAAAAATGCAAAAATTAAGTTTAATTCTTAATGGCAGATTCCTTCGCCAAAAATCAGACAAAAAGGTCATATAAACGTAGCTTCAAAAGAGCTCCATATTTATATATATTTAAGATACAGGGCCTAAAAGAAAATTTTTCAGAATTACGATTTTTCCCTTCTTTTTAATCGGCTTTTTGGATCTGAATGATACTTGGTCCAGTTAAAACATTGACCGAAATATACTTTTTGATTATAAACTTTTGTTATTTTTATCAGTGGAGTAGCTTTAGGCAATCTTTTACTTTTTTTACCATTATGTTGTCATAACTTTTTTGGTCTTAATATTATTAATAATTTTGTAGGTGGCTCTTATTCTCTGCTTTATTCTACATAAAAAAGGAACTTCTGAAATACCTTGATAAACGTGATGGCTTTTGAGATACCTAAACTTGTGTGATATGACAATAACATTACTAAAATTAAAGACAACATAAATTTTTACAAAAAATGATCAAAGTGTCTACCCCCATGCAATTAAACTTTGTTTCATTGATTTTTCCTAAAAATTAGAATAATTATTGGTTTTAAATATTACCCTATTTGTACCACGCAGGTTTAAAAGTAAAATATCTCTGAAACCGCAGAGAATAAGTACTATACACCAAATTTTACAAAATATTACCACCAAAAAAGTTATAACAAAATGTTGTTTAACTTTAACTGATCCATAATAGTAAAAAACGTTTGTCATCAAAAGCCGTATTTTGGCCAATGTTCTATCTATAGCAAGTTGCATACGAAAAAATGAAAAATAAACATTTTTCTTTTATACCTTGAAACTTAAAATTTGGGCCGTATTGAAGCTATGTATTAAGCGTTGTGTCATGTTTTTTGAAACACCCTGTATATTGCTTGATATGTTATCTTAATACCCAAATTTAGAGTTGACAGGATACTATTTTTTGTTAGATAATTTTGGTAATATGTATTACTTCTGCCACATCTGTCGTATATTAATACCTAATTTAATTTATATACGCATAGAAACGCAAAATAAAACAAGTCACTGTACAAATACAAAAAAATGTACTTTCTTAAGACTTTTTAAAATTAAGATTCTTGAAATTATTATAAATTTTTAAATCGGGTACTTTCCTCCAGTACTCCGCCGCCGAATATGTTAATCCTAAGGCTGAAGATCTCAGAGTAGTCGCTGAAGATACCCATGTGGCACCACATAATTTCTGCAGGATATTATTTCGGGTGTTAACTTTTGCAGCAATGTTTGTTAGGTGCTTTTTATAGGAAAGTGTACCAAACTGGTGGATCGCCAACTTAACACTACTATGCGCCTCATATCAGCCACTATCAAATCTACCGCAGTCGACTGGTTGCATGTCTTGAGTCATACACCACTCCTAGACCTCCGAAGGCAAGATGCGCTTTTAAGGGAATACAGAAAAATAGTGCATGACCCCGAACTCTAAGGCCAATTCTGATATAAATGACCTGCTAATAAACAGACTTCAATCTAGACACCCCCCTCTGAGGGAAGCTAGTTTACTTCACGCTGAAGATTTCAACATCACTCAAGCCTGGAGAGAGATGGGAGAGAAACGCACCAGCCGAAAGCCTGATGATTGATTAATAAACGTTTAGTTTGCTTAAAATTGATTATTTATATTTTAAATTGTTTATGGAATTTTATTCAATTTTAAATGAATAAATAAAACCCTCAAAAAAAAAAATTTAATACCAAATAGAAATTTTCTAAAAATAATTCTGAATGATGGGGCAAACATCTATAGATAATTTAGTTAGAGTTTATGTTTGCCATGGGATTTTAATAACAAGTGTAAAACCCTTTTATATAGTTAATTATTCTTCCACTACTTTCTACATTGGAGAAATAGGATCTAGCCGAGGACGAAAAAACTAAAGATAGATAAAGCCTTTGGTCACATTATTGAAAACTGAAACAAACATTTAAAATATATTCTGATTTTTTTTATTATGAAAATTTGTATTTAAGTATGAAAGGGTTTTTTGAAAAAAAAAAATTTATATATATATATATATATATATATATATATATATATATATATATATATATATATATATATATATATATATATATATATATTATATATATATATATATATATATATATATATATATATATATATATATATATATATATATATATAATATATATATATATATATATATACTTTTTATTTTATTATTTATTTATTATCTTAAGTTTTTTTTTTCAACTGTTTTATATATTTATACTGTTTTTACAAATACTTTTGCTGCTTTTTATTAAATAAATAGATGTTAAAAAACAGCCGCATATGTAATTTATTATTTGATGCAAAATAAACATGAAGATACATATGAATAAAACGCTCAACAATTTTATAATAAATTATTGTATTTGATTAAATTTAATTGTACTGGCTTTCTTTAGCTAATTTGTCCTTGGATCTAGGAAATAATGCTCAAATTAGTTTTTAAATAAGTTTATGTTTTTTATCTTATTTTTTGTAAGAATTGTAAATGACATAAGTATTATGATTTTATTCTGCATTTATTGTGGTTTAACCAAATTTTGTCGATTTAGAAATTTTCTATTCTACAAACTAATCAATCTTGATATTTTGTTTTAATTATTATATATTATAAAAGGTTTTCAATAAAATGAATTAGCAAAAATTATATAGAAAAAATTAATTTTTTGTGGTTTATGATAAAATAAAATTATTGCTATTGACTGTTTTTTGGTTTGTAAGGCATTTTTTGTTGTAGAAAATATGCTTCTAGTTAAAATTGTATATTCCAACTAAAAAAAATAAATTAATTGGTCCTTAAACAGTATATTTTTAATATTTTTGCATTTTAAAAAATAATTTACCCCAATCATTGTAAGAATAAGTTCCAATCAATCTTTGAAGGCATTATCTTCAAAAAGGTCTACTCTTTTATCATTATAGAGAGGTTGTGCACTTGATGTAACATTTATGGTTTAAGAGGTGTGAAAAATAATCATCGAACTTAAGTGAACTACCAATAATTCTACTGTATTTACCGCGGTAATGTATAGTTTTAATTGACAGTACTTAGTGATAACTTAAATATAAACAAAACCGAAGTCTACTATACCCACATAAATGCAGTGATAAATTCCGAGATTTTTTGGTTATAATTGGTTTAACGCCTAAATCAAATAATCTCTAATCTCATTACCATCTAAAATGCGATAACAATATCCCAAAGTGTGTTTAAGATACTAATCTTTAATGTTTTGAAAATAATTTGTTACGTCTCAGTATCGGGTATAATTGGTAAATTTGTACAATAAATTTTCCAACAAAATGCCACCCTAAAATTGGAAAATCTATAGGAGCACCAAGTAATTGCATGCACGGTTACTGTTATATGATCTGTTTATTTTTGATACCCCTATAACTTTGGTTTCCTGGTATAGTCTGTCTCAAAGTAGTATTATGATTTTATTCTGCATTTATTGTGGTTTAACCAGATTTTGTCGATTTAGAAATTTTCTATTCTACAAACTAATCAATCTTGATATTTTGTTTTAATTATTATATATTATAAAAGGTTTTCAATAAAATGAATTAGCAAAAATTATATAGAAAAAATTAATTTTTTGTGGTTTATGATAAAATAAAATTATTGCTATTGACTGTTTTTTGGTTTGTAAGGCATTTTTTGTTGTAGAAAATATGCTTCTAGTTAAAATTGTATATTCCAACTAAAAAAAATAAATTAATTGATCCTTAAACAGTATATTTTTAAGATTTTTGCATTTAAAAAATAATTTACCCCAATCATTGTAAGAATAAGTTCCAATCAATCTTTGAAGGCATTATCTTCAAAAAGGTCTACATCTTTTATCATTATAGAGAGGTTGTGCACTTGATGTAACATTTATGGTTTAAGAGGTGTGAAAAATAATCATCGAACTTAAGTGAACTACCAATAATTCTACTGTATTACCGCGGTAATGTTTAGTTTTAATTGACAGTACTTAGTGATAACTTAAATATAAACAAAACCGAAGTCTACTATACCCACATAAATGCAGTGATAAATTCCGAGATTTTTTGGTTATAATTGGTTTAACGCCTAAATCAAATAATCTCTAATCTCATTACCATCTAAAATGCGATAACAATATCCCAAATTGTGTTTAAGATACTAATCTTTAATGTTTTGAAAATAATTTGTTACGCCTCAGTATCGGGTATAATTGGTAAATTTGTACAATACATTTTCCAACAAAATGCCACCCTAAAATTGGAAAATCTAAAGGAGCACCAAGTAATCGCATGCACGGTTACTGTTATATGATCTGTTTATTTTTGATACCCCTATAACTTTGGTTTCCTGGTATAGTCTGTCTCAAAGTATACCGTGTTAGCTCTTGCCTTCATTTATGGATTATACCTGCCGACAGCAATAAAACTGCGGATCGGTAGGTATTAAAGGACAGAACATTAGGGACGGACTTTAATAATATAAAGATTTATAATTTATTGTTTATTTAGGCAAGTATAATCTTAAAATTACATCAAGAAATTAAATATATGCAAAGTTTTAATAAATTTATAACTGCATTATCTATACATAATTACATTTTTAATGTAAATATCTAAATCTAATTCTGTTTCACTATCAGAGTCATCATTGTGATTAATTACAATAGGATTTATGTGGTTTTGGATAGAAATGTAAGAGCCCTCAATTTTTATATTGTGCTGTAGTGAATTTTTCCAGCTCTCAACTGGTATGTTAGTAATTACATTTTTTATCAAATTTATAACACTGGGACTTAAAGTAGATGTAACATTTTCTGCTCTGGTCTTTGATTTTACTTGGTTCCACAAATGCTCTATGGGGTTAAACATACAGTGATACGGAGGAAGCCGTAAGACAGTATGCCCAGCCTGTTCAGCCAAATTATCACATACATATTATTTTTTAATGGCATATGAATTTAGGACTTCCAAAAGATGCGTTTTTTTGTAACTGAATTCAAAATAAATATCATTTTCTAACAAATATTCCTGAACTTCAGTTTTTGAACTTGATGAAGCTGGTGCTTTGTGTAGCAGACGGCTGTGGTAGCTTGCATTATCCATGACAATAACACTGTTTTTTGGAATATTTTTCAAAAGATAATTTTGAAACCAGTTTTCAAAAAGTTCTGCACTTGTATCCTAATGATAATCCAAGCTAGAATCCTTAATATTCTTTGCAGACAACAGCAAGCAGTTTGGGACAAATCCGTCTTCTGAACCAGCGTGTATTATGGTAATGCGTTTTCCTTTATTTGAAGGTGCTTTTGTCTGACAGTTTTGACTGGAATCAACTTATCCTTTGGATACTGTGTTGTGTGTATCGAACCATGTTTCATCAAGTTAAATTATGGTTCTGTTTTCTAACCTATATCTTTTAATTTCTTGAAGGTAATTAAATCTCCAAGTGCGTAATCTGTGCGATTCCATTACTACTTGTCTTTTGTCTATTTTGCGGTATTTAAATCACATTTTACAAACAACTCGGAGGGTGGTACGGCTAATATTTATATCGGTTTCGTCTTCGTCTAGCTTCTTTTTCACTTTATCCAAGGTAGGAATAACTCCGCTTTCATAAAGACAATATATTTTCCTTCTTATTAGGTCCTGTTCACTATTGTCTTTACGGTGAGATTGAAAATCAGTACGTTTTTTTCTTTTGTTCAATTCTTCACTAATAATAATATCCCTTATCGATGATATTGGAGTTTTTGTAAGTAGACAGGTTTCTTTTAAAGCTTCTTGTTTAATTAGACCTCTACTGATTAAAGTTTCATACACATTTTTCACAACCTGTTTTGCATCTAATGACAAATGATTTCGACGCGACATAGTTAAATTCTCGTAAAACAACTTTTTCGAAACGCACAGTAAAAACAGTTATTCAACACTGCCACTAAAATATTAGCCAAAATATTTATATGCCTAATGGTTAATACTCAAAAAATACCTGGCCCATCCCTGCCCTTATGAACAAATGGGTTTACCCAATAACAATAGGTAATAAAATCGTTAAAAGCTTTATTGGGGTATGGTCTGTCAAAAGCCATAACGATATACTTTGAGACAGACTATACTCAGAAATATGAAATTCGGGTATGTTTCAATGCTTCCAATATAAGAACACCCAGATTTTTTTGCTAGGGATCCTGAGAAAGATCTAAAAATCTCAGATTTGTAACGCTTAACTCCTAACACAAGGCAAAAATAATTTAGTTACTTTTCTAAAAATGGCCAACTCTTATAAATACGAGTATATGTTTTTCTGACGCATTTGCCCTTACCAAGATACTCTGACGCTGATGTAATAGCCAAAATTTTCGAACATATACCTATAAAGGCTTGCCGTTCGGTAGTGCGAACAAGCGTGCGAGAGAGAAAGAAGAATCACAGTATAACCTTTTTCTGTCGACGGGGAGGGGCCGACCAATCAGCATCGAAAAAAGGCTATACTGTGATTCTTCTATCTCTCTCGCCCGCCTGCATATTCGCACGATAGATAAATGTTAGAAGGCTATAATGTATAAAGAAGACGCGGTAACTGATATTATAGCAAACAAATTTTTCCGAAAAATTAGCGTCAAGCATTGATGCAATTAGCAAAATATTCTAGATAAGGAAGAAATGTGAACCATGTGTAAAAAGGGTCAAGTTCTCTTCCTCCACTTATTTATTTTATCACGAAAAGAACATAGATTTAAAAAAGAAGCAAATTTTGTTTTATCCGGAATCGTAAAATGTTAGACAAATACTTAAATAATACCTTAAAAAAATTAACAAAGAACGTAGTGTTAAAAAAAATGACGCGGTGCCAAAATTCGAATTATTAAAAAAAAATGACCATATAATAATAAAGAAGGTATGTAAAAACTGCAAAAGCCGTTAAATGAGTTTTATATTGTTTTAGAATTTAGAAAAACACAGTTATGATTAAAAAAAAATACAGGTGGTTTTCGGATATCTCTGGAAGTATTTAGATTTAGCAAAAAAACTAATCTTAAGTAAAGTAATAAAAACATATCTGTTTTCTCCATTTTTCCGTTCCTATTTCACTAAATAAGCATTAAAACTACACCCTTGTAGAGTTGCTAAGTGCTCTATCAATGTTTCTAAATTTGTTTTTTTTATAAACCCTTTGAGTCCTGTCAGCAACCGTATATCAGATTTTAAGTTATTACATTATTTTACATGTTATATGGTTTATAGTTTTGGTACCTAATTCTATGGTGAAAACAATGCTCTTTTCTATAGTACTTAGCTGAATTAACAGCTAACAGGCAAATTGAAGACTAAGTATTAGTAAATAACTTTATCAAAACAAAAAAAAGATCTACATATACCTACATGCACACATACAGTCGGATCAAAATAAAAATAAAAATTCGGTACCCTTTGAAAAGAAAAAAAAACATAAAAAGTAGCTAAAGCTTTTAAACAACTAAATCGGAAGGGTATGATTTTGAACTTGTGGTTAAATTTAAACAATGCAAGGGTTGGTAGGGAGCAGCTATCCTTCAGCCTGTCCTTGACTTTTATGTTAAGGGATCGTTCAAGGACAATTACACAACTTTTCAAAGTGTCTCAAGAACATACTCAAAATTGTTTACAAGCTCTCGGACTATAATAAGGTTTCCTTGAAGGTGTTAGACAATGTTATGGTTTCGTTAACACTAGAATTTTGGTCTTCTGTTGCCTTTATTTGTTAATTGGTACACTACACGGAGTACTAAGTAATAAATAAATACAATGGAAGTCCAGGATTCTAGTGTTATTAAAATAATAAGGTGTTTCATTAAGGACATGCTTATTTTAGGTCGCATCTCTTTTTTTAAATCATTTTTTAAGTATTCTTTTCGATTCTACCTAAAAAAAGCACAAGATGCTTAATCCCCGTTGGATAACCCTGCTCTGCTAGTTATTTAAGCGCGAACAGAGTGCAACGGGCGAATCATGTACCAGGTTATGAAGTTATTCTAGTTTTATAGCTAAAAAACGTCCATATATGGCTTTTGGCCTCACACATGGACAGCTGTTTATTATTGTTATGAATGCCTTTGTAAGCCAGAGCGAAAAAATCGGTTTTCTAGATCTCATGTTAGTTAATCGAATTTGGAACAAATTGGATTATCTTAAGACAAAATATTAAATTGCTCAAATATACGGAAAATCCTAACAAATATTATCACATTATCTAAAATGTAGAATTAATGCCCATTTATGATAATATTTAAATTAATCAAGTCTATATATAGTCTTTGTTGTAATAGAAAATTATATAAAGTAATAATAAAAAATATTAATTAAGAGTCTTCGGCCCTACTGCAAGGGGTGCAAAATAGTTATAGTAAAACTAGACTTTTTTACAGTTTTTATAAACTTTTAACACTTTTAGATTATAAAATAGTATACTTCCTATATACATTGTGTCTCATTTTTCACCATCACGCACCTGTAGGCTGTAAGTGTAAGATACATTTCTAGGTAAATTGTATTAAATACACTTTTATAAAAAAATATCAAATCTTCGTGTTTAAAATCTTGTTTAAAAATTTTAAGTACTTTCAAGAGTTAATAGTTGGATTAAGTAATAATTTTTATACAATAGTCTTTGTAACTTTATTTGTAACTTTCTGCTCTAGAGGGTGGTACAACTAAAAATATCAAATAATTAAAACTTAACAACAGCTGTCTTTATTGTAATAATTATGGTAGTTTGTAGTACAACCGTCTGTGAAGTAATTTAACAGATTATATTTTTATGTCACCAAAGCAGACAATGTATAATTAATGATTTTTTACATGGCTTTTTTTTAACTATGGATAATGAATTATTAAAAAAAAATGTTATTCTTACCCACCAAGGTGTGTCTTTAAAAAATGAGATGCTCTGTATTTCAAGCAAAATTAGTTTTTTATAGGTAAACAAGGTTCTTTATAAAAGTTTAAAAAATAAATACTCATATTTAGTAAATAATTTTAATACTGTTGTTGGGAGAACGGTAATGTTTGAGTGTAGGTTGTTTAATTTTGCCTGAAAAATTGTTGTTAATTTCATATGAGACGTTTACTAATACCACAATATGTTAGATTAAGATTCTAAAGTAAAATATTAAAGGTGATGCTCTTGTGTAAATATTCTGATTTTTTAAGTTAACTTAATAATATTAAAACAAGTTATACCTACAATGTTTACATTTTTTAATTC
Organism: Listronotus oregonensis; assembly: GCA_019359885.1. Lineage (NCBI taxonomy): Eukaryota > Metazoa > Arthropoda > Insecta > Coleoptera > Curculionidae > Listronotus > Listronotus oregonensis. The sequence goes on from JAHBCN010000679.1 coordinate 126,470, forward strand.
TTCATAAAAGTCCACGAAAGTTTGTATGAAATCTAAGTACTACGAACCGTAGGTGCCGGTTTTAAGGTGTTTAACCCATTTTATTCCCCAGTTCCGTAATGTTGTGCAAGAACTGAAACATCCAAATATTAAGATATTTTGTCATCCTCTTATGCTTTAAATCGGCCGAGAACGACACCATAATTAAGTGTTTCTTTTATACTTAATGCAAGCTAACATTTTTAAGTTGAGTCACCTGGGTCCAGCTATTTGAAAAAACAAAAATCGCTAAAATCAGGTGGAAACCAGGGGTGGATTTACGCAAAGGCTGAGTAGGCTGAAGCCTAGGGCGGCAAATATTATGGGCGGCCAATTAACGATTAGTTATTAAAAAATGTAATCGTAAATTAATTTAAAAAAAAATGTATTTAACGAATAGATAAAAAAAATCCGGCCAAATTCACTTTATTTTTATAAGGATTACTAGTGTAGTTTACATTATTTTAATGCTTAATTTTTCGTTCTGATATGTAAAAAATATTGTCATATTAGGGCGGCAAAAATATATTAGCCTATGGGCGGCAAAAAGTTAAATCCAGCCCTGGTGGAAACAGCTGATTAACGTTTATCAGCCAGTAAGTTGGCGAGACTGCACAAATACACAAAATATCACCCAAGACAATCGAAAACTATCAATTTTGCAAATATCTAAACCGGCAATAAGATATAAACACATCACATAGGTATTTTCAAAACTAAATCGGAGCTTTCGATGCAATAAATATAAGCAAAATTTATTTCTCAAAATTAAAGGAAAACACTAATTTTGAAAACTTAGGCCCGGTTGTACAATGGACGTTCAACCGAAGTTCACGCTGATCATCGGTTCAACGGAAAAAACTCGTTGTACATAGCCGTTTCAGATGGTGAACTGTGGTTGATCTTGAACGTCCGAATTTGGGCGTAAGGAATATTTTTCAAATTTTCTTTTGTACAGCTTGGGACTCGAACCAAGCTATAATTTGAATATAAACTGATGCCACAATAATAAATTTACTACGAATAAAAACATCCATTAAAAAGCTTTAGAATTACTTTAGGTCCCGGGAGTACTTTAATTATGAACGGATTTTTTGATCTAAACGCAAGGGCATACTAACCCTGGGCTACAGCCTAGAAGCGCTGTAACTTAAGGGGCGCCACGAATGTACAGATGAGAAATTTTTAAATATGCCTAAATCTCCATATCTCAATAAATAAATTCGGGATTGCCATCACTATTCTTGCTATCCTTAAGCTCCGTGTATTTTAACTAAAAATAAAATGTGGGTTAATGGGAACTTTATTTACGAAAATAATTTTTTTATAACTGCAATAAAATATTAAAAAATCATATTTAAGAATTTCAATGTCTAGACCCTGGGGCGCCGGTCGCCCTAGTTGTAGTTCCAGACGATGCGTTGCGGCATGCATTCTTTTGTCTCAGAATGTATTGTTTATGATACAGCGACCAAGTCATGATCTGAGCGACCAAGGAGGGCAGTTCAGAGTTTGAAGTGAGAAAACGATTTAGAATTATGGGTGGGAGCCCTAGGAAAGCAGGTAGGTTCCCTAATTGGTGAGCGAGTTACTGATGGCAACACGCTGAGGAAGAGAAAAGTGAACTTCCCCACGCTGTTGGCACAGCAACGCTGCCTCTAGGCCGGTATATGGTCAAAAGGTGAGGTTAACTTTATCTAGTTAACCGCCTTTTCAATTAGAACTACCGCTAACTTAACCTTTGTTTATGAGTATGAAATGATATTAGAAATCACGTACGTCAAAAGGGGTGTTTTGCGGAAAGAACTGGGGTTGTCATTAATCCCTTTTTTTTAGAAAAATACTGCAGAACTAAAACAAAATTTTATTAAAAATGGCAAAAAAGGCGTTACTTGGAACTTGGGAGGTAAGTATAGCTATACAAACTCACTATTTATGTTTAAAAACTGTTGTTAATTCTGTGGATCAATAAGTATTTGTGCTGCGCAAAATTATTGGTAATAAATTCTAAGAGAGCAACAAATAAACATTACAGTTTATTTGTTATAAAATTTATAGCCAATTTACTTTAACAATTTTTCCATGTATTTTAGTCTTAAAAATCTTCTTCATGCTTCTTTCCTTTTTATGAATATTCTTTCCTGTATAGAACCAAAGTTGTATTCTCCTATGTGGGTAGATTAGTGCCTTCTTAGAGATTTCCGTTAAATCCGTAATATCAGAGATCCCAGAATCTAAGATTAGAGCTAAATAAATAGGAAATAATGGTTGCACACTGTTTAGTGAAATACTTTGTGACAGGCAATATTTTGAAAAAAAAGCATTTTTCATTTTTTTCTAGAAACAATGCTGTACTGATTTACCACTACCATGTTAATTGTTCTGTACTTTCAAGAAATTAATAAAAAACCTGAATGTGTTATTTTAAAAAATATATACATTATTTAAGCACACTTAAAAGTAACTGTTAAGAATTATATGTTACTCAGAAACAGTGTATGCTATTTCACACCTTTTTCATATAAAGCGTTCTTATTGAAGTTGTATTTTGGGACTCGGTAAGTATAAACAAGTGTAAACTATTTCTGAATAACAAACAAACCTGATATCTACATATTATGTAGAATAAGAAATAACAAAATCAGCTGTTTGTCAAAATATTGGCATGTGTCAATAACTAAATCTGTCAAAAATATAATGCCAGCTTTACATGGTCAATTTGACTCTACTTGTTTGGCAAATAAATTGTTACCTACAAATTATTTTATGTTGTGTAATACAAGAATTTCACCACAATTTATTATAACTCTATATTGTTGCAATAAATTGGAGCTAGTAGAACTGAGCCTAAGTTTTCTCATGTAAAATGGTACCTAATATGTACTATTGAAGTAAAGACTTGCTGTAAAACGCCCACTTATTGCCTGTTTAAAAGACATCTCTCAAAACTATTGTGGTCGTTACTTGTTAAGAATAAAAAATACATCAGAAATATCACAGCTGAAAACTATTTGTTTATTTCAAACCTCAGGTCTTCAAATGGAATAACACATGTTTGTGATTAAAAAATGATTAATTTACTTAAACAAATTATTAACAAAACTATACAAATACAATAGCACAAAATAAAAAAATAGCATGTCAGTCTTACCAGATACCCTTGTTACTTTTCCAACATGAAATATTTTTTATTTTTTTATTTATCAATAGGCAGGAAACCCCATTGAATATTGATAATTGATATTTTTTTCACAAATTATACTGTTTTTATCATATTAGTATAAGCTACAAGCTAGATTACTTTTTTAATGTTGCTTATACATGTATAATTGTATACCTATATTTAAGAATCGAAAAATGCCATGACCAAATGGATTTGGTTAAATTATTACATTTTTTCAGGTTACCAATTGTGAGGTCAGTAATTTTGATAGATTCACCATTAAAGAAAATGACTTGGAAGGGTAAGTATAAAATTGGGCTTATATTTTGCAAGCCTAACAATATGCCGTTAAGAAAGTTTTAAAATTCCGAGTAGTTCTGAAGATATGCCTAAAAAATCAAAATTTGCCGATACCGTTTTTATTTCTTTCTGACGTTATTTAAAGAGGTATGGAAAAACAAAAGACATTTTCTCATAGCCACTTTTTAAGCTCTCCAAAACAGCATTGAGAGATTTTCCGTACGACGTTTCGTTTTCGTTAAACCATCATCAGCTTTATTTTTTTGTTTTAAAATTGTTAACAGTTTAAAACACCCTGTATATAATTTACATATTTTTACAATAATTGTTTTTTATATGTAGTATACAAGGTGTTATTTAATGTGATGCAGATATTTCAGGGGGCGATAGTACTGGTCAAAATAAGAAAAAAATGCAAATATATGTATGGTCTAAAGGGCGTCGTTTTGATCATACAGGGTGTCAAACTGTTAATTTTGTTTTCGTTTTTTCGTAATAATATCTTAACTACAAGACATACGGCCGAGTGATGATCGCGTTGTTAAATTTAGCAATGGACTTAGCAATTGTTAAAAGTTAACAACTGTTTAGAATGTTTAACAAAATGTCAGATTTTGACAGGTTGCCTACTAAAATCATTGAATAACTCTGACAATGACGTTTTGTTAAACACTCTAAACCGTTGTTAACTTTTAACAATTGCTAAGTCCATTGCTAAATTTAACAACGCGATCATCACTCGGCCGATAGCGGTACAAAATTGGAGATTTGGAGGTTCTTTGAGGCGAGAAATTTAAATTCGTCCATACTTTTGATGCTGCTTGTACAGCCAATTACTAATATTTAATTGTTTACAAAAAAAATGACGTTCGCCGAAATCAAGGCCAACTGAGGAAATATTTGTTTTTTGAAATACATGAGGTTATATAAACTCTTAAATTATAACATGTTATACATTGTTGAAATCAGAATAAAAAGCACTATTTGGCTGCGTAAAAATCCAATATGGCGTCCATATGAAAAAATAAAGTTGATGATGATTCTAAAAACCCGAAACGTAGAAAATAAAAATTGACTACTCGGACATATTCTACAAAAAAGTTGCTTTGAAGAAGTTTTTACAGATTTGAAAAATTTTCACTTATAAAAAAAATATGGCCGATTTTCGAAAATGCATGTTTCAGGTTTTTTCAAAATATCTCAAAAACTTGGATAGATAAAACCATGTAGTAAACGGGATTAGCTTACTAACATAATTGTCCAAAACTTTCCCCATTTAACCAATTTTCTATCTATTGTGGTTTCCAAGATCCCCATACATTCCCCACCAATTTGGGACACACTGTATTAAGTTTAAGGAAAGTTATGCCATCTTAGACAAGTGGGGTAGGCCGTAGCTGGCGCCCTCTACTACCAACATCAAAAGTATGGACGAATTTGAATTTCTTGCCTCAAAGAACCCCCAAATCTCCAATTTTGTACCGCTAGTCTATTAGTTAAGGAATTATTACTAAAAAACGAAAACAAAATTAAAAGTTTGACACCCTGTATAACCAAAACGACGCCCTTTAGACCATGCTATTTTTGCATTTTTTTCTTATTTTGACGAGTACTATCGCCCCCTGAAATATATGCATGACATTAATTAACACCCTGTATATTCAGTTTTTACAGACTACTAAGCAAAAACAACTTTTTTTATTGTACAAAAAAGATGAAGTTTGAATTTGATGAAGAAAGAAGCTTGCATCGATTTTATGCTCTCATAGCGGCTAGAGTGGTCCAAAATTGGTGAAAGTTTTAAAGACTATTTAAAATATTAAGTGCTATACAATTAGCGAATTAGTTTTTTGAAAAAAGTTTAATAAGAATAAGAAAATTGATTTTTAAGTGTAAACAAAGCAAGCGAATCCATCGTTTTTTTTGTTCATGCTTATCTACCTGCATTGTTGATACTAGAATCCTGGCCGAGAACCTATTTTTTGCTGCTGTTTTATTGTTGAACATGGTGTATAGTCCAGTGAATTAGAATATAAGAAGAAATAAGTAGCAAAATAAACATAAAATGGTGGATGTGAAATGTTTGACATGTAAAAGGTCAACAGAAAATACATACGCAATACAATGCACAAAATGTAAAAAATGGGTGCATATAAAATGTATAAACATGAGCAAGACTGTCTTGAATATGTATGAAGAAGAATTTAAAAAACCTAATGGAAAAAGATGGATATGTCAAGAATGTACTACGAAAGAAGGATGTGTTAAAAGACCATCACTGGGAGCGACTGCAGAAATCCCTCAAAAGAAAGAATACACTTTGAAGGACGTAATGGATAAACTGGAAAATTAGAGCTCAAGTACACAAATCTGTTAGAAAAATATGAAGATCAAATAAGAATAAACAAAAGTTTTGAAACAGAGATTAACAAACTAAGACAATCAATAAAAGTACTTGAAGAAAAGGGGCCGAAAGAAGAACCCGTTAAGCCCGTCACAGAGGCAGTACAGGAGATTAGCTACCGAGAGTACAAGAAGAAAAACTTGGTTGTATTTGGAATCGAAGAGCTGGATTCCGATGAAGCTGAAGAAAGAAAATCCCATGATGTAAAATTGATAAGCAGAATATTTGAAGACATTCCAATTGGATTATCCGCAGAAAACCTAAAAGTTGTACGGATAGGAAAACGTCAACAAGGAAAAACGAGACCTGTCAAAGTATTGTTGTCATCAGAGAAAGAAGTAAGAGATGTGCTGGCCAAAGCAAAGAACATTAGAAAAAAACCTAGATATGCAAAGCTAGGTTTTGCTAGTGACAAAACAATTCAGCAATTACAGGAGTACAAATTAGTAAGAGAGGACTTAAAAAGACGTTTAGAGGAAGGTGAAGAAAATTTAAGAATAAAATATATCAAGGGTGAGCCAAAAATCGTGAAGGTAAAAAACTAAATCTTTCTGACGAACCTATCATTGCTCAGGGGAATAAAACACAAATCGAGAGATTGAAGGTAATAACTGATGACGAAGATGACAACGTTATGACTGTGATGCACCAAAATATACAGTGCTTACGCAATAAAGTAGAGGAACTGGAGGTTTTTATGAAAGAAGGTGAAATACGACCAGATATAGTATGCTTGACAGAACACTGGTTGAAGAAGAGTGAATGTGACTACATCAAGATTGATGGATATAGTATTATATCTGGCTATGCAAGGGAAAAAATGCAACAAAGCCTTAAAAGAAGTAGAGGAAAAATCCATAGAAGGACAGATTGAGTGTTCATGTGTAATAAATCGAAATGAAAGAACTGTCATTATTTGTGTATATAGAACTTGTCTTGGTAATTTTAACATATTTGTAGAGCGTCTTGAAAATATTCTGTCATATGTTCAACTAAAATATAAATTTTATAAAATAATTTTGTGCGGAGATTTTAATATTGATCTAATGAGTGAGTACTGAAAAAAATATTTTTATTGACCTAATGTTGGCTTTTAATTTGGTTAAAACAATTCATGAACCCACAAGAGTAACACAACGCTCATCTACACTATTGGATAATGTTTTTATAAATTTTCAGCACCGGGGCAGCTCAGTTGTAGTATCTGGACTTTCTGATCACTTTGCTCAGGTCCTGAAATTTGGTTGTGTAGAAACAACACAAAAACATGAACCACGTATTCCAAGGAGATTTTTCTCCAAAACAAAACTGGAACAATACAGAAATGATCTATTGGGTGAGTCATGGGAGTGTGTCTTGAGTGAGAGCGATGTAAATCGTGCGTATGATAGTTTTTATGACAAAGTAAAATCGATTTTGGATAGAGTGATACCAGAAAGAAAGCCTAAACCAAAAGAATGCAAACCAAGTACTGGCTTACACCAGAGATAAGAACCTTATGTGCTCGGAAAAGGCAGCTGTATAAGCAAAAACTTAAAAATAAGGTAAGTGCAGCTTACTACAAAATCTTTGCTAGTATGCTTAAGAAAGTTATTAAAAACGCTAAAAAAGTCTATAATACAAAATATATAGAAAATTCAAAGAATAAGGGAAAAGCAACTTGGAAAATTATCAATAAATTAACAAGAAAAGAGCCGGAAACAATAACTGTTTTTGATGGTATCAGGGGTGTGTATAAGGGGAAAACGGATAAGGACATACTAAACAAAGTAAACTCTACATTTTTGAATGCCTGCCCTGATATAAATAAAAATAAAATTCCAGATTACAATAAAATTCGGACTGTTAAAAAATCAATATTTTTATATGGAACTACAACAGATGAGGTAATTAAATGTATTCAGGGACTAAAAAGCAAAAAGTCACTAGGGGAGGATGAGATTCTAGTTGCTCTTCTTAAAAAAGTAGCCGACTTAATAGCTGAACCAATTAGTCATATTATAAATCTAACATATCAGACAGGTGTTTTTCCTACTAAACTAAAATGGGCACATATTAAAGCTATTTATAAAAAAAAAGGTGATGCTGATAATCCTAAGAACTATTGCCCAATATCTCTCTTATCAAACATAAATAAAATATTTGAAAAACTGTTACATGAAAGATTGATTAGGTTCCTGGATGAGAGTGGTGTGATTGTCGATTGTCAATATGGTTTCAGGAGGCGTTCAACAATAATGGCTATTTATTCAGCTCTTATAAGAATCTTGGACTGTATGAATGAAAATGAGCATACCGTTACAGTTTGTGTGGATTTGTCTAAGGCCTTTGACGGTGTTGACCATAGTATTCTTATCGAGATGCTGGAGCGTTATGGTATTAGGGGAATTGCAAAACAGCTTTTAGTGTCATACTTAAAAGATAGAAAACAGCAACTAGTTGAAAGAAATGAAGAAGGTTGTTTAATAAAATCAGATATGGAGGTTGTAAAAAAAGGAGTTCCTCAGGGTTCCATCTTGGGGCCACTCTTGTACATTCTATATACTAATGAACTGCCAGAGACCGTAAAGGAACACTTGGTTATGTATGCTGATGATACTTCTGTTATCATTAGTGAAAGAATGATTTTGATATTGAAAGACATATTGAGGGCTCGCTTGAGGATTTGAAAGAGTGGTTTTTAAAAAATAACTTATTAATGAATGTAGAAAAAACACAAATAATGAAGTATTCAGCAAGAGAAACGGAGCCAGTTGTTTACAGTGTAGGTAATACCGATTTCTTAACTACAAATAAGATCTCCTTTCTGGGCATGGTCATTGACCAAAGACTAGACTGGAAAAGTCACGTTGAGGGTCTATCAAGTGAGCTTTCAAGGTACTGCTATGCGGTTAGGATAATAACGAATGAAGTTGGCATGGAGGCAGCACTTCAGGTGTACCATGCACATATCATGTCAAGGATAAGGTATGGAATTATTTTTTGGGGTAACTCAGTGGATGCGGGGAGAGTTCAGATACTACAAAAGAGATGCTTAAGATTAATATTTGGGAAGGGAAATCGGGATAGTTGTAGACCTATATTTGCTAATAAAAAACTTTTAACTGTTGTAAATTTATATATTTTTGAATGTATTAAATTTGTTTCTAATAATAGGATCTTATTTTCTGAAAGTAATAAAAAACATAATTATAACACAAGAAAAAGAAACGAGCTAATGTTAGATAAGACAAGATATACATTTATACAAAGAAACGTTCCTAACAGTTTGATTAAAATTTGGAATAAGGTCCCACACGATCTCAGGTGCTTGCCAGAAAATATATTTTTAAAAAAGATAAAAATATTCTTGTATAGCAATCCGTTTTACTCTGTGACAGAATATTTCAACTGTGTTGTAAGTGTGTAATGTTAAAATGCTAATGTAAATAGGATTTTATTGATTGTTGTTTGATTTTAATTGTAAGTTGTTTTACATGTGTAGTATATATATTTTATTATATGTTTAAGATTTGTAAAATTGTTCATTTTACTGTTCAAAAACATTTTTTAACCTTTAAAATAGTGTGACACGTTCCACACCTCATTTTGAGGTATACATTTGTATATTTCTCTATACTTTGGAACAAATAAACGTATATTTATTTATTTTATTTTATATTAAAGCAAAATGCGGCCGCCATGTTGGTAATATCTTTTGCAGAGCGATAAATATTAAAAAATTACAGGGTATTTGTATTTAAAATAAGAAAGTGGATTGTTCTTTCAGGTAAACCGGAACTAATTTTGTCTGTAATCTAAAAATACTATTTATACTTTCATACAGAATTTTATAAAATTGTTTAAAGCCTATGAGGTATATAAGGCAAGTAAAAGAAGCTTGTGTTACTTGGTTTAAATTTTATATTTTCAAATTTATTATTTTTTTAAAATTTATTACAATTCTTTATTATTTTAGAGTTAGATTTACGTTAACTGACAACGGCGATTTGTATTGGAAAGTACCTGAGGAAATCAATTTTATTCCCCTATTTAAATTCAATACTTATGAGTATCATATAAAAACCAGTGGTTCAAGAAAAGTATCAAGTGTCTATTTGCGAATTGGCGGATATGCTGGTCATGTATTGGAATTTAAGGTAAATTAGTATGTTTGCTTGATAAAGCAAACTTAATTTGACATATTCCTCTGTTGTAAAAGTAGGTGTATTGTCCATTGCTAGAATAAAGGTACAAACAACTGCATCTTTTATTGAAGTCTACTGTAAAAGTACTGTTAATGCATCATTTTGTTCTAGAATTTAAATTTTTCAGTCTATTCAGCCGTCCGCTATGGTTTAAAAGTCGTCTACAAATTAAGTTTACATTTAGTGTATGGCGTTGATTATTAAGTTGTAGGATAATTTTCTTTCCATACGTCTGAGCTGATTATGTGCTACTTGTAAAAAAGAACGGAAGGACGCTGGCTGTATCTCAAAAATATGTTTTTCTCCAACCGTCAAAAAATATTGACATTTTTGTACTACTTTCAGGTGCAAAAGCTATCAGTTTTCATACCGTACAAAAATGTGCTCGTTGCTTAGCAACACTTTTAATCCTGGGACTAAAAGTACTACCTAGGATTAAAAAAAAAAAGATTTTTGAATAGCTAAATGTATTAATTTTGACTTGGTTAGAGGAAATAGAGGAAAAATAGTATATATCATACGGACTAAAAGTGCTTATTTTTACTCGCACTTTTAATTCTTATAATGTAATATACTATTTCCCCAAGGCTGTGCAATAAATATTTTCCGAGATGCACCCGGCGTCCTTTCTTATTTGGACACCCGGTACAAGATATGGGCAATAGGCCCCTTGCATATATTTTTTTTATTGGGTAAAAATAAACCTTTTATACCTAAACAACGCTTCTGCCAAATGTTTTCTTTATATGAAATTCTATGACAGAGTTACAGGCATTTAAAATTTAAATATAAAGCTTTCTCGCGAAAAGGGTGTCTACATCACAAGTGGCTAACCACACATATTCAGAATGTTAAGTTCCAGCATTACATTCAAATAACCATGCGGGGCTAATCCGGACATCAAAACACTTTTGCTTTTCAACTAGTGGATAAGTGCTGTTTATTTTCCTTTGACAAGAACACATTGAGAAAAAACGTATTCCATTGGTTTAAAACCTCAATAACTAAGCTTACTAGCTTACAGCGATAAAAATTGTATTGCATTGGTTCAAAAAGTGGGTAATCATGATTAGTCACAATGTGTTCTTCTTAAACGATTATGAACAGTTTTTACAGCTTCAACCTGTTTTTTTCTGAATTACTATTTACATTCATTATGTAATTATTATTTACATTGATTAAGTTGCATGTTTAATGGATATTAAACCGGCCTTAAATCAGGATAAAGGAACGCGATGGATTTTATCTTTTTGCTTTAAATGAAATAAATTAACGAAGCAAAAAAATAATAATAATGGAACTCGGCAACTCTTGTGTCGTCACAAGGCTTTTTGGTCTGACAAAATAGCCAGACTTGAACTTTAAATCGTAATTACGCTGAAACTAATTTTTCCTGAGAAAGGATGTTTGGGAGATGGTTCCTTAATAGACAAAGGAAAAGATTTGACGTATTTTTATATCAAAATAAATTTTATGCAAGGGGCCCATTATGTATGAAAGAGATATCTACATCACATGTCAAAACTTAAACCTAACATGAAAGTAACATAGAATATGTTGAAAACCACTGAAAGATAATATTCTTATACAGGGTGACAACTTTAAAACTAGCTTTTAGTTTTTAAAAAATTTTAAAAAATGATTAAACGTTTGTAATCGTTTCTGTAGTACCAAAGGTTAACCAAAGCTATGTATTTCTCGGTAGTTTGCTGTTATGCGCCTAGCTTTTAGAGCCACCTCTTAAAAGTCTTACTTTGAAGGAGTTGTCGAGTGACACTTAAAAGGTCAAGTAATACCCTATTTTACCGGTGTTTGCTTGTTTCGTACACTCGCGTTTTGTACCCTTTAAAAATTTACCTAAAATATTCTCGTTTTGTACACTAAATTATTTAATCAATTTTATGCGTCTTGTTTCGTACACCGACCATTGTGACGACCCAAATAACCAGTCAAATAAATGAGTCTAGCCGAGAAGTGTGTTTCCTGCGAAAAATAGTTAGAAGGCTTCGAAAAATATGAGCGGTAGCTCATTTGACGCGAAATGCAAATCTGAGAAAGAAGTTTTGAGGATTTTTTCTGCCAATAAAAATTGCAATAGTTATTAACAAAAAACGAAATAAAAAAAAGCCATTTTGATTTTTGATGATAACTCAAAAACCATAAGAGATAGCAGAAATTACAAAAAAGATCCTCAAAAAGGAGAAAATTTCCAGCGCCCAGAGTTCTATCGCCATTATTTATAATTTTAATTTAACGCTGAAAATGGGCCTCCGTGCGACATTTTTGGTTGAGCGCTTGGCGTTAAAACCGAGTACGTAACACTAAATACTTTTATTAGGATATTAAAAATTTTTGGAATTTTTTTTAAATTATGGTTTATTTAAAACACTTTAAAAAATTTATTTTCGTTAAAAATTTAACCTGAAGTTAATTTTTCAATAAGCTAAACAATTGTTAATTAACAAAATTGTTTCGAACTTTTGTGTTCATTGTACATTAATTTTTTTTTTAAATAATTGTATAAATTTTTCGCGTCGTGAAGCCCTTATATACATACCTAACAAGATAACGCCATAAAAGTTTAAAATTCTTTAATGCTTTGTTTATAGTAACTTTATAACTTTGACAATCTGGCTAAATGGCTAAATAGCATCAAGCCAAAAAAATAATAAAACTTTGACAATATTACTCTGATTTTTTATTTTTTGTCAAAGTTATCAAATTATTATAAACAAAGGATTAATTTTTTAAAAACTTTTATGGCGTTATCTTGTTAAGTATGTATAACATATAAGAAGGGCTTGATGAAGCGGAAAATTTAAACGACAATTATTTGAGCATTTTTTTAAATGTACAATGAGGACGAAAGTTCAAAACAATTTTGTTAATTGGCAATTGTCTAACTTGTTGAAAAACTAATTTTAAATTAAATTTTCAACGGGAATTAATTATTTGAAGTGTTCTAAATAAACCATAATTTTATTTTTTAAATTTTGTTTTGACACCGAGTGTGCAATCAAAAATGTCGCACGAAGGCCCATTTTTACCGTTAAATTAAAATTATAAATAATTTAACTAGAACTCCGGAAGTTGAAACTTTTTTTTTTAAATTTCCTCCTTTTTAAGGTTCTTTTTTGCAATTTCCGCTATCTCTTACGGTTTTTAAGTTATCATCAAAAATCCAAATGGCTTTTTTATTTCGTTTTTTCTTAATAATAAATTTTTAGTATGCACCTGTAAGGTATTTATATTTTTACCAGTTTAGATGCGACCACTGTTTCATTTTTGCTCCTGGGTTACTTAGGTACCCCACTGACTGAAATGTTTCTTACTAATCGAAATATTATTTTAAAATTAATAGTTTTAGATATAAAAGTATAACCGATTTTATTAATTTTTAGGTTTATAATATTAAAGCCAAACAGCGAATTATCTTGGCCAGTAAAAACTTGTGTGAAATCGACTGCCGTTATGTAAATGATCTATTAAACCCTGATACATTCAGTGGTCCTTTCAGCCTTTTACCTGCTTTAGAGGAAGGATTTTTTTCTGATATAACACTAACCACAAAAAATAAAAGACAAGTAAGGAAATATTGTAGTCCTCAAAACCGCTTGAACCAATCCTACAATAATTTGTTTCAAGACCGTTCATACGTAATGGTCTGTCAACTCCGTTATTCACCCACCTACAATAATGGACAAAAGTAAAACAGCACTTTCTTACAATATACATATTCCTATAGTTAAGACTAATGTCATAATCTCTCATTTAAATGCGTTGTATTTTAAATGTGGATTTATAAATTGATCTGCTGGTAATATTAATTACTAGCGGATGCGGAGAGCCCGCGAAAAGTATTCCCAGACGCGAGAAGTCCCGAACTCGACACGAATGCCTTGGCGCGATTGTTGTTGTGTAGTTAGTTGCTTACTAACGGGCGTCTCAATATTGTTTATTACGTTAGATTATAGAAAAATCCCAAACAATTAATAATGTATTACAATGTTCGTTAAAAAAATAAATAAATAAGAAAATTAAATGAGTGCATCTTTTATCAAATCATCACCAATAAAAAATATTATTAAAACTAGTTATTTATGCAAAAAAGTGTGTTAACTTAGTCTTACCCGCTTCGCTATATAACTTATTCAATTTTTTATTTGGGATCGATCTTTCATAAAATATATTTATATCAGAAATTAAAAACCTAAATATATCCAATAAGCATATTAATAAAGCGAGTGTCATAAACTATGTTTGATAATAAAATAATTATAATAATAATTTGGCAAAAAATGTTTGAATTATACGGTGTTCACTTTAGGCACTAGTGTGTAATATAAATTACTCGTGGGGCCAGAGGGGGCGGTCATGGTTAGTTCTAGTTAGTTAAAGCGGTTTTTTATTTTCCCCAACTATATTTTAGGCGTGATAAATCACTAAAAGTATACCTACAAATTAAAAATAAAACCATTCCTCTCCCATCAATACCTTCGGCCGACTTCGACTGATGTCGTAAATCGTTCGTGTTTGGGAATACTTTTCGCGAGCTCTCCGCATCCGCTAGTATATTAATTTATTACAACTGAAACAAATGAATTGATAGTGACCAAAACATTAAAATACCATAGGGTGATGCGTTAAAAGTAAAATATAATTTATAATTAGTGATGTGCCGGATCGTTAAAAATGTATATTCGCGGACTCGGATCCCAGTACGGATATTTAGTGTCAAGATCAGCGGATATGGATCTTTATTTTCTTACTCAATCGGTGCCGGCGCGCGAGTCCTTGAAACGATAGTTGACGTCACGCCCGCCGGAACGACAGGCAGGACATGTTTCGACTTGCATTGCGCGAGTATTACTTTTTTTTATACCCGTAAGGGTTAAGGCACAATGTCTTTAAAAAATCATCTACAGAGAAAATATTCTGAAGAATATAATTTATTCTTGAAAGAAGGTTTCGAGAGAAGTGTTCCGATAAAATATCACTGCCGGAAACATTTTTGCAAACGGTAAAAAGAAAATTTAAAAAAACTTTTGTCAAATATGGAAAAAGCTAGAATGTGGTATACTACAAACCCCAAATGAATAAAAATTGACTATTTGATTGCTGAAATATTAATTTGAAATCAATCAATTCAAAATTAATAATTTGAAAGATCCGTAAAAGATCTGCGAGAAAAGCACCGGATACGGATCCTTCTTCTCCCTCGGATATCCGCGGATACGGCTACGGATTTCCGGAACATCACTATTTATAATATTGCCTGAAAAAATTAAGTTTTTTTGTGGAGTTTGCATTATCTTTAATAAATTTGTCTATATGGAGGTAGGTATACCAAGAGGTATTTCAATTTCAGGAGAATTAAAACAGCGAGCTATAGGAGCATTTATGGAAGGTAAAAGACAGTCTGGTAATTCCAAACAGTTTGTTTTGCCTAGGTACAGTAAGTTTAAAGTAATTTCGTGTTATAATGAAAGAAAATATTTAAATAACTTACTCAAGAAGGAAAGAACCATGAAAACAATGATATAGATGACAGACAGGTCACAAAGAATTTACCCAAAATGGCACTATGAAGTCTGTGTTCAGAATTATTAGTAAAATTTCTAAAATCGTGGTTAGTCTAAGAACAATTTAGAGGAGGGTAACTGAAGAAATTCTATATAGTAAACCACCAATTAACATTTCGCTTGTTTCAAAATAAAAACATGTTCACATAGATGGCATTAGAGAAAGTTCTTGTTACAAGATATTTAATTCTAATGAGATATAATGTGTAAGGCAGCAAAATTAGTACACGATTCAAACTCTACACTCACACTTACCATAAAAAATGGCAAAGATAGCACACCTTTGAGAACCTTTGGGTGGAACAATCGCTGGTGGATAAAACTAATGAAGTTTGAAGAAGTCTTCCTAAAATGTTATCCAAAATTTAATTGTTCAATGCCAAGACGATATCAACAAGTTATACCTTCTGATCGCAATTTTTAAATAAAACGAAAAGGGTTGAATTATTATTTAATATTAATTTTATTCCCTTCCAAGTAATCTTTATTGCAAGCAATACACATATTCCAACGCTTCCTCTAACCTCCAAAACTTTTTTCATATGCCGATTTAGAAATCTTCTTCAGCTTCTTTTGCGAATTCTCCTTTATCGCCTCAATCACCTTAAAACGCTTTCTGCGAAGTGGTAACTTCAGTCGTGGGAATAGGAAAAAGTCACAAGAAGCCATGTCAGGTCAATATGGAGCTTTTAGATCGGTAAAAACTTTGTTTTGGTCAAATAATCACATACAAGATAAGATATGTTAGCCGGTGTGTTGTCGTGGTTAAAAAACGACGATTGTTTCTCCACAATTCTGGCCTCTTGCGACGAACGTTTGCCCTTAAATGCTTTAATACGCTCACGTAATACTCCCTATTTACTGTCTGGCCGAGTGGAAAAAATTCAGAGTAAAAATGGTTAACGAAACCTTGATTTTGTATAGAATCTGTCGTGTTTTTTTGGGTTTTGGTTCATCTGAGAAGCGCTATTCCGATATTATTGGTAAGTTTCTATGTGATATCCATAGACCCATGTCTCTTCACCGGTAATGATGTCGTCGATAACATTTTGGCTCAAAGAAAGCATTTCTTAAGCAAAATCGAAGCGATATTGTTTTTGCAACATGCAAGGACAGTTTTTTTTAGCTTTTTCGATGTCGTCGCCGTTGATGGATGGACGACCGCAACGAGGCAAATCATCAACCACGGCCCTCTTTAAACTCTTTGTACCACTTGTACATGGTATTCATTTATATTTTGACACACACTTATAACGATAACTAAAAAGGATAGAATAAAAATTTCTTGTAAAAAAGTCTCATAGTTTTTCATCTATTATTTTAAGCATAACGAAAGAAAGAAATGAACATCAAAAAGTTGAAAAAAATGAATTGGTTAATTTTTTTAATAAAACATCCTGTATATTTTTATTTAGAATGAAAGGTCATTCGTCTTCATTTCAAAAATATATAGTTTGCTGGCATTTCGTTTAGCCATTCTAAAAATGTTCAAGTTTTTAATTAAAAATTCAATTAATAGTAAACAACAGCATTGCTTTGGAAAGCAAATAATTTATTATGAATTTAAAAAATCTAAAAAAATACCCATTTTTAGCGTTTTCTTCACACTTGAAAGTGTTTATTCTTAACTTACGATTGATCGCGTTTTATACAAAATCGGCCCGGTTCCTATTAAATAACATAATTTTATTTTCAATTTTTTTTCTAGTATGTTTATATATTCTGGCCTTTTATTATAAATTTTGTTTTTTCAGTAATCCCACAAAAATATATCCAGAGGATCTATATTGGGGCTATTGGGCGGCCAACACTTTTTGTTTCTCTAAATAGACGAACAATATACCATATCAAGTTTTGAAGGTATTCGTTGTCCGGGAAAACGGTGATATTCGTACCGAATCGACGTATTATTTTATGTTTTTGATCTTCGGTCAATCTCATATTTAAAGTGTTTTTGATTTACTTTTGGAAAATTAAATACAATTTGTACTAAATTCCACTATATCTGAAACTATGAGAAATATATTTATTTCTTTTACGACTAGTTTCGCTAACACGGTAGCTTTTTCAAGACTCAATAAATTTAAAAGTTTTAACCTAGGTACACAAATTATGGTTTATTAGTTTTTAGTGTTATGCTATGGGTAAATATAATAAAATTTATAAGGGTTATGTTCTAATTCTATAGGTAATAAACTAATATGTTACAGCTATTGTAATTAAATAATTAAAGTTTTATAATACATTTAAATATATAACAATGGGGAATTATTTGGGTATAATTAATAATTTTATGGAGTGTCTGCATTTTTAAGTTTGTTTATTTCAAGGGACTCCAGTAGATTTAATTAAGGGCCTTTATTTTCTGTATAAAGTATTCCCCATTTTTAAACTTAAATGTGTTATAACACTTTAATTATTTTATTATAATAGTTGTGGTTAGTTTATTACCTATAAAATTAGACCATACCCCCTATAAATTATTAAGAACTGATAAACCTTAATTTGTGTACCTAGATTAAAACTTTTAAATTGAGTTAGTCTTGAAAAAGCTACCATGTTAGCAAAACTAGTCGAAAAAGAAATAAATATATAGCTCATAGTTTTAAATATCGTGGAATTGTGTACAAAGTGTATTTTATTTTCCCTTATAATGAAATTCCACCAAGTACCGGCAAAGTCAGTTCAATTTTTTGATTTAAATAAAGCGACGCCAGACTAACACTACGTGTCAAGGTGCTGTCAAAACGTATAAACAAATAAAATCGTTTGTTTTCCAAGGCAATGCTAATTTTTACTATCAATTGTATTTTTAACTAAAAACTTAAATATTTCCAAAACTGCTGAACGAAATGCATGGAAAATATATATTTTTAAAAACGGCATAAATTAATTTCAAATAAAAATATTTACCTTATTTTTTAAAAACTTTTTGATTATGTTCATTTGTTTCTTTCGTTATACTCAAAAGATAATAGATAAAAAACTATGAAACTTTTATACAAGAAGATTTTTCCAATTTTTTTTGGTTATCGTTGTAAGTGGGTGTATAAAGTATAAATAAAAACCTTGTACACTTGTGTTTTCGACATTCTCAATTCCCTGTAGGTTACCGTTAACATTTTCAGCGCTTCCGCACATGATATTTTGTGAGAAACACAACATTTCGGGCAAACTCTTTGGTCAACAAAATTCGATAATACGAAATTTGCAGAACACAACAAAAACTGACTTGTTTACAAAGCTATCAGACATATTTGACAGATGGCGCTCAAAAAAATAATGTGAGCGCCAGATGACTGGTGTACACGCTGACGGCTTTTTACCGTCCGGCTCCGCTGCGGCGCCGGAATTAAGGCCTAAAGTACTAACAGGTATAGTTGGATCATTTTTAAAATAAAAAAATCGACGCTCTTTGAAGAGAAAAAAAAAACATAAAAAGTAGCAAAAAATATTTGGTTTGAACTGCGGCTGCCTTTGCTTTTTATAATGTGCCGCTTCCCGCCAAGGAAGTTTAAAGGTGTATGGAAGGGCAGGGCAGCGAGAATAGGGGGATTGGCCCCGCGGAGTTTGCGCAATGAATAGTAGGTCAGAGCCGGACTTCCGTAATTCTTTGTTACTATCTATAAAGTTGAGATCATCAAATGTCAAATTTAAGCATTCATCGTTTTTTTTTTGCACAAAATTGTTGGTTATTAAACGATACTACCATAGAATATTTAAAATTATTGTGTAGTATTGGATTTTATATCATCTGATATAATATGGAAAGAATAGATGGCGTACAGCCTTCCTTTTAAATGGTCGATATTTTTGGGAGTTTTGTATTTTTACCAAAAATTTTGTAAATAAATAAAAACACAATTTTAAAAAAATAAATTTTAAACATTGTATGATAGTTTCATGTAGAGATCGAACGCGGTTAGAACAACACCGATACGTCACGGTCTCATATGGCAAACTGATATGAGACCGTGACGTATCGGTGTTGTTCTAACAGCGTTCGATCTCTACTTATCACCATTTTTGTGATAAAAGAAGGGCAATATAGTGTAAATTAGTTTAATCTAATCCTAAGATTCTGGTTGTACATTAAAAAGTGAAAATTTTTATAACTGATTTTTAGGCATATACTTTTTACTAATAACAAACATTCATGAGACAGAATAACAGTGGTTAAAAATGTTTAGTAACCTTTGGTACCTAGGTATCCATTGTAACAGTATCCGTTTAATATTATGTGTCTACAGTATGTCGAGCTTAAAAAGTTGATAATGTAAGTTTAAGAAACCAAAAATCTAATTTCTTTTTAAACAAATACAGAAAAAGCAAAAAGGAACTTTAACATAAAATTGTACTTTCTTTTATTCAATTAGAGGGACCTGTATATATTAAAATTTGCCTGGTCTGCCTAGTAATTAATAATTTTGATCCTTTAAAAGAATGTACTAAATTATTAAATGAAATAAATGTACCTAAATGTAAACCCTATTTCTTTTTAATAATCCACAGAAATACACAAACATTGTGGAAATCATCTAAAAGATAGTTAAGATTGCCTTACTTTTCTTACTGCTATTTCCTATGAAAATTTCATTTTCTATTATTCATAATTAATATATTATTATTTATTCGGTTACCTAACGTTACGTCTCATAAGAAGCACCTAATTTATTTATAAAAAATACTTACCTAAAGTAAAAAAATGCCGAGTATGTTACCCTTGGATTTGCAAGACAAAACCATACAACCTCTAGTCATTTTGTTACAATATTATAAGTAACAAACAACAAACACAAAATTATAGTCACAATTTAATAAACACTAATCACTAAAATAAGAAGGTTTTTATCAATCCAAAAAACTTCTGCAACCACAAAATAAAATCACACAAAGGAAAGCAATTGAAACTAATACGGCGTTAAAGGCACAAACCACAACGAAAATGACAAATGATAAGACGACGACGGTTGATGGTACAGCGCGGATAAAGTTTCATACGCGCCGCGCGCGCCTTTGCACCAAAAACGGTATTCTCTGATCTTTTATCTGTGCACCACAATATTTTTTTTATTTTTAATATCACAATTAATAACCTTAGAAACTAGCATTCATTTATTTTGGTGCGTTAAGCGCATCATGAAATTTTTTAACATAAATGATGAAAAAAACTTCTAAAATGGCAAAAATTCAAATAATATGGCAAGTTGAAGATTTTTTTTACTTGCCATTCTGTTTCTTTTTACCAATTTATTATAAATGCAAATAAAGATAATGGAATTTATTATTAATATAATAAATGGGCCTAAATCGAGCCTTTCAATTTTTACGAGTATGATGAGCGAAAAAAGACCGATTATTACGCACCTCCTTTATGTATTATTACTTAATTATAACAGATAACAGAGCCATATATGATCTTTACCCACTTTTGTGAATGTTGAAGAACTCTTTATATGCCTATTTTATACATTTATTAATAAAAAAATACTACAAACCAACACTTTTGTGAATGTTGAAGAAACTTTATAATATGCTTATTTTTTATATTTATTAATAAAAAATTACTACAAACCAACACTTTTGTGAATGTTGAAGAATCTTTATATGCTTATTTTATATATTGTTACAGACTTTAGTTAGTGTTTAGTTATTAGAAATATAAAAGGTTAGAATTATTTTATTTAGGTTAATAATTTATTTAAAATAGGTTACCTTAGTTTTTCCCTTTTTCGACGGTCATTGCGGATTATCCTGAGGGCACTGGAGACATCCTTTTTACACTTTTCTTACATCCTGTAGTAAAAGAATCCTTCCAGCTAATTCTAGACTTTTTCAGATTTTTCCATTCTTTTCCACTTTACTATAAAAAGCGCGAGGAAAGTCCGCACGGGCCAGTTTTAGTTTTGCATTTCAAAGAGGTAAGAAGTTGACAGATAGTTAAAGGTTAAACAGTTGTCACAATAAGGTTACGTTAAATTTTTGTTACCATAGAAACGTTTGTGAACCTGATTTGCAATAAAAAGGTGTAAAACCAGGATACGTGTTTTTATACGGGATCCCACTTCTGACACCAAATGTTCCGTGACACCGTCGAAAAAGGGAAAAACTAAGGTAACCTATTTTAAATAAATTATTAACCTAAATAAAATAATTCTAACCTTTTATATTTCTAATAACTAAACACTAACTAAAGTCTGTAACAATATTTATTAATAAAAAATTACTACAAACTAAAAACCGCCCATCAAAAATATTGGACTCTTTAATTATTAAAAGCTTTGTAAAAGTATATTGTGTTGCCTAATTACACACTGATTTATCAGTGTACCGTCCACTTAAGCTATCCGGTGTGCGGCGAGACAAGCTGTGACTTGCGGGGACAGCATTATTTCGCTTTGTGTTCGATTGAAGCTGTGCTGAGCCGTGCGAAATTGATTAATTAACGATGTAAATAATTTAAATCATGGAAGAGTTTATTGAAACTGTTAGATTAAATCCATGCCATGATACTTTTTGACTAGTAAATTATTAAACATTGCAATAACAATATTATGCTAGCTACAACACCGCACGACTAGCTTTTGGTGGACGGTATTGCTACATCTTGAACCAGCTTAGTCTAGCACAGCGTAGCTCAGCCTCGAACAGCACTGCTTTCGGTGGACGGCCGGCTTTAAGCCGGCCGTCCACCGAAAGCGATGCTGTGTTGTGCTAGGCGGACGGTCTTAAGCCGGCCGTCCACCGAAAGCAGTGCTGTGCGGCTGAGGTACGCTGTGCTAGACTAAGCTGGTTCAAGCTGTAGCAATACCGTCCACCAAAAGCTAGTCGTGCGGTGTTGTAGCTAGCATAATATGTTATTGCAATGTTTAGTAATTATAGTCAAAAATATATGGATTATCTAACAGTTTCAAACTCTTCCATGATTTAAATTATTTACGAATAATCAATTTCGCAGCTCAATCGACAAGCATAATGCTTGTCCCGCAAACTCCCCCTAGCTTAAGTGGACGGTACTCCATAAGAATACATTGGCAAACCACCGCCGCTTAACACAGCTCAACGCCGCTCCGCCTAGCACAACACAGCATCACTTTCGGTGGACGGTCGGCTTTATGGAGTACCGTCCACTAAAGCTAGGCGGTGTGCGGCGAGACAAGCTGTGACTTGCGGGAACAGCATCATTTCGCTTTGTGTTCGATTAAAGCTGTGCTAAGCCGTGCGAAATTGATTAGTTATCGATGTAAATAATTTAAATCATGGAAGAGTTTATTGAAACTGTTAGATTAAATCCATGCCATGATACTTTTTGACTAGTAAATTACTAAACATTGCAATAACAATATTATGCTAGCTACAACACCGCACGACTAGCTTTTGGTGGACGGTATTGCTACAGCTTGAACCAGCTTAGTCTAGCACAGCGTAGCTCAGCCTCGCACAGCACTGCTTTCGGTGGACGGCCGGCTTTTTATGGAACCGCAGCAAAAACGCAAGTATGTGTGCAGGCAAATTCGCGGCGCCGGCGCCGCGTCGTAGCGAAGCCGGATAGTAAAAAGCCGCAAGTGTGCAGCGGCGCTAGATCTGGAAAAAATTATTTTGACAATATCTCAAGCGCGAGGCTTGTTTGAATAGGGAATTTAGGGCACTTTTTGATTAGATGGTCAATATTATTCTGTCGAATAGTATAAAACTTTTAAATAATAAAGTTCCTAAATATGTATTATGTTAGTTTTTTTTACATTATGCATAATACAATTTTGATGGGTAAAGTAACAAATAATAATATATTACTTTAGTTTTGTTGCGTCGTTGTAAACGTAAAACTGTAAATTATTTGTCGAAATTGCTTATGTTCAAAGTTTACCAAAATTTTGTGACATATTACTAAGATTGTCACAATAGTATCTTGTTAAAATGAAATAAGGGCTACATGAGAATAATCAAAATGTATAACGATTAATAAAAAACAATAATATTGTTGTTTTACTTTTGTCCACTATTGCATATTCCCTCAGAACAAATTAGATTTGAGCAAACTGTTATAATTTTGTAATAGGTTGTAGCGTTTTTGGAAGGAACGGAAGGGGTTTTAATATTTCGAAACATTTGACTTCAGTTCTTACTCCCTTACTTTGGTTTGATTTTTTATTTTAACACCATTTTCTTTTTTAGTTTAAAGTTCATTCAATAATTTTAAACCTAGAATCAAAAGATATTAACTGGCATTCTGAGCCACCACCCTTTTCTGATGTTTCTGAAGATGCTTTAGGGACAATATTACATTTCTTATATACAGAGTGTTTACCCGAAGATTTGTCAGAATCAAAAGCTGAAGAAATAATTAAAGTCGCATCTGAGCACAAATGTTTAGAACGATTGACGCAATATTGTAGACGGTATATTAAAAGAATGGAATTAAGAGATCGTAAGTAAATAATGCATTATAAATTAGTTTCGTGAACTGTTACGAAAGTAAACATATATTTTTAAGCTTCCCCAATATTTTACTATAAATATAACACTATAGGTTTGTTCCAACAAGCATCCGATATCGTTTCGAAATCGTTTTTAAACGGTTTTTTGGTGCGGTTCGACGCATGCGCGGACTTAAAGGACTTAAAATAGTTTCGTGACGGTACGAAAAGTAACAAACGTTGGATCGCTTTGCGGATCGTTTTTGGGACTGTCAAATCAAAAGGTCAAATGTCTTTGATTTTTTTGTTTTGAAAATATAACCCTACTTTTCTACTTATTATTTTTATGATCAAAGTTAGCAAATATCACTCAAAATATCGTCACTCATCTTTAAAGATAATTAAACTTAATGATGTGCTTAAAAGGTGTAAAAATTAATGCTTTTGAATGATTAAACAAGCAAGGAAATAGGAAATGCTAAAGCACGATGCATGCTAGTCGCTAAATAACAGTAAATATATGAAGATGAAACATGAAACAGCTGTTAAAAATCAAAAATCCAGTGCCAAGATGCTCAATGCGCAAGTCAACCCAAACAGTTTTTAATTTAGGCCATGTATCGAAATTACCGTTCTGAAACCGTAACATAAACGATCCCAAGTTTTGTTGGTACACAAACATGATCGTCCGATAACCGTCACGTCTCTGTTGGAACGCACTTAAATCACTGCGCATGAGCGTGATCGTTCGGTGATGGTTTTTCGTCGTGTTGGAACAAACCTCATAAAAACTAGTTTTTCTTTATGTAGTAACTTTTATCCAGAGTAAACTTTTTTAAGAAATTAATTTATTAAAAAACTTACTTTTTTGAATATAATGGTTCACATTTATGTGTAATTTATTTTTAGAAATTATATCTATACTAAATGATATGCATTCGGGTATGGATAAGTTTGTTGAATATATTTGTCCCTCAGATACTCATGGACCGAAACAAGAAGCAATTTGGATAAATCCTGCTACCCTATATAATGCTTTAAAACAAAGTTTGAGGGAAGAAGTTGTTGGTAAGCATTTTAAAATATAAAAGTAGGAAACTAGGATGTGCATTTTTTTTATTGGATTAAATGTAAAAACTTTATAAACTATTTTGTGTTTTAATATGCTTTATATTGTTATAGACTACCAGAAATACATTAAAGATATCTATAAATAATGCTGAAAGACTGATGAATCTTCTTTTGGACATATTTGGCGACTATAGGAAAAAAAGGTCAAAAACTGTAAAAATTAAGTTAATGTAAATTTAACAAAAATCAAAATAATTAAAATTTTTCTTTAAAATATTTAGCCAATTCTGAAAACATCTGACATATTCTTTTTTCGCCATACAGGCGCCAAAAGTAATATACATTTCAGAACAATAGAGGACACAAAAAATTGCTGACAATATGCTTTTTTTAAGTTCCTAATTCTACCGCTGGGACGTAATTACCAGGGTTGTGTAAGGAACGTTAGGGTTCCAAAATAAGTTGCCATAATTATGTTGAAGTTCTGAACTGAAGTTCTACTTCTTTGTGGTTTAATTTTTTTTTATTAAAGGTCATAAAATAAGGACAATAGAAAAATCAAAGTTGTTTTAAAAATATATTACCTTTATGATAATATGTTAGACATAATGATTACCAAAAACGTATATAAGGTATAACAGTAAAATATGCGAGCGGTAAATTAAATAGATTTATACTTCCATGATGAATAAATTAATTACACAGCCCCACAAGATAAAAAAAGTTGAAGTTTCGAAAGACTTGACCATGGTATCTTGGTGTTTCTGGAGGCGCTGAATCCGAATCCGGGGTCAGTTTGACCGCCTCGGTCAGGGTCAAGGACATTTCAAGGTCAAATCTTAAAAATTAATCGCAACCAAATTTAAAGAAAACACATTTATGATTTTGAGATCGATGAATACGAATCTGTGGTCAGTTCGATCCCACCGGGTCATGGTTAAGAGCATTTCAAGGCCAAATTTGTGAAATTAATCGCGTCCAAATTAAAGGTCCGAAATGCTTAACTATGGTATTTTTATGTTTATGGGGTCGCTGAATTCGAATCCGGGATCAGTTTGACCCCATTAGGTTAAGGTCAAGAGCATTTCAAGGTTAAATTTGTAAAATTAATCGCAACCTAATTTAAAGAAAGTATGCTTATGTTTTTGAGGTCGCTGAATATGAATCCGTGTCATCAATTAGTTTGACACCATCGGTTCATGCGGAAATGCCCCTGACCCTGACCTAATGGGGTCAAACCGTTCGCGTCCGCCTGTCTTTGGTCAGCTTGCATCTATTCGTAAAGGATGTTCTATTTTAAAAATAAATACTAGTGTCTACGGGTACCTGGTTTCTGAAAGATATTAATACAAATTTTTACAAACTAAGATGCAAATGGTGATAGTTTGAACTAAAAAAAGTAATTAAAGAAATGGTTGATATCCTTAAAATTTATAACCTCTATTATTTAAATTTTGAACTTGGAAAACCTGAGAAAGTCATGGAATTTTGCTATTATTTGAAAGTCCGATCTCTGTAATATGACTAGATAATAGAATGGGAATTTTTATACTAACATGTTTTATACAGTTGTCTTGTAAATATGTTCTATAGTTTTGTGGCAAATTCATGTTTCAGTATGTTTTCTTTGGTATACTCGCCTTACTACTTTTTGGAAAATGGGACCTCTTCGATCCGGGTCCCGGAGTATAATAGTTCAAAGGGGTCAATAGGGCTGAGCAGCCTCAGTTTGTTATACCCCGGGACCCGGACCGAAGATGTACCATTTTCCGAAAAGTAGTAAGGCGAGTATCTCAAAGAAAACATACTGAAACAGTTGTTTTATTAGTTTTATTTCAGTTTTCAAGTTTTTTTTATGCATTAAACAGTTTTTAAAATTAAAATTAATGTTAAAATTCATTTAGGATAAATATGGTTTGCAGGAATTTCTGGAATTAGCATTACAAATGTATCTGAGCGCTTTTATTTTTTTTAAAACAAATAGATAAATTAATAGATCTCGGATTGGCTCGAATTTCTCCAAAAAACATATTCTAATTAAAGCAAAGCAAACACCTCTTACATATACAAAATCAAGTTCTCTTGAAATTATTCTAAGGCCATAATGTAACGTAAAACGAAATTAAAAGTTTTTATATTTAATGCTCCCTATTCTACATCTAAAAATAAGAAAAAAGTTTATATAAACATGGGTCCGGAAACGCTCAGTTTTCGTGATACTTGGTGTTTTAAATTTTCCGTCTCTAATAGTCTGTTTTACATTTATTTAAAACCCGTTGAGATATTAAGATGAATTTTAGTGCACGCAAATGTATCATTAAAGGTCACATCGCACGCAAATGTATCATTAAAGGCATCATCGGGCGGGATACAGGAAATCCCATGTAATTTTTAATGGAGTCAATTATTGGCTTCCCTAAATATTTTGGAGAAAAATTCTATTAAAGTTTAATGAAGAGCATGCACATTACGTCCATGGTAAAAACTTTAGATTTTTCGGTTACACCGTTTGAGAGTTAGATGCTAATATATTTTTAAAAATTGTTACTTCCTTATTGCCTAATATTTATGAACAACAATAAAAATACCAGTTAGTTGTAAATTAACGTTGTCATTTGGGAAGTAAGTGCTTTATCATTATCAAAAAATCGTACAGAGAAAAGATTAATCACAAGTTACACTGCTGAAGAAAAAGTATTGATGAATAAATGGTACTATCAAGGATTTAGTTACCAAAAGGCAAAAGGCATGTTTGCTGCTTAGTGTCCGAAGAGACCAATACCCGAAAAATCAACAGTCGATAGGACTATTCAAAGAATTTGAGACCAATATAAATCAAGAATATCAAAGAGAAGGAAATGTAAGAGATGATAGAGACTTGGAAGTTTTATTTCACGTGGAAGAAAATGAAGGAAAGGTAAGCACAACAGCGCATGAATTTTGAAACGACATAAATACTTTTCATACAAATATGAAAGACATCAAAAGCTAAGGGATGGGGATGAAACAAGACGGCAGGAATTTTGCTTTGTTATGATGAAAAAGGCAAACATGAACAGATAATTTTAAAAAATATTTGTTTTAGGAATTAATGCACAATTACGTTAAAAAATGAACCCAATCATAAAAATTATCGATACTGGAGCAAAGAAAACAAACACAGATTTGTCGAAACGAGGACGCAGTATCCACAGAAAGTAAATGTTTTGGCGGGGATTTTCGGACAACGTATTATAGGACCATTTTTTCGTAATCAAAATTTGAATGCAGGATATTGTTTGGAACTATTCAAAGAACAAATTTTACCTACTTTAAATAATGCCTCTAGAAAAAATCAGAAAGTTTGGTACCAAGTGGATGGCTGCTCGGCACATAATACCCTGGCTGTTCGAGAATATTTACACTATGCTTTTAATGAAAATGTTATTGGCTACATACACATAATTGGCTAACAGGTCTTCTTGATATTTGCTAAATGACTCCTTCCTCGCCATTTAAAAGCAAGTTATATAACGGGTAAAATTACACTAATCTAGACGAGTAAAAAATATATTTCTGCAAAATGCAATAAAATTACAATTTACTAGCTAGCCAATGTAAGAAGACAGTTTTATGAACGTCTGGGTTATTGTCTAGCAGCCAATGGAGGAATATTTGAAAATTTTCTTAAATCTTTTATTTCCAACATATTATTTGTAATAGTAGTAATAATTTATTGAAGCATGTTAATATTGTAACTGCCATGGTCCTTAAGATTTGTTACTTTAATTTAGTTTAACTTAACTTAATTTGTCTGCATGAATAGGTACAACTTTAATCTTTTCGCTGTTCGATTTTTTAATAATCATAAAGCCCTTAATTTCTAAATGACGTTAATTCACAACTAACTGGTATTTTTATTGTTGTTCATAAATATGAGGCGATAATAAAGAAACAATTGTTAAAAATATATTAGCATCTAACCTCCAAACGGTGTAACCTAAAAATCAAAAGTTTTTACCATCGACCTAGATTTGCATGCTCTTCAATTAACTTTAATGAAATTTTTCTCCAAAATAATTAAGGAAGCCAATAATTAACCCCTTTAAAAATAACATGGAATTTAATATATTCCGGCCGACGATGCACTACCCGGTATATGTACAAAATTGTTTTCCACACCATTTACATCAGTGGCGATTGTGCAGGCAATTCTTTATGTATAGCGAAAAAAACTGCACGCTACAGGTTTTTGCAAAAATTAGTGTTGCTTTCTTGAAGTCAGATTAATTCTGCCTAAAAAGTCCCTTTTGGACGCGCTGTTCTTAAAATAAAAATTATTTTATTAGTCAATACAATAAGTTATTTTCGGAACCGTGATGAAAAAATAGAAATCTAGTTTGTTTTGGTTAGAAAACAGTTTTGTACATAAAAATGTAAGCTTTAATGATACGTTTGCGTATACCAAAACTCATCTTAATACAACAACGGGTTTTTAATAAATACAAAGTAAAGTATTGAAGACGGAAACGTCTATAGTCTATATCATGAAAACGGAGTATTTCCAGACCCATCTGTATATTAACTTTTTTCACTTTTTTAAATATAGGATCTGTCCTTAAATTTTCCTCACAACATTCTGTAACACCTTATATACAGGGTGATTGGTAAGTAGAGGCGAAAAATAAAGCCCGATTATTTTTTTAATTCTAAATCGAAAACCAAGAATACTTTTTTTGCAAATTTTCCTTCGTTTCCAAGATATTTCACTATAAAGTTTTGCCAAAAAAATTTTTAATCACATTGTGGGTGTCGCAAATCTTAGTTGGCGCTTTCAAACTATTACGTTATATGAAATCAAGTTTGACCGTTGTCAAAAGTTAGACACTTGTCAATCTGTTATTGAAAAAAATCACAAAAAAATGGATAATGTTTATGTGTATGAGTATAACATAATAATTATTAGGCATGTGCACCAAAGTGTCTAACTTTTGACAATGGTCAAACTTGATTTCATATGACGTAATAGTTTGAAAGTGCCAACTAAGATTAGAAGCACACACAATGTGATTTAATTTATTTTTGCCAAAACTTTATAGTGAAATATTTTGGAAACGAAAGAAAATAAGCAAAGAAAGTATTTTTGGTTTTTGATTCAGAATTAAAAAATTAATTCGAGTCTTTATTTTTCGCCTTTACTTACCAATCACCCTGTATATTTGTGTTTCTGAAATTATAAACCATAGTGTGGCGTACAGGTTTTTCTAGTCTTTTACAATATGCCACTATTTTGTAGTTATTGCAAGATTTATTCAACTTTGTGACATATTTTCGAGCAAAGAGCATAACCTGACAAATGCCGAACAAGACGAAATATTGTCCCTTTTTAAATCGAAAATTCCAATATTCAATCAGCAGTTTAGGAAGTTTCTGGAAGGACTTAAAAAGATTTATCGCTCGATGACGCCTGTTCAAAGAGTGGAAGCAGTAGCTTTTATAGTACCCGAGGTACTTTGTTGATAAATAGATACTTTTTAGGCTATCTATTTTGCATGAGGTTACGCTTATTCTTAACTTATGCCAGCACGTACGCTGTGCGATTTTAGCTTAATTTGACATGGTTTTCTTACCACACTCACTCTGTTATGTTAACACAAAAGAACTCGTCAGTTTATGGCAGTGGTGGCTCGTGGTTTGTCTAACAGGAAGGGCTTAACAAATAAAAGCAAAAAATATCATACATCAAACACACCAATTAGATAGGTATATGTCCCATTTTTTTTATTCTAGGCAAAGATAGATTATAATTGAGATTGTAATGTAAGCAAATACGTACCAACCCAATTTTTTGAAATGAAAGTCCATTCTTCTGTTTTTGTCAGCAATACATTTTTCAATCACTTTTTTATTAAAATTCAAAATGTCGGTAATCATCATAACTGTTTCAACAGAGATTATTGCAAAATCATTCAATCTTTCTTTGCCAGTAATATTTTACAAAAAACTTTTGATTAATATTAAAGTTAAACAACACTTTTCAGTTTCTGTTGCAGTTATTGGGATGGTTAACCAATATTTTTAAAACCTGAACAATTTTCTTAAATGCATCAATTACTGCATATAAAAAAGGCCTTAACTCAAAAGCGGGAATAAAGACCCAAATACGAGCTCATATAAGCAAGCGGCGGCGTCGTCATGTTGTCATGACAACCGACTTATGTTGAATATTCTAGCCTTTACTGTCCATTTGCGGAGCCCTCCGTTACGATCCGCCACTGGTTTATAGTTGCCTTTTTGTATTGAGCATGTGCGCGTGACGTCACCAGAAGTTCGTGGATCAACAACAAACCCGTTTTTTGTGTTTTTTGTCAAACACCATTAAATCCTTGTGATAAAAAAGGCTTTAAAATTGTAGCAAAATGACTTTTTGCTTAGTTATGAAGCATCATACAATAAATATCGGTGTTTTAAACCAGTTACAGCACAATAAAACAATAAAAACCTTACCTCGAAGAAATAAAGCCATTAAAAAAAATCCAAGTAAAATATATAGTAGGCAATAAAAAACATCCGAGAAAAAGCTTGCGAATATATTACAATTACAATCAAGTCCGCCAACCACAAAATACGAAAGAAAAGCGCTAACTAAAGGCTATAAATGACCATTGTTGCTTGCTTGAATGAGGGTTACTCAATTCGCCCCCTGGTATGGCATTATTGTTGTTGATCCACGAACGATGAAATGACATTTGGATGTCACGTGCCGCACATAATCAATTCCTTTTGGCATGCATTCTGTGTGCCTGGACCGTATCCAGTTAGGGGACAAGGGATTGTTTGGCTTAAGTAGTTCTTTACTATTGGAAGTATTCTAGAATTCTAGAATTGGAAAGATGTCAAGCAAATAACGGTTTTACTTGGTTTCGAAACTATATATACAACTTTTATAAAGAGTTGAAGAGTTGAGATACATCCGGATGATTTTAATTTCTATTTTAAAATTTGTTCCTTACCGTGCTGTTTGTTTTGAATTATTATTTTTGGTTAAGTGAATGAAGTACACATTTATAAAACAAAATTATCATGAAGTCATATGAAGTAACCTACCTCATGCAAAATTAGGCTTAAAATTTCTCCAATAGTTATTAGTGTTTTACATTGATAGAATCAGTATGGGTTAAGTGTGTTTCTATCCTTTTTTGCTATAGGTAATGAAGAATAAAAGTATATTAAATCCACACTAATTTAGTCAATGGATAGCTTGATGTGTGCATTGGCTTTTAGTTGATTAAGTTAGAGTATAGATTTTTGGCATAATTTAAACAATTCAAGTATTTAACCTAACTTATCGCATTATATTAATTTTGCACTAATAACCTGCTTATTGTGTTTTAAATGTATATTTTGCACATTCTAGATTGATTCATCATTATATCATAATTTTATTGTTAATAAGTAATAAAAATCATTTAATTTTCAAATGGACTTTAAATATTTGTGTGTCATACGAATTTAAAAGAAATTAAATTATTAACATTTTTATGTGTATTTTCCGAGGTATTTTCTTAATCTTTACGAGTTTATATTAAATTTTAAAAGCAAAGTAATCATTAATTGGTTTTTGTGAATGTAAGGAATGTAAAATCGCAAAAAACAATAATTTAGCGCAAATTTTAAAAAATTCGCGAACCAACTATATAGTTATATACATATGTATATTCAAATAATTTTGCGTAAAAAAGTTTGGAGCTGAAGAATTTTGTTTTTGTTTCGGAGGATGTTTTATTTAACATAATAGTAAACGACGT